>CM014271.1:53552710-53599094 GCA_004135705.1 Alloteropsis semialata
GTGACCAAGCTGCACCAGCTCTTGGTTGGTAGCAATGGCCTTGGCTACCTTGCGCTTCTCCCCCTCGAGCTGGGCCTCCAGATCGACCTTCCCCCTCCGCAGGGCTGCATTAACAGTCAAGCTCAAGCAAACCTGCCGCCACGCAAGGAGAACAGAAAGAAACCGCCCGACAACCGATGAGGAGGGATGACTTACCAAGGATCTCCTCCTCCCGTTTCCCGGCGATCTCCTTGAGACGGGCCCCCTCCTCCTCCGCGGCCGTCAGCTTGCCGGCCACCTCGACCAGTTGGTTGCCGACCGTCTTAAGGTCGAGGTCGCGGTGCTGGACGTCTGTCTGAAGGTCCGCCACCTTCGTCCTCAGCTCCTCGACCTCCCGCACGGCGGCAGCCTTTTCCCGATTGGAGGCGTCGGCGGCCACCAACGCCTCCCTCACGGTCCTCTCGGCCTCGTCCACCTTGGCCTCGAGGGCGGCCTTCTCCTCCTCGGCGTCCACGATCGCCTCCTCCCTGGCCTCCCGGGCTTCGGCCAGCTGGGCCTCGAGCTGCTCCTTCTCGGCCTTCAGCTGCTGCACGGCATGCCAAAGCCCGGACTCCCGGCGGAGGAACGCCGACTTCTCGGCACTGCGCTCGATAATTCTCTGAACAAAAACGAGAAGAAGAACGCTAAGGCATGCCCCAGAACAGCGCCAGGATCAGAAGAACGAAGTCCAGAGACTCACCCGGGAAGGATCGATGATCAACTTGTTGAAGACCTCCTTCATGTTTTCGAGGCCGTCGCGGAGAAGCTGGCACTGCTCCCTCTCCGCCGCGTCGTCCAGCTCGAAGATGGGACCCGCCGCCGGGTTCTGACGGTCGTACCACAAGTACCGACCCTCGCACGGAAGGTTCGGGTCGTCCTCGATGGGTACGAGGGCGGCACATCGGCGGTCCACCACCATCATTCCCGGCGTCTCCCGGAGATGGCGCGGGCCCTCGCGCGTAGGGCGAAAGGATCTCGAGAACTCCACGGCCGGCCTCCTGCTGGACTCGCCGGCGACCCTCCGCGAGCTACCCTCCGGCGAGTCCTCGAGCACGACGATCTCCGGGGGAGTCACCCCGGAGGACTCGGGGGCTGCGGCGGCCGCCGGGATGGCGGCGTCTTGGCGGGCGTCGGGAGTCCCCGCCTCTGCTTCCTTGGGGCCGACCGTAGCCCCTGGAGAGGCAGCAACCCCGCGGCCATCTTCTCCGGCCGCGTCCCCGCGGCCATCTTCTCCGGCGACTTCCCCCACTCCGGGGTGAGCCGGCTCCTCCTGAGGAGCAGGCAGGGCCGCCTCCGCCAGCTCCTCGGCCAGCTCCGCTTGAAGCGCCGCCACGGCCGCCTCTGGGGGGACGGCCTGTGCAAAGGCTAGGCCCATTGGGAGTGTGTCCTCCGGGCTGTCGCCGCCCCCCTCCGGCACCTGTTCCTCCGCGGAGGGCGCCACCCTCCGCGTCACCTCCTCGGCCCGCTCCGCCGAGGGCACCGGTAGGGTCATCTCGGCCCGCTCCACCACGGGCCCCTCCGTTGTCCTCTTGGCCGGCTCCGCCGCGGGCTCCGGCGTCGCTTGTTCGGCCTGCTCCGCCACAAGCCCCGGCCTCTGCACTTCCAGGCGCAGCGTCTTCCTCGGCGCCACCTCGAGCGGAGTATCGACCCGACTGGTTCATTGCAAGTCAGCAAAGCCCGGCCGGGAAAAATGGTAACTACAGGAAAAACCGAAACCATTCGAGAAAGTCAGGCCATCACTCACCTCGACGCAATCTTCCGCGTCCGCTTAAACCCCGTCGGCGCTGGGGCCTGCGGGGATGCGGGCCTCTTGGATCCCGCAAGCGTCGTCGGGGCAGGGGCCACGGGCGCGACTGCGGCGTCCCCGCCCGAGTGGGGCGCCGCCCGACCTGACGAGCCTCCCCCCTCGACCGGTGTCGAGTCCGGCCGCCTTGTTGTGACCCTCACCGGGGCGGGAGGGGCTTGCGCCTCCGCCACGGGCGTCCGGGGCGCGTCCTGCCCTTCGCTCCGCGCCCGCGTCATCTGAGGGGCCGACAGCGGCCGCCTGTCGTCCCGCGGCGCGAATCGCAAGGGGGAGCGCGACGCCCCCGAGGTCGAGCCCCCCTTGTGGGCGCGCTCTGATAGGTCCCGGCTCCGGCTCCTATCCCGGCGAGGGGAGACCGTCTCCCGCCGGGAACTCCTTCCCTTCTCGAGGTCGTGACGGGAGGACGGAGGTGTGCGGCTGCGCCTCTCGCGCCGGCCCTCCTCGGAGGACCGCCGATGCCGGTCCGACCGAGAGCCTTCGCCCCTTCCCGAGTCCGGCGGTGGCGGCCCTCCTCTCCCGCTCCGCCCCGAATGCTGCGCCGAGGACGAGGCGCCGGCGGTCATCGTCACGACCGACTTCAGCTTCTGAGGAGGCGAGTCGTCGTCACTCTCCTCATCATCCTCGCTCCCCGAGACGTTCTCCACGAACTCCTCGGGGTCCTCGTCCTCGGAGACGTCGTCCTCTCCCTTCCTCCTCCTCCTGGATCGCTCGGCGTTCCGCTCACGCTTGGCGACCTCGCTCTTCTTCCACTCCTCCCGGCGATCTTTCCTCGCCTTGGCGTACGCGGCCTGGGCCCGATTTCTCGCCCTGTCCTCGGGGAGTGGCGGCCGGGAGAGGGTGCAGTGGAGGCCCTTCATCTAAAAGAATTCGGGATCAGCCAACTGAAAAACCAATCGGGGATTCAGGGTGCACGAAGAAAACCTTACCAGGTCCTTGGTGCGCTTGTGCGGGAGCATGGGGAGGAGGCCCGGGGGAGGATATGCTTCATGACCCTTCCCCATCGCCGCCGTCACCCGACGCTTCACCTCGTCCCCCGACGGCGGGGGGATCATCGTCACGGTCCCCTCGAAGGGGGCATTCTTTGGGATCATCTCCCAGATCTGGAGAGGGCGCCGCCTCAGCGGCACGATACCTCTCGAGAGGTACCCGCCGAGGACTTCCGCGGTGGACACCCTCGCGTCGCGGAGCCGGGTAAGGGCCTCCCAGATGTCCCCGAGAACCTTCTCTTGCCGCTCCTTCTCGGGCCCGTACGCCCATGCCTCGGGCAACCTCTCGAAGGTTTTTCCGGTGTACGCCGGAAGGGGGTTTCTGCTGTCGTTCTTCAAGTAGAACCACAGCGGATGCCAGCCCTTGTTCGAGCTGGTCAAGGTCCCCGAGATGTAGGCCTTCAGCCGCCCCTGCTTCGCCGTCAGCACGGCGCAGCCAATCGTCGCGGGGGCTCCGCCCTCCGCAGAGTGCAACGAAAACTTGAAGAAGTACCTGAAGAGGTCCCAATGGGCCCCTATCCCCAGGTACCCCTCGCAGAGAGCGACGAACACCGCCATCTGCTGGACTCCGTTCGGGTTGAGGTGGTGGAGCTCCAGCCCGTACTCGTTGAGTACGGCGCGGATGAACCTCCCTGCGGGGACGGAGAACCCGCGCTCGTGGAAGGCGACGAAAGAAACGACGTACCCCTCCGGCGGCTGGGGATAGTCCTCGACGCCGGGCACCTTCCACTCCCCGGCCTCCGTCAACGGCGGAAGCAGTCCTTCCGCCACGAGACCCTCCAGCTGCCAGAGCGAGACGCGGGAGCGCTCCCAGGTCGACATCGCAGAGCTTCGAAGGGGGAGAAACGCCGGCGGCGTGAGGAGCTCGGGCGCTTGTTCTCCGGACCGGCGAGGCGACGGCGGCGGAAGACGCAAGGAAGCAAGCAGCGGCGACGAAGAAGACGAAGCGCGCAGCGAAAAGTTGGAAAGCTCAGGCCGGGGTAAAACCCGAGGCCGCCGCAGCACGCGGCTATAAATAGGGGCGAGGCGAAACGGCCGCTGCCTTAATTGCGCGGGCCCACCACTGGCGCCACGGCGACGTGCGCACGTCGCTTCGCCTGACCTCCTCAAAAGGCGCGCCCACCTCCCCACGCGGCGGGGGACCGGGCCGACGCTTCCGTTCCCGGCCCGTCAACGGTCCGGCAGCTGACCGGCCCACCAAAGAGGCGTTCCCGACAAGCTTCCTCTCCCCGACGAGTTCTGCGATCCCGACAACATCCGAGGCAAACCACCCGAGCACAAAACCTTAACAAGAGCACCAGCTCTTCTCAAGGCTCGGGGGCTACACCCGGCGGGTGCGCTCGCGCGCCCCCACCGGGAAGATCATAACTTACCCTATACACGCCGCCATCCAGCCTGGGCGCGAGTCTCCATCTCCCCCCAGGCTCGGGGGCTACTGACGAAGGTCCGAATTAGGGGTGCCCAACCAAACCCTTAATCCGGGAGCTTACGATAATCCACCCCTCAAAAAACACAAATTGAAGACCCAAATCAAAGCAGATTCATCATGCCATGACACCTCGGAGGCCGCCCGACGAGTTTCCGATTCGCCCGAGGAGTTCTCCGCCTCCGAGTGGCTTTCCGGTTCGCCCGAGGAGTTCTCCGCCTCCGAGTGGCTTTCCGGTTCGCCCGAGGTGTTCTCCGCTCCCGAGTGGTCTCCAGCTCCTCGGGTAAAACTACCCGGCCACGCCCCGGCCCATCCGGCGCCGTACCCACTTGGTACTTGCCGCGTCAGAGCATGATGGGTGTCCGTCCTTCGCCACGGCAGCCACAGTGGCGCCCGTCCCATCCGAACAGGAACGCTACAGCCTGGAGAAGGAATGCATGCGCTACACCGGGCACTCAAGTACGATCCCAGGCGCCCATGGACGACACCTGGAGCCCGAGCAGGACACCTGGAGCGCCCGAGGACCTCGAGCAAGTCAACCATGACCCGGAAACTACCCGGGAGCTTACCCGAGAAGGCGTCGACACCAACCACCCGGGATGTACGATCCCGGGTCCGGCGGGGCGCCCACTCCGTCAACACCTGCTCCCGGTACGGCTCGGCGAGCGACGCTGGTTGAAGATCTCGGGGGCAGTAACTCCCCTTGTAATTTTCTCCTTTCTTACCCCCCACTCCCTTCTCCCCTTGAGGCTATAAAAGGGGACAAGGGGACATCAGTGGGGGACGATTCGGACACCAGTCGAACACTAGGTCACAGCACACGCAACACGCTCACTCGCACCACTCAGGGACTTGGGACCCTCTCCCTCTCCCGACTAGTTTGTACACCCCTACTACAGACTTGGACTTGAGAACACCGGCTCACACTGGACGTAGGGTATTGCTCTCCGGAGGCCCGAACCAGTCTAAAACCCCCTGTCTCTTGAGTCACCATCCGAGCCCTGACACGCGATCGTAGGAAATTTACTTGTCGGCGGTAAAGAACCCCGACAGACACCCTTACCAATATCATCAACAATCTTATCCATAGGATGATCCTTTGCAATAGCATGATGAATTCTTTGTGCAACAATAGGTTCTTGTGTTGATGTGGAAGATGAAGTACTTGGAGGTACCAATTGATCGAGAGCTTGAGAATTATTCACATTTCCATCTACATCAATTAGTTGATTTTGATTACTTGGAGTAGAAGATGAGGGATTAACCCTTAAAGAGATATCGTTGTCATCATCTTCATCTTCTTCTCTTGGTTTGATATCACCAATTGACATACCCTTGATAGCTTGCCTCAAGCCTTCATATCTCACATCTTCTAGATTTTCCTTCTCATCTTGAGAGCCATTTGTTTCATCAAGATCAACATCACATGATTCTTCAACAATACCAAGAGCCTTTTTGTAAACCCTATAAGCCTTGCTACAAGATGAATATCCAAGAAGAAATCCTTCATCACTCTTGCTTTCAAATTTTGATAGCCTTGTGCCTTTCCTCAATATATAGCACTTGCATCCAAAAACCCGAAAATAAGAGATATTTGGCTTCCTTCCAATGAGCAGCTCATATGGAGTTTTCAACAAGAGTCTATGACAATAAAGCCTATTTGAAGCATCACAAGCGGTGTTGATTGCTTCCGCCCAAAAACTATCCAAAACATTATATTCCGAGAGCATTGATCTTACCATATCAATCAAAGTTCTATTCTTCCTTTCAACAAGACCATTTTGTTGTGGAGTATATTTGGTTGAGAATTCATGCTTGATCCCCTTTTCATCACACAATACATCAACCCTTGTATTCTTGAATTCGGACCAATTATCACTTCTCACATTCTTGATCTTCTTCTCAAATTCATTTTCAGCCCTTATCATGAATTTCTTGAGAATCTCCTATGTATCGGCCTTATCATGAAGAAAGAATACCCAAGTATATCTAGTATAGTCATCCACTACTACTAAGAAATAATAATTTCCACCAATGCTTCTATAAGTAGTAGGACCAAATAAATCCATATGCAATAATTCCAGTGGCCTCTTTGTTGACATGATACTTTTGGAGGAATGAGAGCTAGGCACTTGCTTTCTGGCTTGACAAGCACTACATAATTTATCTTTCTCAAATTTCACATCCTTCAACCCAACAACTAGATCATGTTTCAATAGTCGGTTGAGTTGCTTCGTACCAACATGAGCAAGGCTTCTATGCCATAACCAACCCAAAGAGGACTTGGAGAATAAACAAGTTGACAAGTTGGCATGGTTTGAAGAGAAATCCACAAGATACAAGCTCTCGTGCCTAATGCCCTTGAAAATGCAATCATCTCCATTCAAGCTAGTTATTTCTACACCATCACTAGTGAAAATGCACTTGAAACCAAGATCACATAATTGAGATACCGACAATAGATTGAAATTGAGAGAATCAACTAACAACACATTAGAGATGGAGTGATCATTGGAGATAGCAATTTTACCCAATCCTTTCACTTTACCCTTGCTATTGTCACCAAAAGTGATATTGTCATAACCGGCGGCTTCTTCATCAATGGAAGTGAACATATTTTCATCACCGGTCATATGTTGAGTGCACCCAATATCAAGTACCCAATGTCTTCCACCGGCCTTGTAATTTACCTACAAAGACAATTAAGATCTGGTACCCAAATTTTCTTGGGTCCTTGTAAGTTAGTAACCAAAACTTTAGGCACCCAAACGGCCTTCTTCTTAGTAACACTAAGAGATAAGCCTACATATTTAGCACACATTTTACCCTTTGTATCTCTAGTAAGAACATAATGTGAATCATAAGAGTTTGAGGATACAACACTCTTCTCTTTGCAATCCTCTTCCAAATGACCAACTCTCTTGCACCTTTCACAATGTTTCCCTTCATTCTTGACAAAGGTAGTTTTGCAAGGAGCCAAGTGTTGGCATTTTATACGACCACAGGTAAATCCACAAGCGTATGGATACCAAAGCAGCTTTCACCCGAGAGTATTCAAGGGTATCGAATCCACAGGGAACGTGTGTGTACTAGTGACGAATTAAGAACAATCAAGGACATGTGTAGAAGGTAGAGAGAGCTATTTCTAGATAACTTTGGATAATCAAAGGATAGCTCAAGTCATTTACTAAATTACTTGCTTCAGGACGCCCAACCGTCCTAGCCTCAAAATGGGGTGAGAAGGGGACTAGGCAAGCCAAGCAATGGTCCTACTACTCTCTAGTGCTGCTCACGTTGTGGACTACGTAGGCCATCAGGGCTGTCACCACCTGGGGCTACCACTACAAATCTGTGGCACTAGGCACACTCCAAGGTATTCAGAAGACTAGACATCCATCTACTCAATTAAATACTATCTTAGCTTTGCAAGTACTAAGACACTTATCACAGCGAGGAGCCCACAAGTAAATAAAGTAAAGCTTGAACTTAATTAAATATTAATCTAGAAATACAAAGAAAATACCTGGATAATACTCGAACCTGAGCCGCATCCGCCGAGGTACAAGAAGAGGAGAGGAGCCGACATCCCCGGCTTCTACCGGACTCTCGCCTCACCTCTCACCTATTCTAACACTACATTGGATATTTGCCTTGAGCTTTGCTTCACTTCCTTGTGTGTTGAATGAGGAAGAGGCACCATCTCTTTATAGTGGAGGAGGTGACTTGGGGATGTGGAGATCCTCCCCTTGATGCTAGAGAATATTCCCCTCCTCCTGCTCTCCTCATGCCATGTGTCCACGGAAACCGACCTCCCAGGGTCGGTGGGTGCCAGAACTTCGCGTCCCAAGGCAGAGAATAATCAAAGAACCACAAAGAAACCTTCAAAAACCGGATCCCACCGAGTAAACCTAGGTCCTATACGTCGATGGAGAGAGGAACCAAAGGAGACCGGACAAAACCGCTGCAAAACCGGCCAGATCAGCCTCTGAACCGCGCCAATCCTCTCTCCTGCGCAGTCGGTGGAGGAAAACCGAGCAAAACCGGTAGAAAACCAGCGAACCGGTAGCTGAACCAGAGGCGGACCGCACCAAACCGCGCCTGACCGCTGCTCGTCCATCCCGCACACGCCACCTGTCCTAGCTCGTCCGACGGTCCGGCCTTCCGCACTCGAGCATGCAAACCGGGGCGCGACCACCCCCCGGCCGCCACGCGTCCTCGGGGGCCGGACACCTCCCTCGCAACGGTGTACTCCAAAAAATATGAATAATATATTCATCGGAATTGTCTCAACGAACTCTTCGCAACGGTGTACTCCAAATTGGCATATGAGATAATTTATGGTGATGATATATTTGAATCTCTCTCATACACATAGTGTCATTTTGGGCATTTCCTACAAGACAAGATAAAACACCAACACTCGTGGAATTCATCAGTAATAAACCCTATCACTATGTTTGGTGATTATATTTGATATATTTTCTGCAGGAATTGACGGTCAAAAGTGGTACTTAAGGACCGTCAACAAGCTCTCCCACACTTGGCCTTTACTCGTCCTCGAGTAAAGTTTAAAGACTTAGGTGGAACAACATAAATCCTTTTGATATGATGCAAGCATATAAGTTATTCCGAGACATACTTGTACTTGCGAATTTTGAAGTGTCTATCATGTCATCTTGGATGTTTGAAGAACGGAACAGCCTTGATTCAAGTCATCTCGACTCCTCTGTTAAGTAACTTGGGTTTTTGATAAATTTTCAAAAACAAAACCTTACCCAGCTCCTCAATTGATTCTCTCAGATCGCTCAATGTGTATGATTCCTCACCAAGGCATTAATTTGCCACCTTTCACCCTACTTCTAAAAAGTCTTAAGTGGGACTTAAGGTAGGGGTAAAGAACAGGCATACTTGTATCACATATATTACAAAGAATGGATGCAAGAAGAAAAACGATTCATACAATCTGATCAAGATGTGCATGTGTGTGGTAAAGTGGAAGATGTATGAGAACTCCCCCTTTTTTATGATCTCTCTCCTTTGAATTTATTTTGAGAACAGGGCTATCTCTTTTTTTCTTTCTTTTTTTATTTATGCTCAATGCTTTTAAGAGCATGTATGTTTTTTTCTTCTTCTTTTTTTTCTTGGACCTTTCATGTGTCCAAAATGTTTCTCTATAGCCAAAGTCTCTTTTGCAAAGGATATTTGGAGAGAGATTCATAAAACACATGGAGCATTTGTTTGGAGGATGAATTTCTAACTTCTAGTGTAGAAGTTTAGCATGTGTATGTGGCGTGTACATGATCTCGATCAAGAAAGCATGAAGAGCATCTTACAAGGGTCACAACAATTTGACAAAGCTCAATGCAATAACAAGCAGCATATGTATAAGGTTTTCAATGTAAGCAACATATGGCTTTGGTAGGAATGGGACATCAATGAGGAGCTTTTGTAAGGCTAGTGATTTTAAAATTTTGCAAGAAAACCATCCCAAGTACTTTATACAGGAAGAGCAAGATTCATCTTATCATACCATATCTTATTTGTCAACCATTTATATAGCATGCTTTCCTAAAGATATATGTTCACAAGTGACAGATATAGAGCAAGGAATAAAGAATATGCAAGCCAATCAAGGATGAGCATAAAAACCAAAGGAGCATCAAGTTTCATTTGAGTTTAATTTTATTAATCAACTCAAGATTATTTTAAACTCATGAATGAGAGAGTTAGGGATTGGCTTGCAAACCATCGCATTGGACGAAGTGGAAGATGAGGTGTGCCAGAGGGCCTTGGGTTGAAGGAATTCGTTCGAACCCCTCTGGTGCCTGACCGTTGTGATCTTTTTCATGTCGGTCCATGCGATGTTGTGCGGCGTAGTTGTGGGTGGTCTTGAATGTGTCAATGTGAAGAAGCCTGAGAAACCCCCACACTTGATCTTGTACCTGTATTTATTCCAAACAAGGTGGAAACGAAACAACGACTCTACTGGCCTTACGAACCAGGGAGTCTGATCTTTATTGAAATTCAAATATTTTTGGTGTTTCTAGGTTATACAAATTTTTATAGATTTTTTAACTTGAATTCTTTTCATGGCGACCAAATCTTGCAAGGTAACTTAGCAGGGTGATTAATGCAAAATAAATGCATAGTGTGTTTTGGATAATTCCCTGGCGAAATTTCCCCAAGCTTTAATCTTGCATGAGAATGCGAGATTTGAGATTAAGGGTGCCAACTGATTTCTCCACTATTCATCTTGATTCATCATGTAAATTTCTTCCATATGACTAAAGGTGTTGAATGTTGAAGTTATGCTCACCATCCTTTAGTCATCACTTTATCCCTGCAAAAAGTTAATGGACAACACCTACCCGAAGGAATATATTGAGAAAATATTATTGCCATCTGGTGAGCTGTTCACATCCACGCTTAAAAACAAGATTGGTCTTTAACATGTTAAGCGTAGACCCTGTTTGCCATTGTTTTATTTTCAAGAGTTTTTTTTCAAATTTTATGTTCACCACTTTCATTTAAGTGCAACTCAAACAAGGTTGAATTTAGATTTCATCAACATGATCACAAGGCAGTTTTGCAATATACTCACAGTGAACCTTAGAAAGGTGATGTACCTCCTTGTATGTTGTGCAAAATTTGTTGCAATGCATCCAGCGCCTTGGTTTACCTCCAATTTGAATCAAGCTTGAAAACTTACCCGCTCAAATTTGAAAATTTTCCTGCAGGGGTTAGTCCACTTATACATCCAATATCTATAAAAGCATTACTCCAAGGTTCATTAATCAAACTTGACCCCATGTCTGATTTGATTAAAGAAGACCATTTAACCTAAGCACCACGCTTAATTTAAAAAGCCTATGAATTCATTCCATGGATACATTCCAACCAGAGCATACGAGCATAGATAAAGTTAGCATGAGAACATGATCAAGCTATATTCAAAAGGAAATAAACATGAGTACATCAAAGGTGAACCACAGGTTACCTCCCGAAAGGGCTTTGCTTAAGGTCGAAAGCAGGACATAATACTTACCTTAATATACTTACCGTTGGCGGTTAGATGATGACAAGTTTAGAATTGCCAATGTGGTAGTTCCTCGGCTCTTGGTGACATCATTGACGGTGACGCTGTCGCACGTGAATTGCAAGTGTGCACTAAATGTTGGGATGCTCCCAACAAGTAGTTGGCAAAGAGGCAAAACACGAGCATGCAACAAACACCTTTTTTTTTGAAAGCACGCACAAGAACCGAGGATGCAAGGCAAGGTGGAGCCAGGAGGCATATGGGGACTACTGAGGTGCATGACTTGTGGCTTGCACACCCAGATGTCTTAATCCCACTGAGCCTCGCCGGCTAAATTTTTTTTTAAATGCAATCATGGTTGGGAAACAAATATGCCAACTAATTAAAAAAATGCATGAACAAAATAAATATGCTGAGAGGTTGGAAATCCAAAAGAGAGGAAAATCAAAACATGATATGCAATTTATAAGAAACTCGAGGCCTGGTGTTTCTCAAAGCGCAAACTGATCAACCTTTTGATCTAATGACGTGGTGGGAGTCAGTTCCATTTAACCCTATTGATCGGTCTACCAACAACATTTGGCAATTAACCGACCCTGTAGGGGCTGCAATGAGTTGGACTAGGAACCCGAATAGATAGGTAATGAAAGACTTCACCACCCACCTAGACTAGTCACAGTACCCAAATACAGTTCAAAGCCGAGGAGCCACCCATTCAAAAAGAAGGCACATGAGTTTATTACACTTCAAAGCAAATAGGATGCACAACATGAATGCATGCAAATGCAAGGGATAATGCCTGATTACCTCCAGACAGGCATTTGGGATTTTTTTTGTAATTTTTTTAATAATAGCAAGAAAGGATACATGAACTAGCATCATCTATAAACCAAAGATAAAAATTTGGCATTAATGGAACTTGTCATGAGATACGTACAAACCTCCCCCACACTTGGATTTTTGTGCCGTGGGACAACAAAATCAAGTGTGTGTGTGTGTGTTGGGCTTCTTCGAATTTTTCCATCACCAAAACTTACCATGGTGTTACAAATGATGTAGCTCTCATGTTCTTAAGCATCGTACATCCATCGTTCTTTTCAGTTTCAACCTATAATGGTTAGCGACCAAAAATACCCGAGGGACAACTCAAACGAAGAACATGCTCTTGCTAGTTTTTTTTTCATGTGAAAGATGGATGGGTAGTGATGAAAATGAATGGTAAAGATAAAATGAAATGATGTGATGGTATGGATGGGGATACAAGGGCGAACTCGGTTCGACACTAGTACAGCAACTGTTCCCCGGCAACGGCTCCAGAAAGCTTGTTGGCATTTTATACGACCACAGATAAATCCGCAAGCGTACGGATACCGAAGTAGCTTTCACCCGAGAGTATTCCAGGGCATCGAATTCGCAGGGAATGTGTGTGTACTAGTGACGAATTAAGAACGACCAAGGACAACAGAAGTGATAAATGTGTAGAAGGTAGAGAGGGTTATTTCTAGGTAATTCTGGATAATCAAAGGATAGCTCAAGTCATTTACTAAATTACTTGCTTCGGGACGCCCAACCATCCTAGCCTCAGAATGGGGTGAGAAGGGGACTAGGCAAGCCAAGCAATGGTCCTACTACTCTCTAATGCTACTCACGTGGTGGACTACGTAGGCCGTCAGGGTTGTCACCACCTGGGGCTACCACTACAAATCCGTGGCACTAGGCGCACTCCAAGGTATTCAAAAGACTAGACATCCATCTACTCAATTAAATACAATCTTAGCTTTGCAAGTACTAAGACACTTATCACAGCGAGGAGCCCACAAGTAAACAAAGTAAAGCTTGAACTTAATTAAATATTAATCCAGAAATATAAAGAAAATACCCAGATGATACTCGAACCTGAGCCACATCCGCCGAGGTACAAGAAGAGGAGAGGAGCCAACATCCCGGGCTTCTCCCGGACTCTCGCCTCACCTCTCACCTATTCTAACACTACATTGGATATTTGCTTTGAGCTTTGCTTCACTTCCTTGTGTGTTGAATGAGGGAGAGTGATAAGGGGCTGGCCGATCTTCCGAGAGGTAGACGGTAAGTTCGATTGGTGGAGAACTCGATGTTGGCGATCCGGCTTCAAATCATCATGATTCGAACCCTACAACCGTTACACCACTACTCCGTTGGTTATCTGTCACACCCGGATTTACGAAGGAAATCCGAATGCTGCTATATGTGTACCCAGGAAGTCTTTACACACATATAGCTCCCGAAATGATTATCAAAAGGAAGAAAATAGTGCTCGATACATAAACAGAAATAAAGTCATTACATTACAGGCATTACATTATTATTAACTCATCAAAGTAGCGGAAGAGTAGAGCATCTAAATCCACTGAGCCTCCACAGGGACTCTGACTGGGGGACTGCACTGCCTAGAACTCCGGGAACTCTCGGGGAAGACAAAAGCATCCATAGGCGGCTCATCTGAGTACCCATCCGGGATTTTGTTGATATGAAGCAAGTGTAAGTAATCCATCTTACTTAGCAAGCATAACATGATTAAATGAGGCTCAAAAGGCTATGCAAGGTTTAAACTGCGGTTAGCATTTTTAGTTGATTACTTTTAGAATTAACCTGAATTACTACAATTATATGACAACCCCAGTTGTAACCCACTTAAAGAAACATGTGAAGTATAATTAACGAACAACATCATATTTAACCATTTAACCAGAAAACAAGGAACCGCTCGAAAAGGATCCAGGCCGCTCTTGACCGTGAGCACGGCTGATATATCAGATCATAACACTCTGCAGAGGTTGTACAACTTTACCCACAAGTCGCGATTCCCCTTTGTCATAGACAAGTGTACCTCCAAAAACAGGTACGGGGTTTCACTACGAGACCTTTCAAAAGACACCCTAGCAGCTAGTGGCAGTGTGAACCTCTTCTGCTTCCACCAAAAGTAAATATCAGCCCATCCGAGACAAGTGAGGGACCCAAAGGCCCTCCTTGCTCCCACCAAAATAAATGTCAGCCCATCCGAGACAGACCGAGGCCACCGCTTCTGGCCCTCTCCTCCGAGTCAAGCCAGATAGCCACTTAGACAAGCTAGAGCCGTACAATTTACTTGGTCAAGACCAAAACCATTTGGTCCTTGTGGTTGTACGAAAAGCCTGGGTGGCCGTTTTAAGAACCGGACCTTAAGGAGAGACACTAGAGCAATCCGCACATGCTCTAGCTCCCTAAACCATATTGCTGAAAAGCACATTTACATTCATTCCATTGAACCATTACTCAAGATTAATATCATTGCCGAACATTTGTGTTTGAGCAACTAAGCATAACTATCCTAGCTACCCATATGCATAAACCCAGGGTAACAAGGAATATAAGATAAACAAGACTAGTCATTTCTAGGGTTTAACAAATTTAGACACATGCATAAATGAATAACATGATTAATAGGTGAATAGGTATCAAGGATAAATCATGTTACACTTGCCTTCCTCAAAGTATTGTTGCTGATCCGGGTCTTCAAAGTCTTGATCAAAACCGGCCTCGTACTGCTCGCTCTCTAAACACGCATTCCATCACCATACAAACATCCACACATGCCATTACATGCAAACAAATATAATTCTATTAGAACAGTACACCATACAGTAAAAACAGAAGCAAAAATCTATTCTACGCATTTCTACGATCACAACAACGCGAAAATCACTCTAATCGGAGCTAGGATGAATAAACTACACTAGAAACAAGATTGAGGACTAATCTGCGATGAACCGAGGGCCTATACGCAAATAACCCTAGACAGCAGGGGGTAGCAAGAAAGAAAAACAACACAGGGGTTGGATGGCGGGTTTATTAGAGAATTTTGCAGGGGCTCTTTAGCAAAGTCGCGAAGGGGTATTCTTGTTCTAATCTGGGCTGTTGGGCAGAGATCAGACGGCCAAGAGTGTTTCTGCTTCCTCTGTTCGGTCCAGGAGAGACGCACGTACATTCTCGCGAGAGAACGGCGCCCGACGGAGGTTCTGCACGCCGGCGTCGAGGAGGGCCGGACCTACAGACCGTCGATTCTTGTGCGGTCTGGACCAGGAGCTAGAGGACGACGTCGCGACACCAATCCAGGGTATAACGTTGTCGAACCTGCAGCACAGGCAGCGGACGTCGATGAAGGATGGAGAAGTCGAGCAGTGTTGGATGCAGAACGATGCCGGGCCTCGGTCCACTGCTTCTGGGCACCGGGTTCAGGGTCCTGGAGTCCCTATACGACCATGGAAAAGAGAAAGAGGGTGAGGGAGGGCTCGGCAACGTCTTGGTCAGAGGAAATCCACTGTGGCTTACCTTGTCAAGTTCTGGCGGACACAGATCGACAACGACGAAGGAAGTCGTGGGCAAAGAAATTGGTGTGCCTAGAGGATGAAAGGGGTCGGGGAGATACTTGGCCAAGGTTTTATAGAAGGGGAGAGGCAATAGGCAGACCGGAATTGAAGAGAGTAGAGGCGAGCGAGCTTCAGTTTCCATTAATGGCCACCAAGCAGAATTGATGGGGGTTTCTGTTGGTCAGTGGAATGGGAAGGGAAGCGAGGGGCCTGGTGGAGGGGTGACCTGAGTGGGGAAGGGGAGGAGAGGGGACGCTGCCTTCTGGTCCTCGCGAGGGGGCTCCGATGGTTTCTGATTCAGCGACACAGAGAGAAGAAAGGGAGGGGGCGACGGTTCTCTGCGTGAAAGAAAGAAGGGGCGACGGGATTAAGGGGGGTGCTGCTCCCTGCGTGCGTTGAAGGGGGAAGAGGGGAGAGAATGGATCTGTTTGGGCCTGGGTTGGATCTGTTTGGGCCCAAGGGAAGAGGCTAGTCCCAAAAGGGAAAAGGGAGATGGGCGGGGCTGGTTTTGGGCCGACTGTGATTGGGCCACGAGGAAGAAAGAAACAGGCCCGGGTTGGATTTAGATTGGGCTCTAGATCGGATAGGGCCCATGAGGGAGAAAAAAAAAGAGAAGGGAGAGAGTGATGGGTCGGCGACTTTCGGGCCATGGAGAAAAAGAAAGGAGGCCGGGCCGGTTTCACTTTGCTTGGGTCGGGTTTGGATATAGAAGAGCATAAGAGTTTTTGGTCTAGGTTTTGCGGACTCCAAAAAAAAGAAAGAAAAAGGGAAGAGATAGTCGGGCCGGATTTTTGGGTCGGGAAAGGTTTTAGGGTTTGCTTTCTAGGTTCTGGGTTTTGGACTAAGCACACACAAAACACTCATACAAGAAAACAATGCATCGGCATGAAATGCACAAAACAAGTTTCTAAACCTAGTTGATTTTAATTGCCGAAAAAGGTTTATATTTACCTAAATTTTGTGAATGCTCACACAAAACCTAGCAAATTAATTACTAATTTAGAAAGGGAATTTTTAGGGTGTTACATTATCAACCAAGCACAACTTGATTGACCTCGCCGATAAGGCTTTTCCCTGCAAGTGAATCGAAGAACACAAGCAAGAAAGTGAAACACGCAATCTGAAATTGCAGATCTGTATGAAGCGAAAAATATGGTGTTCAAGCTCTGATCAACAAAGGACTAATTGCCACAGGGTTGTAGAACAAGAACGGGGGGCCTTGGATCACTGTAAACGGACTTGTCACCATAGTTATAATGAATCTATAACAGTTTCGACTTCGAAAACTTGACTAAACAAAACCCAAACCTAAAGTGATGGCAGCTGCTGAGTTTAATACCCTCAAGCGGCAAGATAGGGTTGGGGGCGGCCAGGGGGGCGCCCACAACTTGGGCTTAATGCCCGACACGATACAAAGGCCCGACATGGCCCAAAAAGGTGATGCAGCATCTTGTCATGGTCACACAGAGTGATCCACAAATGATCTGGAGCTGGGACCAGACCCAAAACGACGGTGTCATCGTCCCTTTTCCAACGCATCAAAGATCGCCTCGCTTCAATGTCGTATGAAGGAGATATCGCCGAAACCGTATAGGGATGTCGGCTAAATCCGAGACAAACGTGACAGCTGAGTTGAGGACGAATTGCAACTTGGGGAAGACCATGACACGTGTATGTCCAGCATGGAGATGTCCTCATCATCCTTCCCTTCTTGAATTGGAGTCATCTTCGACTCCTTCCCATCAACAAGCTCCTGCAAAAAGTTAGTGACAGGCGGACGCAACGCACAAGATATAGTATCATGGTAAACACTAACATCTTGACAAAGCATAGTATAACAAGGTGCATCATGATTATCATATAACTCAGCAGTAGCAGAAGTTATAGCAAGAAAAGCACCTCCTTTTAACTTAATCCCATTGGTTTTAGCAAGGTCTAATGGAGGTTTATTCTTAATTGCAGCAGCATGGTTCCTAATATCCGCAGGAGATAAAGGAAACAAAGTAAATTTCTTGACCTTATGCATGAAAGTGTATGTATTAGTTCTACCATGGTGTGAAGCATCAGTATCAAATTCCCATGGACGGCCTAATAAAATAGAACAAGCTTGCATTGGAACAACAACAAAATCAGCAGAATCATGATATGAACCCATCGAAAAGTTGATGCGTGCTGATCTAGTTACCTTTGTCTTACCACTATTGTTGAACCATTGGAGCTTGAATGGATGCGGATGTTGTCATGTGGTCAAGCCAAGCTTCTCGACCAGATCTGAACTAACCAAGTTGTTGCTGCTCCCACCATCAATTATGGTGAGGACACAGCAGTCCTTGACGATGAGAAACATGTGGAACAAATTGTGGCGTTGAAGCTTCGTCTCTTCCTCTTGCCCCACACGTGAATTCAATACACACTGCACAAGAATACTTTTGAACCCCGCAGTTGCAGCTGCAGAATCAATTTGAATGGTCTCTCCTTCACCATCTGTATCTGCATCAAGGTTAGCAGCAAGAGCCAATTCATCATCAACATCACTCGAACTTACATATCCACCATCAACAGTTACAATGTAGGCACGTTTACTGGGACAATCCTTCATAACATGTCTCATTCCCTTGCAGCGGTGGCACACGATGTTGGAAGAGCGGCTTGTAGTAGCACCAGGTGAATCACCTTTCCTTTGTGACTAAAACTGCAAAGGAGGCAAAGGCGACAAACTACTCACATCAGAAGCAGGTGTAGTGGTAGTCGGTGTTGCTGGTAGCTTAGCAACAGGGGTCTTGGACTTGTCATTTACCGGACGTGGTGAAAAGGTCCGAACAGTGTTGGAGCTGAAAGAGTGCTGTTGGCTTCATCCCTGTACTTCCCTTTCAGCTTTAAGAGCAAGATGATACAATTGTCCAAAACGAGTCCAATCTTTATAATCAAGAATATCCTGGATTTCACGATTTAAACCACCAAAGAATCTAGCACAAGTATCCATATCATGTTCATGAATACCACAACGTGCTAAACTAATAATAAGCTCCTGATAATATTCCTCTACACTTTTATTACCTTGAGTCAAAGTTTGCAATTTTAATCTCAAGTCACGCTGATAATAAGGAGGAACAAAGCGAGATTTCATGCATCGTTTCAAAGCAATCCAATTCTGGGGTATAGCATTTGGTTGATTAGTAGTGTAAAGATCATTCCACCAGAATAAAGCAAAACTAGTAAACTCACTAGTAGCAAGTCTAACTCTATGCTCCTCAGAAACTAAATGAGAGTTAAATTTCTGTTCAACAGCAAGTTCCCAATCTAAATATGCTTCAGGATCATCATTACCAGCAAAAGGAATCATGGTAAATTTAGCTTTAGCAAAAGGATCATTATTACCACGATTGTTACCTCCCATGCCGTGACGGTTGCGACAAAAGCGATCCCTGTCA
This sequence comes from Alloteropsis semialata, assembly GCA_004135705.1. Lineage (NCBI taxonomy): Eukaryota > Viridiplantae > Streptophyta > Magnoliopsida > Poales > Poaceae > Alloteropsis > Alloteropsis semialata. The sequence goes on from CM014271.1 coordinate 53,571,797, forward strand.
TGGTCATCTCGAGGAATTTCCTCTTCCTCTTCCTCGTCTTCATGTGCGTCCTCAGGAGGAGGAGGAGAACGGTGTTGCTCAGGAGGGGGATGTCGTTCAACATGTTCCACCCGAGTGACCAGATTTGTAATATTGCGCATCATCTCATCAAACCTTCCGGTCATGTAAGTGCGCTCATCAGCAAGAAGCCTCGTGAGCTTGTCCTTGCCTACACAATCCTTGAAATCAGTTGGAGACTCTGCCCCTGACATGGTTAGAAGACAGGAAAAGACAACACAAAAGTATTATCCCTATCAACTAACAGCGACTATGTGGTGGTGGGAAGTGGAAAGCAATATCTCAAGCGCCTTACCACTGCCTTGCAAGTGTTCTTACCAAAGCCAATAGGGCGGTACAATCTGTTGTCAAGCTTGGGTGTAACAGCTGCAAGGAGAACCTGTGCTGAAAGAAGTATATGTGGAGCTTTGGGCAGGCACAATATAGTAGCAAGGATTAGCAAATTTCGAAAGCAGAATAGCAAAGTTCAATAAGTATCCAAAGCACAAGTCTCAATTGCTGGCTAAGACGTGTCCTAGACATAGCACAACAAGTTAGAATAAAGAATGATGGATAAAGCTCAAAGAACAAGCACACAGCAACTTCCGCAATCGTTTTTAATGTTTTCGCTGGTAGAGATCTTCAAGAAACAGGATCAAACAATCTTATCTTTTTCTGAATTTTTTATCTTTGAACAAGGATCACAAAAGATAGAAGCACACAAAATTTCACCTGAAACAGAGGTGTATTGCGGTCTAGGGAAATTCAGGAACGTTCACCGAAAACCCACAATCAACTTAAATGAATTTTTTAATTATCTTCCCTTTTTTTTGATTTTTTGAGAATGCCAAACCGACCTTGTACAAAATGTTGTCACGAATCTGCTATAAAAATTTGAGCGCGATCGGAGCACCGAGCGAAAAGTTATGCCCGTTTTACTGAAGGTATCTCAAGTTATGGTTTTGAGAAGGTAAAACTCGGCAGAAAACACAGCGGCGGCTAGGGCAAAGCTTCCCTATCCGATCATGGCTGAGCAAAGCTTCTCAGCAATGAAAACCAAGGGCAATGTCTTCCCTGGTATGCAGCAAGCAATAGGTATTCGCCAGATGAAACAAGATTAGGTATGCGATGGAAAGGCAATCAAAGCGGCTTGCAACATATCTAGGGCTAGCGCGGCGAGAGTTCACACAAGGCGGCTAGCGAGGGCAAGTCCATTATTGTGGGTGGATCGACTTGTGATCTAGGTAAAGGTGGAGTAGGACAGCAACGGAAACAAAAACACAGCGAACGGCGATTGAACTACGACGATGAACACAACCTAAACCAGCAACAAGACTCGACCACGAACACAAACTCAACAAAGCGAATCTGAAAATGAAATTGCAAGGCTAAATAGGGAGATAGGATAGCGGAAAGTAAATATGTTTAGGGCTTTTTTGTGGACTATAGGGATGAACACGAATGAATCTAAAGGGCACATGATAATACCTCACAGGCAACCTGAATCCTGATACCACTTGATAAGTTTAAGGTGGCTTCCTCCTCCCAAGCTAAGCAAGGTGGGATTATTCAGAGGCTCACACGGTCGCCGCCCGACTACAACTGGACCACTTGGCCCCTTGTTGCGTCTTTGCCAGCAGTTAATATTGGAGGATGTCCTCATCATTCCCACCCCCTTAAACAAGGGCCCAGCTTTGATACCAAATGATAAATCCGGCCCAGGTGGGGTTGGCTGAGGCCCAATAAATTAAGGTTGCCCGAACCCCAACAGTTCTTAGGTACACCCACTCGGAGAAAGGCCCAATCTCCCTAAAAGACTAGTCTAATAGGGGAAGGGTGGCTCTCCCTTTTAAGGTGGCTTCCTCCTCCCAAGCTAAGCAAGGTAGAATTATTCAGAGGCTCACACGGTCGCCGCCGACTACAACTGGACCACTTGGCCCCTTGTTGCGTCTTTGCCAGCGGTTAATAGTGGAGGATGTCCTCATCAGAGAGGCACCATCTATTTATAGTGGGGGAGGTGACTTGGGGATGTGGAGATCCTCCCCTTGATGCTAGGTAATATTCTCCTCCTCCTGCTCTCCTCAGGCCATCGGTCCACGGAAACCGACCTCCCAGGGTCGGTAGGTGCCAGAACTTCGCGTCCCAAGGCAGAGAATCAGAGAACGCGAAGAAACCTTCAAAAACCAGATCCCACCAAGTAAAACCAGGTCCTGTACGTTGGTGGAGAGAGGAACCAAAGGAAACCAGATAAAACCGCTGCAAAACCGGCCATATTAGCCTCTGAACCGCGCCAACCCTCTCTCCTGCGTAGTCTATGGAGCAAAACTGGGCAAAACCGGTAGAAAACCAGCGAACTGATAGCTGAACCGAAGGGGGACCACGCCAAACTGCGCCTGACCGCTGCTCGTCCATCCCGTGCAAGCCACCTGTCCTAGCTCGTCCGGCGGTCCAGCCTTCCGCGCTCGAGCGTGCAAACTGTGGTGCGACCACCCCCCGGCCGCCACGCGTCCCCGGGGGCCGGACGCCTCCCTCGCGCGTAGGTGGAAACGTGCACTTGACTCGGCCTAGGCCAACCTGGGCAGCGCCCCCGCTGGACTGCGCCTGGGCTGCACCCTCGCTGGGCCGTGCCTGGGTCGGGCCGGGTCAGCAGGTCTCCACAGTCGCACCCGGGCTTCTGACGTCAGCGATGACGTCAGCACCTCCTATTATTTTTCTTTATTTAATATCTTCTCCATCCGATCTCCAAAAACTATGAATAATATATTCATCGGAGTTGTCTCGATGAACTCTTCGCAATGGTGTACTCCAAATTGGCATATGAGATAATTTATGGTGATGATATATTTGTATCTCTCTCATACACATAGTGTCATTTTGGGCATTTCCTGCAAAACAAGATAAAACACCAACACTCGTGGAATTCATCAGGAATAAACCCTACCACTTTGTTTGGTGATTATATTTGATATATTTTCTACAGGAATTGATGGTCAAAAGTGGTACTTAAGGACCGTCAACACCAAGGCTTCCTTCCCTTGCTTGTGAACATATCCAAAACCTTTATTATTAATTCAAAACCATTGTTTGTCCAACCATTGCCACAATCAGCTCTTGACTTCCAAGACATTTGTTGAGATCCATGTTGAGACAACAAATTTCTTCTCTCAAGATATTGTTCTCCATGACAAGAGAATCATCACAATAAGTTCCATCATTCTTGGTAAAAGTGCCACTTAAGCTACAAGATGGGTTAGTTGAACTAGAGCAATAAGGTATATCATCAATTATATCACAACTAACACCAATGCTAACTTTAGCCTTCTTGGTATGTTGTGCATGAAGTGAGTTATGAGCTTTCTCAAGCTTATCATGAGTTTCTTTAAGATTCTAATGAGAAGTCTTTAGCTCCTCATAGGATTCTTGAAGAGATTTGAGTTCTTTCTTCAAGTCCTTAATCTCCTCGGTCTTCTTGCACATGAGATCATCGGTCACATTTTGCATACTCACAAGATCATCACAAGAATATTCAATATTATCAACATCTTCATCAAGTGATACCTTGGAGTCACCTCTTGCCATAAGGCAATGTGGAGTGGAGAAGAGGGATGGAGCCTCATTGATGGCGATGACGGCAACCCCCTTTGATTCTTCATCATCATCAGAGTCTGAGCTATCATCGGAATCCCACTCCACATAATAAGCTTGGCCATTCTTCTTTTTCTTGAAGAACTTCATTTTCTTCTTCTTATCACCATCCTTCTTGTCCTTCTTCTTTTCTTTCTTACTTGGACAATTGATGGCAATGTGACCAATTTCTCCACACTCAAAGCACTTTCTTTCTTCAAACGGATTCTTCTTTGATGTTTGACCCCTTTGGCCAAAGTTCTTATTCTTCATGAATTTTTTAAAGCCTCTAATGAATAAGGTCATCTCCTCATCGGTGTCACCATCATTCCCACAATCTTCATTTTCATCTTCTTTTGTCACTTGAGCTTTCAAAGCTACACTCTTCTTCTTCTCATCAAAAGATGTACCATAGACCTCTTCTTGTGACTTTTGAAAATGTCATGAGTTGTTACTTCACCAAGAATTTGAGTAAGAGTCATGATCTTCAAATTTGACCTCAGTAGCAAAGTAACAATTGTGTCATATCTCCCTAAAAGGGATCTAAGAAACTTGTGAGAAAAATCCTCATCCAGCACATCAAATCCAAGACCTTTGAGCTTATTCACAATATCATTCAAGCGGTTAAACATGTCGGGCACACTTTCATCCTTCTTCATGGTGAACTCACTAAACTTTTCTTTTGCGACATGCAACTTAGCTTCTCATATGGTTGATGTCCCCTCATATATCTCAATGAGCTTCATCCAAATCTCATTTGCGGTGTCAAGATTCTTGATGTGGTTAAATTTAGTGACACTAAGAGCAATATAAAGAACATTCATGGCTTGATCATTCAATGCAATGTTCTTATCATCTTTGGCGGTCAATGCCTTGTCATCAAGAATAACATATCCCTCATTGACAGTTCTCCACAACTGCCTATGCATAGCCTTAAGATGAATCGTCATCCTAGTTTTCCAATAGTCATAGTTTTCCCCATCAAAGAAAGGTGGTTTCCCCACATGATTATGATTGTCACTAGCCATATCCTTACTCCGGGATGGTTAAATCCTTGATAAAAAGGAGTCCTTAGCTTTGATACCACTTGTAGGATCTAGGATACTGACTAGAGGAGGGGTGAATAGGCGGTTTGAACTAAAATCACAATACTTAAAAATTTATTAGTAACACAAGAGGGTAAAACTATTTCTACACTTTCTAGTCTAGGTGAGGGTTTGCAACCTAGGGCGATAAGATACAATTCAATCTCTTGGAAGATAAATTGCTCAAAGTAAATTGCAAGAATGTAAATGAGCAATAGAAATAACCGATGATAAGAGATGAATTTTTCCCGTGGTGTAGATGACTTGCCGGTCACCCATAATCCATGTTGAGGTGGATTCTCTGTTCCAATCGCCCCTCTATAAAGGCACCACTTGATGTATGAGCCAACTTGGACCAAATAACCGCTTCACACCTCGATTCCTCTAGAGTTGCTCTTCACCACTCTGGCAAGGTGAGCACAAAGACCTCTCACAAGAACAACCGAGGCTGCTCCACAATCTTCTTGAAGGGCTCAACGTTTCCACTTCCTCCAAGCCGTCTAGGAGGTGGCAACCTCCAAGAGTAATAAGTCGACGACACTTGCTTGGAGACTTCCTAGTGCCACAAAGCTCAAACTCTTGATGCAATGCACTAGAATGCTCTCAATCTCACAAGAAATGCAACCTCAAAGCAAAGTGAGAGAGAGTGAAGAAGAAGGGCTCAAGAATGTCAAGAAACATTTTCAAAGTGCCAAGAGACCTCACCCACGGTCGGGCATAAGGTATATATAGAGCCCCCTTCAAAAACTAGCCGTTACCCTCTGGAACCCGTGAAATACGAGTATTCGCGGACCGTCCGCCTCACAAAACCCGGACGGTCCGCCGTTCAAACCCAACGGCTAAAACAGCAATAAATGCTGTCAGAACTGACCGTTATGTTAGGGGCAGACCATTGTTGATTGCTGTTAAGTACCAAATTTTGGCCATCAACTCCTGCATAAAAGCATGATTTATGAGCATCAACATAGTGGTAGGAGTTATCTACTAACGAGTTCCACAAGTGTCGATGAATATTTGAATGCTGGTCACCAAACTATATAAATGAAGTGGGAATGAACCTAAGTGGCTAAACTAGCACAACTCCAGCCAATCAAGGGCTACCACATAGGCTTCCCACGGATCCATGGCCCCACTTGAGCAAGGAAACACACTTTCGACCAATCACATACAAGCACAAAGATCCAAGGGCCCACAACCGGCAGTTAAAAGCGTCAAAACACCTGAGGCATACCCATACACGCATAAGAACCCACCTGGCAGCCACCCTGCCAAAGGCAGTTAGCTAAGGCGGTTTGCCTGTGTCGGCCGAACCCCTGGTTCGTCCGAAACCCTGGTGAGCCCGCTCCCCTCTAGCTGCCACGTGTCCGATCCTAAGGCGGTTTAGGGAATATTCCTTCAGAGATTCGCCCCGGTTGCCGCCTCTACCAGCATATAAATATGAGATGAGGGGGTCCAAATGGAGACACCACTTCCCACTTCAAGATCAACAACTCCCTTGAGTTGAGAGCTTCATTGCATAGGCCTAGAGCCGGCTTAGCTAGTGCTAGAGTAGGGGGAGAGTGAGGGTTGGTCTAGAGAGGAGTGCCAAGGTGTTGGCACTCTCCTCTTTTGCTTGTACCTCCACGGATGCTGCTACACTCCAATTAGAATAAAGTGAGTATTCAGGTATATTCTAATTAGAGCAAAGCCATATTCATGATTACTTTGATTAGTTCTTACTAGGGTGTGAGCCTAGCGTGCTTGAGTTAGATCTCTCTCTTGCGGGTTCGTCGCTCTATCTTAGTATAGAGTGCTGTGGTGTGGCTACGGGGGGTACCAGTCGTAGTTAGATCGTAGTAGTAGTTGGTACAGTAGGCGTGGTGCCTAGCTACGGGTTACACTTCATTTGCGCAGCTTAGCCCACGGTTTAGTAGAGGTAGGCCGCAGGTGGTGACAACCCTGTCGGTCCTTTGTAATCCTCCACGTTCGGTTAAGTCGTAGAGCTGTTGGCCGGAGGTGCCTGGGGTTTAGGGGTAAGCCAGTGCCTGAAGCAAGTAGTGAGACTTTAGAGATCTACCTCTTTCATATTAGAACAATCTATAAGACTCCGCTCTATCCTTTGCCACATATCAGGGTGTGTCCTTGGGCTAGCAAGTACCGGATTAGTGCACACACGTTCCTTTGGATTCGATACCCTTGGAATACTCTTAAGGGAAAGCTACGACAGTATCCGTGCGCTTGCGAATTTATTCGTGATCGTTAAAATACCCAACAAGCTTTCTAGCGCCGTTGCCGGGGAACGGTTGCTATATCTATTCCATGCCTAGTCGCCCTCGTATATTTTTATCTTTTTTTATTCTACCTCTACCTCCGCTACCATGGAGCAACTCTCTTTTCAAAACCTCTCTGCTCCTAGGGGCGACCACCTTCAGAACATCCAATTCTTTCACCTGGCTATGAACTCAGTCCCGATTTACTCACGCTGGTTCAGAAAGTCTCTTTCTCTAGGTTAACTAGTGAGAACCCATACCATCATCTGCGAGAGTTCGAGTTGTTGTGTTCATGTTACGCCATCGCGGGCATGATACATGACACCCTTAGGTGGAAGTTGTTTCCTTTCTCTCTTAAGGAGAACACGAAGCGATGGTACATCCATAGCGTAGGCAGCACCAATGCAGCTGGGATAAATTGAGGGACAAGTTTTGTCTCGCATTCTTTCCCCAGTCCCGTGTAGTTGCTTTACGAAGGGACATACTTAGCTTTCAGCAAAAAGAAAGAGAAACCATAGGTGCGGCATGGACTAGATTCTCACTTCTGGTGGAGTCTGGCCCTGTCCTGTCAATACCCGAGCATGTGCTCCTTGAACATTTTTGCTTGGGGCTTGATGAGGACTCCGCCTTATATCTTGATGTGACCGCTAGAGGATCTTTTGCACACAAAACTCCTAGCGAAGGAAGGGAGCTCCTAAACCTTATAACAGGAGAACTCTCCTTCAAAAATTAGCCTAGTTCCTCTCAAGAAGAGCAACCATCAACCAATAACGATGATCTAGTAGCTGAATCCGATCCGCCAACCTCCATACCTATAGATTCAGCTGTAGAATCCTTTTTTGAACCACGATCCTCAAAGGAAGAAGAAATTCAACCTTTGGCGCTCCCATTCTGATTCGAGGATGAACTCTTTGACATCCATCCAAAAACCTCGAGTCGACATAGAGGCAAATATTCGATTCCTGTCTATCCTGATGATCCTTCCTTAGAGAATGCATTCGGGAACTAACTTCCATTATGACTCTCGACTGGTCGAAGGAGCTGGAGCTATCATCAGAAATTCTACGGATCAGCTCCCCTCACTCGACCATCCCATGCACCATAAGGGGGAACCCGATAGATGTCCTCTATAATCCCACTGTTGGAGCCAACATCATTTCCGGGGATTATGCGCTACACGTTTTGGGAGATGAACCATTGGTCCCAACTAATGCCGTTTTCAAGACTCCCCATGGTGAGATCTTGGAAGGGGTAGGGATGCTACAGAACGTGTCTATTAGACACGGGGATATTGAAGCCATCCTTGATTTTCATGTTTTTGATGTCCCAGACTTCGATCTCATGATTGGACATCCCATCAAGAAATTGCTTGTAGATGCTCCAACTCAAGGGGAGCTGAAAGTTCAATGTAGGAGAGATAAATTTATTGTCAAGATCGCAAGCATCAAAAACACCATGACGGATCCTCCCTTTGAATCAGAGCCAATCGAAGAGGTAAAGGGAATACTCCCTTATGACTCTCCTGAATCCATCTTAGAAAGGGACGCTGAAGAGTTCCAATCTAATGAAGAAGAAATGTCTGAGCCTACAGACATATCTAGGTTCGAGAACCCCCCTAAACCTCCGATAGAGCTAAAACCCTTACCCATAGGCCTTCGTTACGCTTTCCTCCATGGCGACACTGAATCCCCGTGGTCATCAGCGATAAGCTTTCAGATGAGGAATCCGAGAGACTCGTCGCTGTCCTAGAGAAACATCGAGCTGTTCTTGGATACTCTCTCCAAGACCTCAAGGGAATAAGCCTAACTCTTTGTACACATCGCATTCCCGTAGATTCAGAAATCCCACCAACTAGGGAGCCTCAAAGGAGGCTAAACAACACGATGAGGAAAGTAGTAAAGAAGGAGGTCCTGAAACTCCTACACACCAGGATCATTTACCTCGTGTCGTATAGTGAGTGGGTTAGTCCCATTCAGGTTGTGCCTAGAAAAGGAGGGATGATGGTTGTTCCCAATGAGAACGGGGAAGCCATTGCCAAACGTCTCCCCACGGGATGGAGGATGTGTATTGACTATAGGAAACATAACAAGGCTACAAAGAAAGATCATTTCCCGTTGCCTTTTATCGATGAGATGTTAGAGCGTCTAGCGAATCATTCTTTCTTTTGTTTCCTTGATGGATATTCCGGTTATCATCAAATTCCCGTCCATCCCGATGACCAAAGCAAGACAACTTTCACATGCCCCTATGGAACTTATGCTTATCGTAGAATGTCGTTTGGGTTGTGTAATGCACCCGCTTCGTTCCAAAGGTGCATGATGTCTATCTTCTCAGACAAGATTGAGGAAATCATGGAAGTTTTCATGGACGACTTCTCCATCTATTGAAAACTTTAGATCATTGTCTTGAGAATTTAGATAAGGTCTTGCAACGATGCCACGAGAAAGATTTGGTTCTTAATTGGGAAAAGTGCCATTTCATGGTTTGCGAGGGCATTGTCTTAGGGCACCTTGTTTCTGAATGAGGGATAGAAGTGGATCGGGCTAAGATTGAAGTTATAGACAAACTTCCACCACCCATCAATGTCAAGGGAATCCGTAGCTTTCTAGGTCACGCTGGGTTCTATCGTCGTTTCATCAAAGATTTCTCCCAAATCGCTAGACCCCTCACGAACCTTTTAGCTAAGGATGCACCCTTCGATTTCACCGATGAGTGCCTCGCTGCCTTCCATACCCTTAAAAAGGCACTCATCTCCGCTCCAATCATCCAACCCCCAGATTGGACACGGCCATTTGAGATCATGTGTGATGCTAGTGACTATGCCGTAGGGGCCTTTTTGGGCCAAACTAAGGATAAGAAGCATCATGCAATTGCATATGCTAGCAATACCTTGACAGGAGCACAACTTAATTATGCTACCACTGAAAAAGAGCTCCTGGCAGTTGTCTTTTCTATAGACAAGTTTAGATCTTACTTAGTAGGAGCTAAGATCATTGTTTACACTGATCATGCTGCCCTGAAATATTTGCTCACTAAGAAAGATGCTAAACCCCGCTTGATTCGATGGATCCTCTTACTCCAAGAATTTGAATTGTAAATAAGAGATAAAAGAGGAGTAGAGAACTCTGTTGCATATCATTTGTCTCGTATGCAGTTTACTGACACGCAGGAACTACCTATAAATGACTTCCTACGAAATGACATGCTTCTAAAGGTCAAGGACATCTCCCCTTGGTATGCGGATATTGTTAATTTCATGGTTGCAGGGTATGTGCCACCAGGAGGAAACAAGAAGAAGCTGCTTTACGAAAGCAGACTTCATTTGTGGGATGAACCACATCTCTACAGAGTTTGCGCCGACGGTTTGCTAAGAAGATGTGTACTAGTAGCTGAAGGTATACAGATCATTGAGAAATTTCATGCAGCACCCTATGGGGGACACTATGGTGTATTCCGTAACCATGCAAAGATCTGGCAAAGTGGGTTCTTTTGGCCAACCATGTATGAGGATACAAAGGATTTTATCAGAAGGTGCAAAAGATGCCAGAAGCATGGAGGGATTACTGCCTGAGATGCTATGCCACTGCAAGACAATCTTCAAGTGGAACTCTTTGATGTATGGGGCATTCATTACATGGGAACCTTCCCAAAGTCCTATGATAGCGAATACATTCTCATGGCAGTAGACTATGTCTCTAAATGGGTAGAACCTATACCATGCCGTTGTTGGTATTTCTTACGGTCGCAGATAAATCCGCAAGCGCACGGATACCATTGTAGCTTTCACCCGGAAGTATTCAGGGTATCGAATCCACAGGGAATGAGAGGGCACTGTCTAATCACTAAAGTTGACTGGATCGATCGAGTTTATATGAAGGCTGGGTAGAGAGGATAACTTAGCACTCAGCTGGGAATATAGTGAAGGGAGTTCTCCTATGCTTGCTTTGGGCACGGGGTATCCTAGGCCTCTAGGAAATTGCCGGCAAACAGCTCTACGTCGTACCCGAACGTGGAGGATTACAAAGGACGGATAGGGCTGTCACCACCTGCCGCCTACCTCTTCTAATCCGTGGGGCTACGAGACAAACGAAGGTAGTCGATAACCTAAGCACCACGCTTAAGATATATACTACTACTCTAATCTTAGCTAGAGACTAGAGCACTTTATAAATAAAGCGACTAACCCACAAGCACAATAAAGAACTCAGCTTTCTATAACTCAGACTTAAATACTAGTTGAATCCCAGATACTTACTAAGTAGCCCGCATCCGCCGAGGTACAGGTGGAGGGTCGCCGACACGCCGGGACTCCTCCAGACTCTCCCTCACTCTCTCCCTCTTTCTACTCTCATTTGAGGAGGGCTTCGCCTCGACTTGATGCTCCAGCTCGAAGATGATGAGCCCTGCCCCGAGTCCATCTATTTATAGCTTGGAGAGGCAGAGTAGAGGCGGTGCGTCGAACGGCGGCCGGTAAGGAGGTGGGCCCAGGTCGGCCGACCTAGGGGGGTCGGCCGACCGTGGGATTCACCGACCTTGGCGATGCACGGCACGAATGGCTTCCTGGAGGCGGTTGACAGTTCTGGGTCAAGGCGGTGGCAGTTTGGACGCGCGGCCAGGTCGACCGACCTAGCCAAGTCGGCCGACCCGGGGTTGTGGCCCCTCGGCCCCACTTTGCCAGGGACACTTCCTTGTGGGTCCCATGGTCGGTTCTCGGTGGGTACTTGCGTAGTTCTGTACGTTAAGTCAAGGATGTGGGCCCATGGATCCATGTGCTTGCCACGTGGCTTAATCCCATCTCTTTCCTTCCACCGACTTGATCTCAACGTTTCTGATCATCCCCGAGTGTGCTTCTGTCAGTGGGTCAAAGATGGGCTCCATTGGGCTTGGGCCCAGGTCGGCCGACCAAGTGGGGTCGGGCGACCTGGCCCTGAGCCCAATTGTCCTCCTCTTTTGCCATTTAGTCCCTGCACTCACATATTCACCAAAACTTGTGGAATGGATTAGATATAAGCCCTATAGCTATGGTGAATGTATTTTTGTATATATTTTCTGTAGAAACTGACGGTCAAAAGTGGTACTTAAGGACCGTCAACAAGCTCCCCCACACTTAGCCTTTGCTCGTCCTCGAGTAAAGCTTTAGGACTAAGGTGGAAACCATGACTCCTTCTGATATGAAACTAGCATATAAGTTATTCCAAGACAGACCTGCACTTGTGAATTTTGAAGTGTCTATCATGCCATCTTGGGTGGTTGAGGAATGGAAAGGCTCTTGATTCAAGTCATCTTAACTCTTCTGTTAAGTAACTTGGGTTTTCGAGAAATTTTCAAAAACATAACCTTACCTAGCTCCTCAAATTATTCTCTCGTATCGCTCATTGTGTATGATTCCTCACCAAGGCATTTCTTTGCCCCCTTTTTTTCACCCTACTTCTAAAAAGCTTATGTGGAGCTCAAGGTAGGAGTAAAGATAAGGCATACTTGCATCACATATATTGCAAAGTCAAAGAGCGGATCCAAAAAGAAAATCATCCATACAATCTGATCAAGATGTGCATGTGTGTGGAACAATGGAATGATAACTCCTTTTTGTATGATCTCTCTCCTCCTTAATTTACTTTGAGAACATGGCTATATAATTTTTTTCATGATACTTGAGCCTTCATGTGCCCATATTTTTTTCTCTATTTTTTTATGCTTGGACCTTCATGTGTCCATTTTTTCTATAGACCATGTCTCTTTTTGCAATAATACTTGGAGAGGAGATCAACACTTAAATGGAGCATTTATTTTGTGGATGGATGAAAGGTATGTTGCTAGCTTCCAATGTGGAAGTTTTAGCATGTGTATGTGGAGTGTACGTGATCTTGATCACGAAAGCATGGAGAGCATCTTGCAACGGTCACAACAATTTGACAAAGCTCATAGTGATAGCAAGAAACATATGTGTATAGGTTTTGCAATATGAACATCATGTGGCTTTGGTAGGAATAAGGCATCACTGAGGAGCTTTGTAAGACTATTAATTTAAAGTTTTACAAGAAAAACATCACAAGCACTTTATACAGAAAGAGCAAGATTTCTTTCATCATACCATATCTCATTAATCAACCACTTAGATAAACATGTTTTCCTAAAGATATATATGTTCTCAAGCAGCAAGTGCATGTGCAAGGAATAAAGAATATGCAAGCCAATCAAGGATAGACATGTAAACCAAAGGAGCAACAAATCTTATTTTATCATGAGTTTAATTTTAATGATCATCTGAAGATAGGAACGAATTAACTCATGAATCAGAGTGGGTGAGGGATAGGGTGCACAAACCATCGCTCTGGATGAAATTGGAGACGAAAGGCACCAGAGGGCCTTCGGCCGACCTGGGGGGGTCGGCCGACCCCTTCTGGGCCTTCTCCCCCTTGATCTTTCTTGTGTAGTTTTGTGCGATGTTGTGCAGCCTGTCTGTGGGTGGTCTCAAACATGTGTGCGTCAGAAAACTCGAGAGACCCCCACACTTGGCCTTGTACCTGCATTTATTCATATATGGCGGAAACAAAATGTTGACGCGGAAAATCGGCGGTCGTATCCTCCGCGGTCAGCACACGAAGACCAGGGAGATCTGCTTCGCTCCAGTGCCAGCCTACACTCCAGTTCAAGTTCGCGGCGTGCCAGTCAATTTAACCTAAAATTGACAAGGGAATAAAATAGTTAAATTACTCTTTGATTGTGCCGGCTCTATTCCAAACGGCGAAGGCACGTCGGATTTTAGCCAAGACCCAATCAGAATGTATCGGCCGATGCCAATCGGACCTCAAAATCGGACTTCATAGATGACCTTAATCGGACCAATGTAATCGGACTTCAATCAGTCATCTAATCGGACCTCAGAATCGGACCAATCAAGATCGGACCTTGACTTATATAACAGATCAGCCTTTGAATAATAAAATAAAGCATAAAACATGGCCAATATGTAAATAACGGATCAGCTGTGCCTTTGAACAAGATATTAAACAATCAAAGTGTGAGCCGATAGATGTCCACCTTGCCTAGTTACCAGTTTGACTCATCTTATCGGACCATCTAACTAACCAATCGGACCAAAGCCTTCTCGGAGCAATCTAGCTCCGACGCAGGGAATCTAGATCAACTCCAGCAGTGATCAGATCAGATAACTAAACAGTCAGACTTGACTTACCAATCTGACAACTAAACAAGATGCTCGCATTGATGTTAACCAGATTAAGCAAATAAACAGATAAAATAGTAACAGGATCGTTCTGATTCTAAGATATGCTATCGAATAATCAAACAGGACCTAGCTCCGACGTAGGGAATCTAAATCATGCATAACACTCAAATAGCAATCAGGCATAACCAAAGCTTCCTTTGACTAATCAAGATGAATCTAGCTCCGACGTAGGGAATCTAAACCAAGCATGACAAATCAAAGATCAATCTAATCGTATTGCAAAGATCCAGCTCCGACGTAGGGAATCTACACCAGTGCAATACTCAAAGAACAACCAGATTAAACCACAAGGCATGGATCAGACCTAGAACGATGCTGTAAGATAAATATTGCTTAAATCGGACCAAGACCAATGCTCAAAGCCGTCGAAGAAGTAGATTAATTCACATGGCGTAGATCTAAACCAATCTAGCAACTCCAAACAAACCGCAAAAAACTGCCTTTAAATAACCAAGATTACTCTAGCTCCGACGTAGGGAATCTAGATTAATCTTGATGATCTAGCTCCGACGTAGGGAATCTAGACATAAAGTGCAGTCCGATAAACGATAATCTGTTGAATAATCAATATTGATCTAGCTCCGACGTAGGGAATCTATATCAATCTTGATTATCCAGAGATAAATCGGTTGAACAGTATAAACGAGAAAGGGTGATGCGCCTCAATTCAAAGCCTATACTAGTTCGATAAATTGACTAACTTACTGGTAAGCCGGAGATCAGAACTGATGCAGCCCGTGACCAATGAGCTTCATCGGTAACTACTACTAGGGTTTTTGGCGTGAAGCCGGGTTGTATTGATTGTGAGAATAATTTTTACAATGGACGAGGGTTCATATTTATACCCTGGTCATGGAGAGTCCTGATCAGACTAGAATAACTTGCGGATAAAGTAAACTAAGTCTAACAAAGAATGGGACTTCTCAATACGCCTTCAAAAAAGGAAATAGTCCCCACATCTGATACGCTTCCTCTTTTAGCCGACGTGCCCTTCTTCGTTCGTCACCAGATTGGACTCCTTGCCTTATCGGACCTCTTCTGCATATCGGCTTCCTTCTCTGTCATCTTCGGCTTTGACCAGTCGATGGGTCCACCAGCCTTACCACGTCACCATATGACTCAGCATACCTGGTGCGAAAATCCGGTGTCAACACATGCCCCCCAATTTTGGAATAAAATATCATTTTGTTCCAAAATTCGTATCTGTCATCATAACTCCTTCACCGATTTTCGTGCCGAAACTTTCCATCCCTGCACTGTGTAGCTCCTTGATTTTCGGGCCATAGTTTTTCTTTCTTCATCAATAATCCGCAGAGCCAATCTTCTTCTTTTTCTCTCCCGAGCAATAGCATCTCTGACAACGAATAGCATATAGAACCCTACATTTACCTCACGGGTATCCACGCGTCTATTGACCCAGGCGAAACGACTCTTCAATGCAGTTCCTCAAAAGACGCCCCTCTCCTTCAATTACATCAGCTCTGAATCAGTGACATATCTTTACGAGAATACTGTTCTTATATTTGGACAGTTTCCACGAGCATCCCCTGGATTCCATTTCTCCTTTAATGCTTCCATCGATCGCCGGCTATAAATACCTGCCTCAGGTCTTCTTCTTCCACCATCCCTCAGCCATGGCGCAGCTAATATTCATGACAGAACACAAACTCCTTCTGTTTGATATAGGACCCAACTCTCTCTTCCTCTTCTGCTAGAAGAATTCTCGTGAAGTAGCATAGGGTACTCCTCCCCTTTTCTGATCCTGAAGTGAATCCAGGTGGAACCTCTGCTAGAAGAATCCTCGTGAGGTTTCTTCATGGTTCATCAAAGGGAATATTTTTCAGAGGGGTGTAATAGAGTGCCCTTTACAAGTTAGGGCAAAGCCACCGGTCCACCGGCGCGCTCTTCAAGGGACTGCACCCAGAGTGGATTTCTTCGACTCAAGGAAGAAGATATCTTCTCAAACTTGCGCTTCCTTTTGCCCTCCTCTTTCTAGTCTTGTTCTGGCAATGATGAACAAAGTACATCGGCGCCTACTGGATCCTTTTGTCTTCTGAAATCTTTCAGTGTAAGAAATATATGAATATATATGCAATCCCTTTTCCAGCAGCCTGCTCCACCATCGAGCGGCTTGATGATGTAATATACTTTTCTCTGTTTGTATATAGCCCTTAAGGCGATGCATATCGCATCGGCTCTTATTTTTGTTCTTGAGGCGATTTTCCATCGGCTTCAAGCCTGACGCATAGCATCGGCTCATGAATTTACCCAAATGCTAGGGTAGTACTTCTTCAAATATTTCCCGTTTAATGCCTTAGGAAACACTTCTCCTTCAAGTGTTTGTAGAATATAAGCATTTCCAGGAACACATCGGACGACTTGATAGGGTCCCTCCCAGTTTGGTGACCATTTGCCGTACTTGGGATCCTTAGAACCAATCGGCAGAATAACTTTCCAGACAAGATCGCCCTCTTTGAACTCTTTCCCTTTAACTTTCTTATCATAATGCCTCGCAACTCTGAGTTTATTAGCCTCAATATTTTCGAGAGTGCGCAGCCGACGAACAGCCAAGTCATCGGACTCACTATTCATGAGCTCCATGTATTCGCCGGCCTTCAATTTATCCTGAAGCTCAATACTTCTTGATCCAGTACGAATTTCCCATGGAAGAACGGCTTCATGCCCATAAACTAGTTCATATGGAGAAACCTTGATCGATCCATGACAAGCCATTCAATATGCCCATAGAGCTTCAGGAAGCACAATATGCCATTTTCTTGGATACTCCTCAATCTTTCTATCAATCAACTTGATCAAACTTTTATTGGAGGCTTCAGCTTGACCATTGGCTTGTGCATAATACGGCGATGAATTAAGAAGCTTGATACCCATATCAGCAGCAAAATTTTTGAATTCGTCTGATGTAAACATCGTACCTTGATCTGTTGTGATCGTCTGTAGAATTCCAAATCGGTAGACAATGTGCTCTCTAATGAATTCAATAACATTCTGTGACTTCACCTCTTTCAAAGGAATAGCTTCAACCCATTTGGTGAAATAATCTGTTGCCACTAATATGAATTTGTGCCCCTTGCTTGAATGTGGAAAAATTTGGCCGATCAGGTCAATTCCCCATCCTCTAAACGGCCATGGTTTGATAACAGGGTTTATGGCCGATGCTGGAGCCCTTTGAATATTTCCATATCTTTGACACTCTTGGCATCCTTTATAATATTCAAAGCAATCTTCTAGAATCGTCGGCCAATAATACCTATTTTTTCTGATCATCCATTTCATCTTGAACGCCGATTGACGAGCCCCGCAAACACCTTCATGAATTTCTCCCATTAAAACCTTGGCTTCTTCAGGTCCGATAAATCTCAACAGGACTCCATCAATCGAGCGAAAATAAAGCACTTCTTCAACCAAGACATGCCTGATCGATTTGTAGCGTATCTTCCTGGAAGTCTTGATAGAAGAATCCCTCAAATATTCAATGATTTCTTTCCTCCAATCTCCTTCTGGTATCTCCTGCACCATCACATCGGACATAGGCCGATAGCCAGACGCTTTTTGCGCCAGCCGATTTGCTTCTTCGTTATGATGTCTTGGAATGTGCTTAAGAGTTACCAAGGCGAATTGGCCAATTAAATCTCGGCACTTTTCAAAGTAAGATAATAAAGCATCCATCTTGCAATCATATTTGCCGAGTAACTGATTGATAATCAGCAAAGAATCTCCAAATACCTCAATAAACTGAGCGCCAATTTCTTTAAGAATCTGGAGACCCTTCATCAATGCTTCATATTCCGCCTGATTATTTGTGCATTTTTCAATTGGAAAAGCAAATTCAAACCTTGCCCCCCGAGGCGAAATAATAATCAGGCCGATTCCGCAACCATCATTGCAAGAAGAACCATCAAAGAATATAGTCCAAGGAACCGCGTCAACCACACCGGCCTTTTTTATCGAACCAGACACATCAAGCTCCATAGTGCATTGCTCAACAGCATCAATGTTAGGTCCACAATGATCAGCAACTAAATCAGCCATTATCTGCCCTTTTACCGCTTTGGCCGATTCGTATCTAAGATCAAACTCCGTCAGAGCAAAAACCCACTTGCCAATTCTCCCTTTCATGATTGGCATCGATAACATATATTTGATCACATCCTCCCTACAGATCACAGTACACTCGGCCGATAGCAAATAATGCCTTAATTTTGTACAAGAAAAATACAAACAAAGGCAAAGCTTCTCCACATATGAGTACCGAGTCTCAGGATCTAGTAATCTTCGGCTTAAATAGAATATAACTCGTTCCTTCCCATCAACCTATTGAATCAAAACAGAGCCGATTGCATGATTAAAAGCCGATAAATAAAGCTTGTACGGCTTACCCTTTTGTGGTGGAATAAGAACTGGCGGATATGCTAAATATTGCTTGATTTCATCCAATGCCTTTTGATGTTTAGGCTCCTACACCAACTCTTCTTCATCTTTCAGCTTCAACAGAGGAGTAAACGCCTCCAATCGGACCGACAGATTTGATATAACCCTCCTCAAGAAATTGATCTTTCCAATCAAACTCTGCAATTCCTTCTTGTTTACTGAAGGTTCAATATCATCAATCGCTTTGCGGTTCCGATCATTTACCTCGATTCCTCTCTCATGTACCAGGAAACCGAGAAATTGGCCGGCCGATACGCCAAAAGCACACTTGAGCGGATTCATCTTCAATCCATGTTGCCTTGTGCACTCCAGCGTTTCCTTCAAATCGGCCAAATGATCTTGATAACCTTTTGATTTGATCACCACATCATCAATGTAGATTTCAACTATCCTGCCGATCAGCTTATGAAAAATATAATTCATAGCACGTTGATAAGTGGCACCGGCATTTTTCAAACCAAAAGTCATAACAACCCACTCATATAAACCGAGAGCACCTGGGCATTGGAATGCAGTCTTGGGAATATCTTCTTCCGCCATGAAAATCTGATTATAACCAGCATTACCATCCAGGAAACTCCTCACTTTATGGCCTGACGCTGCATCAACAAGCATATCGGCCACTGGCATCGGATACTCATCCTTCGGGGTTGCCTTGTTCAAGTTCCTGTAATCAATGCAAACACATAGCTTTCCATTCTTCTTATAAACAGGAACTATATTTGATACCCACTCAGCATATCGACATGGCCTGATAAACTTAGCTTCAAATAGCTTTGTTATTTCGGCCTTAATCGGTTCATACATCTCAGTCTTGAACCTCCTTGCATACTGCTTGTGTGGTCGATATCCTGGTTTGATGGGTAGCCGATGTTCAACAATATTACGGCTTAAACCTGGCATTTCATAATATTCCCAAGCAAAACAATCAGAATACTTTTCAAAAGTTTTATCAACTCCTGCTTATACTCGGGATCCAACTTAGCACTGATATACGTCGGCCTTGGTCTATCACCAGATCCTATATCTATTTCTTCTAATTCATCGGCCGACATAAATCCAAACCCTAATTTGCCGAACTCACTTCGGTCTTCAAGATCTTCTATACAATCATCCATTTAAAACAAAGTCTCAGAGCCGACTGCTTGGATCGGCTGTAATCCTTGATCGGACACCTTGAGAAAGTCACCATCCCATGTTTTTCCTGACAGGCATTCAATTCCTTCAAACTCCCAGATCGTTGACTCAGCTGTAGCAATGCTAACCGAATCATCAGCTGGGACGATCTCCATATTATTGCTTTGCCATTGAATCAAACACTGGTGCATCGTGGATGGGATGCAACAATTGGCATGAATCCAATCTCGCCCGAGGAGCATGCTGTAAGAACCTTGGCCATCAATCACAAAGAAGGTGGTCGGCAATGTTTTGCTGCCGATGGTCAATTCAATATGAATTGCCCCCCGAGGCTCTGAAACGTTTCCACCAAAATCCTTGAGTGTCATATTGGTCTTGATCAGATCATCAATCCCTTTGCCCAACTTGCGAAATGTGCAATAGGGCATAAGATTGACAGCAGCTCCTCCATCAACAAGCATCTTGGTCATCGGCTTACCATCAACGTATCCTTTGATGTACAGAGGCTTCAGGTGCCGATATCCGTTTGCATTTGGCTTCTCAGAGATAGCCTTCTCTGAATCAAGAACCAAGCATGCAGCGGCTTCTTCCAGTTCATAATCGGCCTCATCATCGTCCTGTTCATCAGGAGTGGCAAAATCAAAAGGCAACATCAAAACCATGTTTACCGGGGCCGATGTGCTTGCTTCATCATCATTGGCCATCTTAGCGCGCCAAACTTTCTCTTTGGCTAACTCCTGCTCCTGAATCTTCTCATGATAGCGCAACCTCTGAACACGTCTCTTTTTGGACCTAGAAATCCCTGATGGGCACCACTGTCCAGGCTTCATTTGAGGTTCTTTAATCCAATCCCGAACTGGAGCCTTTTCTTCCATTTTTTCAGGGCCAAGAGCATCAACCTGGCCTTCGATATTTTTACGGCCATGAGCATCAACTCGGCCTTCATCTCCTCGATGATGATCATCAATCCTGACGCCGATCCGTTCATGAACTGATCGTCGACCTCTCTTGGAAGCTCTGTATTCTTCATACTGGAAACTGCATTCAGGACAATCTGCTTTTGATGGCAGTCTAAGCTTCTCGTTCCAGCAGAATACGAAGAAAGGACACCCCTAGTGATCATCATCCTGATCATACCGGTCATAACCATGACGCCTGTCTATATGCCAATCGGACCTATAACCGTACTGACGACGATCATCAACTCTATCATTAGACCAGCGTCTGCCATCGGACCATTCATCATATCGGCGTTGGCCATCGGACCTGTCATCAAATCGGCGTCGGCCATCGGACCTGTCATCACGTCGGCGCTGATCATCAAACTCTTCATCAAGCCGCCTTGCCTGATACTCACGCCTCCGACGTCGTCGTTCCTCGCGTTCTTCCCACGCTCGGGCTGCTGCTTGCTGCCTCTTGTACTTGTTAATCAACATTTGGGAGGTCACACGTGGCCGATATCCACCAAGAGCATTAGATTCACGCCCAAATGCCTGATGATTCCTCCGCAGCTCTTCAACAGTAACTTGAACTGCAGGATCAACGGCACCAGAACTCTTGGCGTGGTCCGATGTAAGCACTTTAAACTTCCCCTTCTCATCAGTATCAACCATATTAATAGAAAAGGAGAAATCAGCAAAGTTATTCGGAAAAGGATGACCGTCGATCTTCATGGCTTTCTTGTTATCTTCAAACTTGATCTTGCCAGATTCAATAGCCAATTGGATCTCCCTCCTGAACACCTTGCATTCATTCGTCTCGTGAGAAGTTGAGTTGTGCCATTTGCAATATTTGCGTTTCTTCAACTCATCGGCCGATGGAATAGAATGATTTGGAGAAAGCTGGATAAGTGTCGGATACCAATACTAGGGGTATCCAATGACAGTGAGTTAAGAATTAAAATCCCCGACAACACAGCCGCTCAGATAGACCCCTGCGCAGGGGTCGGCAGGTCCGTCTCGCCCCGGGCGTCTCTATCTAATCTTCCTCCACCCGAACAAATCAGCAGCAACGATCGTTTTTTCCCTCTCCCGTACATACATGAGTATTGTATGGAGGTGCATACATTTGTGTATGCATGCACATGCATGGGTGCATGCGTGTATGCTTGTACCTGCATGCATGCCTACTTCCAATCAATGCATGGCATCACTCTCTATTTTCTTTCTCTTTCTCGAATCAGAGCAGCACTGCGTGCATGCATGCATAAAGTGCTATGTGTTGTGCATGCGTGTGAGCTGCTGCCTCGTTCTCCCTGCCTGCACCTCGCCCGACTGGTTCCAGTGCATGCGTGTGAACTGCCGACCTCGCTTTGCATGCCTGCACCCCGCCCGACTAGTTCCAGTGCATGCGTGTGAACTGCTGACCTCGCTTTGCATGCCTGCACCGTCGCCCGACGAGTTGCACCATCGCCCGACAAGCTGCATGCACGCCCGAGGAGCTGGACGTTTCGCCCGACTACTAGGCAGGAGCAGCGGCGTCCGCTTCGCCCGACCGGCCTCCGATTCGCCCGACAGGTCTCCGTGCCCGACGAGCTGCACCTTTCGCCTGACAGGTCCCCGTGCCCGACGAGCCGCACCATTCGCCCGACTAGTCTCCGTCTCCGACTGGTTCCACTCTTCGCAACGAAGCAACCTCCGAGAAGACCGTAGCACCCAAAGTCAAGCTGCTGCACTGTGCCAACCACTCCCTGACGCAACTGACACCAGCAGGACATGGCTACAGCGCTCGGAAGGACGACGGGCCCCACAGCATGGGCAGGCACTCCTCCTTTTTTCCCGTTTTACCCTTTGACTGTACCTCTTCTCCAGCCTTCCCTTGAGATATAAAAGGGAAGCCTGGGCCTCCTGCGAGGGGCATGGACTCTTTTCCTCCACTCTCCTGGGCCTCCTACGGGAGGCAGGGAGCCTCTTTTCTCTCCCGAGGAGTACTCTCCCTCGACTTCTTCTTCCTCCAGCCGGTCACTGGACTGAGCTCGATTCACGCACCAGAGACTTGGGAACTCGTCCCTCTCTCGCCCATTTGTACCCCCTACTACAAACCAGTGCAAACAACACGAGCAGCACGAACTGGACGTAGGGTATTACACCCCATGGGTGGCCCGAACCAGTATAAACCCCCGTGTCCTTTTGCACTACCATCCGAGGCCCGACGCGCGCTCCACGATTTTATTACTTGCCGGCGGTAAAGAACCCCGACAGTTGGCGCCCACCGTGGGGCCTTTGCGCGTCACGTCTTTCTCCTTACGGGTCTCGGGTGGTCAACCGCGGCGACGACGACGGCGGCGGCACCAACGGCCGCGACGACGACCACAACGCCGTCAACCGCGGCGACGACGACGGCGGCACCAACGGCCGCGACGACGACCACAACGCCGTCAACCGCGGCGACGACGACGGCGGCGGCACCAACGGCCGCAACGACGACCACAACGCCGTCAACCGCGGCGACGACGACGGCGGCGGCACCAACGGCCGCAACGACGACCACAACGCCGTCAACCGCGGCGACGACGACGGCGGCGGCACCGACGGCCGCGACGACGACCACAACGCCGTCAACCGCGGCGACGACGACGGCGGCGGCACCGACGGCCGCGACGACGACCACAACGCCGTCAACCGTGATGACGACGACGACGGCGGCACCGACGGCCGCGACGACGACCACGACGCCGTCAACCGCGACGATGACTGCGGCGGCGGCACCGACGGCCGCAACGTGGGGCCTTTGCGCCATCAACCACGGTGACGACGGCGGCGGCAACCCCAATGACCACAACAACACTGATGACGGCAACAATGCTCCTGGCCTTCTGGATGAACCGAACAAGGCTCGGGGGCTCTGCCTACCAGGCACACCCAGGACTATTCTGTATGCAGATGCATGCATGCGTATGCATGTGCATGCAAGGATATCTTTTTTAACCAATGCATGCACGCCTTTTCCAAATGTGTCGCGTCTCTCTGTTTTCTCTCTCGAATCAGCACAACAGAGGAGCAGGCAGTAGCATTTATCCCGAAGGCCTGCATGCATGTCCGACCAACCAGAGTGGGGCGGAGCAGGCAGCAGCAACTCAGTCACCCCCGAGAAGTTTTCCGACTCGCCCGACAAGGTGTTCGCTCGACATCTTCAACGGCGGCCACGACTCCGCCCAACGGGCTGACGGCTCCGGCAGCATAAACGGCGGCCGCAACTCCGCCAACGACGGCCCCGAGCAGACGCACCGGCCGAGCTGCGGCAGCCCCGACCAACTCCGCCAACGACGGCCCCGAGCAGACGCACCGGCCGAGCCGCGGCCGCCCCGAACCTCGACTCCGAACGACTCGGCCGCGCCTCCAAAGGAGTGCGCCGCCCCGACCTCGACTCCGAACGACTCGGCCTGCGACTCCAAAGGAGTGCGCCGACCTCGACTCCGAACGACTCGGCCGCGACTCCAAAGGAGTGCGCCGCACCGACCTCGACTCCGAACGACTCGGCCGCGCCTCCAAAGGAGTGCGCGCCCCGACCTCGACCCTCCGACCGACTCGGCCGCGCCTCCAAAGGAGTGCGCGCGCCCCGACCTCGACTCCGACCGACTCGGCCGCGCCTCCAAAGGAGTGCGCGCGCCCCGACCTCGACTCCGAACGACTCGGCCGCGCCTCCAAAGGAGTGCGCGCGCCCCGGCCTCGACTCCAACCGACTCGGTCGCGCCACCCGTGGAGTGTGCTGCCCCGACTCGGATGGCTCGCTCGACTCAGCCTCAACGACAGAACGCTCGAGCAGCTAAATTTTACTACGATCCTTCGTATTTCTATGCATTTCCCTTTACAGTCCCGCATGCCTCTTTTGGGTGTCGCTAAAGTACTCGGGTAGCATTGGCCTCATCCGTGAAACCTCGTCCTGCGTGCCGCCTACACCTAAGCCTCCCCGCTGAGCAGTGTAGTCTGCGGTAAGCCGTCCTCTCCGCGAGCAGTGGTCAGCGGAACTTGGTGCTTAAAACGTGATAAGCCAACTACCCGAGGAAATACGTAGCCTAATAAAGGCAGGGCGTACGCAACTTTCCGTTAGTAACGAATAAATCCCGACTCCTCGCTTTACGCAACGCTTTTGCATTACACTATTTTTTGCAGCTTGGCGTGGCAAGTTCCGGTGAGCTTGTTGCAACTCCTACATGCAGGGAACGGCACCCTTCGACTCGCCCCGACTTTGGCGTGCGGGGTCACGCATACGCATGTGATCGTTTTCCGAAACGCGCTCTTCGAACTCCTTAAATTAAGCGGCTCCCGCCGGCCCTAACGACCCCTCGCAGCCCTGAGCTCGGGGGCTGGGCACAGGGACGGACGACTTCGACAGTCGACCTGACAGGTGATTCCAACGGGGGTTCGAAGGCTGGCCCGTCGAAGGGTTCGACAGCCGCCCCCGGGCACCTTGTCGAGTGAGGGGCAGTGAAGGATGGGTCCCAGCGGCCAGTACTCAGGCGCACGAGCGCCACGAGCATCCTGAAACGCGTTCGAGTTCTGGTGGAAAGAAAGATCATGGTTTTTCCTCCGACGGAAAGGCAGCGAGCCGCTGGGTCCGGTCGAACGGACTTGGTAACTAGATGATCTCACCACTAGGAATTTGAGGTCGATCACAAGCTGATCCATCGACTCCCCGCCGAAGGGGCGTTGGGCCTCACTCGAACCTACCCGTTTGTAGCTCAACGAGAGCCGTGCTTCGGCCTGCGTGGCAAAGTGCGATGCATCTCTTACCCTCCTTCCTATCGCACGGGAAGCGTGAGGGGAAAAACGCAAAAAGACGAAACGAATCCCCGTCCAGACCCGGGTCTCGGGATGCACACGGGGTCAGAATTGCTAACAGAGACCAGCGTCGTGGTCGCATAATTCGCAACAAATCACTATACAAACGCCATAAACCCGCGAGCGAGTGTGCCACTCGCCCACAGGCTCGGGGGCTACACCCGGCGGGTGCGCTCGCGCGCCCCCACCCGAAACTCCACCGCTTTCTCGACATCACGATAATTCAGCCCGCAAGCGAGTCTACGACTCGCTTCCAGGCTCGAGGGCTCCTGTCGGATACCAATACTAGGGGTATCCAATGACAGTGAGTTAAGAATTAAAATCCCCGACAACACAGCCGCTCAGATAGACCCCTGCGCAGGGGTCGGCAGGTCCGTCTCGCCCCGGGCGTCTCTATCTAATCTTCCTCCACCCGAACAAATCAGCAGCGACGATCGTTTTTTCCCTCTCCCGTACATACATGAGTATTGTATGGAGGTGCATACATTCGTGTATGCATGCACATGCATGGGTGCATGCGTGTATGCTTGTACCTGCATGCATGCCTACTTCCAATCAATGCATGGCATCACTCTCTATTTTCTTTCTCTTTCTCGAATCAGAGCAGCACTGCGTGCATGCATGCATAAAGTGCTATGTGTTGTGCATGCGTGTGAGCTGCTGCCTCGTTCTCCCTGCCTGCACCCCGCCCGACTGGTTCCAGTGCATGCGTGTGAACTGCCGACCTCGCTTTACATGCCTGCACCCCGCCCGACTGGTTCCAGTGCATGCGTGTGAACTGCTGACCTCGCTTTGCATGCCTGCACCGTCGCCCGACGAGTTGCACCATCGCCCGACAAGCTGCATGCACGCCCGAGGAGCTGGACGTTTCGCCCGACTACTAGGCAGGAGCAGCGGCGTCCGCTTCGCCCGACCGGCCTCCGATTCGCCCGACAGGTCTCCGTGCCCAACGAGCTGCACCTTTCGCCCGACAGGTCCCCGTGCCCGACGAGCCACACCATTCGCCCGACTAGTCTCCGTCTCCGACTGGTTCCACTCTTCGCAACGAAGCAACCTCCGAGAAGACCGTAACACCCAAAGTCAAGCTGCTGCACTGTGCCAACCACTCCCTGACGCAACTGACACCAGCAGGACATGGCTACAGCGCTCGGAAGGACGACGGGCCCCACAGCATGGGCAGGCACTCCTCCTTTTTTCCCGTTTTACCCTTTGACTGTACCTCTTCTCCAGCCTTCCCTTGAGATATAAAAGGGAAGCCTGGGCCTCCTGCGAGGGGCATGGACTCTTTTCCTCCTCTCTCCTGGGCCTCCTACGGGAGGCAGGGAGCCTCTTTTCTCTCCCGAGGAGTACTCTCCCTCGACCTTCTTCTTCCTCCAGCCGGTCACTGGACTGAGCTCGATTCACGCACCGGAGACTTGGGAACCCGTCCCTCTCTCGCCCATTTGTACCCCCTACTACAAACCAGTGCAAACAACACGAGCAGCACGAACTGGACGTAGGGTATTACACCCCATGGGTGGCCCGAACCAGTATAAACCCCCGTGTCCTTTTGCACTACCATCCGAGGCCCGACGCGCGCTCCACGATTTTATTACTTGCCGGCGGTAAAGAACTCCGACAATAAGCTTCTCACTGAGCAGTAAATCAAAATTCTTATCGGCCTTCGTTATATCAAATCCAAACTTC
>CM014271.1:53600573-53633711 GCA_004135705.1 Alloteropsis semialata
TTGTTGACGCGGAAAATCGGCGGTCGTATCCTCCGCGGTCAGCACACGAAGACCAGGGAGATCTGCTTCGCTCCAGTGCCAGCCTACACTCCAGTTCAGGTTCGCGGCGTGCCAGTCAATTTGACCTGAAATTGACAAGGGAATAAAATAGTTAAATTACTCTTTGATTGTGCCGGCTCTATTCCAAACGGCGAAGGCACGTCGGATTTTAGCCAAGACCCAATCAGAATGTATCGGCCGATGCCAATCGGACCTCAAAATCGGACTTCATAGATGACCTTAATCGGACCAATGTAATCGGACTTCAATCAGTCATCTAATCGGACCTCAGAATCGGACCAATCAAGATCGGACCTTGACTTATATAACAGATCAGCCTTTGAATAATAAAATAAAGCATAAAACATGGCCAATATGTAAATAACGGATCAGCTGTGCCTTTGAACAAGATATTAAACAATCAAAGTGTGAGCCGATACGTTGTCCACCTTGCCTAGTTACCAGTTTGACTCATCTTATCGGACCATCTAACTAACCAATCGGACCAAAGCCTTCTCGGAGCAATCTAGCTCCGACGCAGGGAATCTAGATCAACTCCAGCAGTGATCAGATCAGATAACTAAACAGTCAGACTTGACTTACCAATCTGACAACTAAACAAGATGCTCGCATTGATGTTAACCAGATTAAGCAAATAAACAGATAAAATAGTAACAGGATCGTTCTGATTCTAAGATATGCTATCGAATAATCAAACAGGACCTAGCTCCGACGTAGGGAATCTAAATCATGCATAACACTCAAATAGCAATCAGG
The DNA here is from genome assembly GCA_004135705.1 of Alloteropsis semialata. Taxonomy (NCBI): domain Eukaryota; kingdom Viridiplantae; phylum Streptophyta; class Magnoliopsida; order Poales; family Poaceae; genus Alloteropsis; species Alloteropsis semialata. The sequence continues at coordinate 53,601,390 of CM014271.1, forward strand.
CATAACCAAAGCTTCCTTTGACTAATCAAGATGAATCTAGCTCCGACGTAGGGAATCTAAACCAAGCATGACAAATCAAAGATCAATCTAATCGTATTGCAAAGATCCAGCTCCGACGTAGGGAATCTACACCAGTGCAATACTCAAAGAACAACCAGATTAAACCACAAGGCATGGATCAGACCTAGAACGATGCTGTAAGATAAATATTGCTTAAATCGAACCAAGACCAATGCTCAAAGCCGTCGAAGAAGTAGATTAATTCACATGGCGTAGATCTAAACCAATCTAGCAACTCCAAACAAACCGCAAAAAACTGCCTTTAAATAACCAAGATTACTCTAGCTCCGACGTAGGGAATCTAGATTAATCTTGATGATCTAGCTCCGACGTAGGGAATCTAGACATAAAGTGCAGTCCGATAAACGATAATCTGTTGAATAATCAATATTGATCTAGCTCTGTCGGATGTTTGGACCCGGCAGTCCACACAGGGTAGCCTACGTGGTTGATTTGTCGAGGGACAGATCGAGGATCAGAAGTCGATGGTAACACAAGACGCAAGGATTGAACAGGTTCGGGCCGTCGAGATGACGTAACACCCTACGTCCTGTGTTGGCGGCGATTGTATTGCTGTGTATGAAGTTCCTGAAGGATCTCCGTAGTTGGGTTCTGTCCTAGGGTTGTAGAGGTTGTAGTTTTTTTTGTGCTCTGGAGGGGGGTCTCAGGGCGCCTTATATAGTCCGGCTGCCTTGAGTTACAAGTCGGCCAGAGATCGTAACCTACCCGAATTACAAGGATTCGATCCTATAACGATTACAGATATCTTTCCCTACAATTCCGGCTAGTTTATCCTGATCTCCGAGCTTCTTGCGGGATACGCCGTGTGCTTTCCTTGCTGCGCGCGTCGTCGCGCCCATTCGGTTCGCCCGACTGGTGGGCCCCCGACTGGTGGGCCAGCCAGTCCGACAAACCGATCCAGATGTACTCGGATTGGGCCGCCCCTTGCTGGTTGGGCCAATCCGCCTTCTGGGTACCCCTGGGGGTCTACCCCCGACAAGCCCCCGAGTAGTACGTGGTTGAGGGACAAGTCGGCGAGGTCGTGCTGCCCGATGAGCGTCGAACCTGCTGCAGTTGGAAGCGAAACCGCGTGATACTGGAGAGAAAAGAGCCGTTTACCCAACGGATGCGCCGCGAGGTGCGTCCGTTGGACGTAGCCCCCGAGCCTTGAAGCGATTCCGAAGGAATCGGTCCAAGGGTTAGTAGCCTTGTTCTGAAGTCGTCAGACAATCAACGGATGCGCCGCGAGGTGCGTCCGTTGGCCGTAGCCCCCGAGCCTTGAAGCGATTCCGAAGGAATCGGTCCAAGGGTTAGTCAAGGAGCGTCTGGCTAAATCATCCGGCGTTAATTTCGGCGTCCAGCCCCCGAGCGTGAGGGCCGGCGGAGTCCTGCGAGACACGCCGAGTGGTCGTCCCGGCGCCAGCCCCCGAGCATGAGGGCTGAGCACGCCGAGTAGTCGTCCCGGCGCCAGCCCCCGAGCATGAGGGCTGAGCACGCCGAGTAGTCGTCCGGCGCCAGCCCCCGAGCGTGAGGGCTGAGCACGCCGAGTAGTCGTCCCGGCGCCAGCCCCCGAGCGTGAGGGCCGAGCACGCCGAGTGGTCGTCCCGGCGCCAGCCCCCGAGCGTGAGGGCTGAGCACGCCGAGTAGTCGTCCCGGCGCCAGCCCCCGAGCGTGAGGGCTGAGCACGCCGAGTAGTCGTCCCGGCGCCAGCCCCCGAGCGTGAGGGCTGAGCACGCCGAGTAGTCGTCCCGGCGCCAGCCCCCGAGCGTGAGGGCTGAGCACGCCGAGTGGTCGTCAGTACCCTGTTAACAAGGTAAAAACTCGAGGAGAAAATATTCGGCGATACAAATACTAATGAACTCCGCTTCCTGCTTTCAAGTCTTTTAATTTCCTCGGGTAGTTAGCCTGTTACGTTTATGCACCTGGTCCCCGATAGCCGTAGTCCATAGCGCAGGGAGCTGGGCCGCGTGCACGCGTAGGAGGGTAAGCGTACGGAAGAGCCGAGGTTTCACGGATTAAGGCGTGTGCTCCCGAGTACTTTAGCAACTTGTTTTAAAGCTCACGGGATTGGCGAAAATAATCAATGGAAACTTATCTTGGCGAGAGGTTCGAGTCCCGGAGGATTCCTTCTTCGTAGGATATGCCAAGGAGAGGCAGGCAAAGGCGATGTCGCGAATAGTGCTCCCGTGATTGCACAGGGCGACCCCGTGGTCGAGTGGAGCCAAAGGAGATAAGGGCAACCTGAGCGCTTCAGGCCGGAGGAGAGACGCGTGGCGTGAAGCCCGCGCTCGTCATCGTGGAGTAAGTCTTCCGTCCTCCGGCGACCAGGGGCTATAAATACCCGTCGGGGAGCCTGAGCTGCCACCCAAGAGCGAATAGATATAGAATCCTTGTAGCCAATATGCCGGAGGTTCATCGTTGGGTTCATCCACCGGGGAGAGCTTATGGAGTCATCTCGGCGTGGTGCTAGAAGAGTGCTTGCGAGGGATCTGAGGCGTTGATCGGCGCGTTGGCGCTGCCCTGTTCACCCCCGCATTCCCATGTGACGAGGGCCATGTGGGGTGAAATGCTTTGTAGAGCCAGGGATAGCCGAAGGCGTCTGCCATCAACCCTCCACCGGTGCTGTCCCGTCAACGGCTGCAGTGGTGCTACAAGAGAGCTTGCGAGGAGCTCATGTGGGCCAAGCTTGCTTCGGATGTAGCACTGAGCGCAGGGACGAGTGCCCCAGGCCGTCATCTTGGCGGCTGATGTGTTTGATGTTTGTAACCGGCGTAAGTCCGGCTCCGTTGTAACTGTATTTCCTGCAAAAAGAATTGTTGGCTCCCGAGTGGTTCGGGGCCAATCGAGCCCGAGAGGCACACTGACTTGATCGTGGCGCCAGCCCCCGAGCGTGGGAGCCGTTCGAGCCTTAGCGGCACGCCTTCAGTTGTGCAGTGTTGGCTTCCGAGTGGTTCGGAGCCAATCGAGCCCGAGAGGCACACTGACTTAATCGTGGCGCCAGCCCCCGAGCGTGGGAGCTGTTCGAGCCTTGGCGGCACACCACCAGGTTTGCGGTGTTGGCTCCCGAGTAGTTCGAGGCCAATCGAGCCCGAGAGGCACACCGGCTTGATCGTGGCGCCAGCCCCCGAGCGTGGGAGCTGTTCGAGCCTTAGCGGCACGCCACTGGGGTCGCAGTGTTGACTCCCGAGTGGTTCGGGGTCAATCGAGCCCGAGAGGCACACTGACTTGATTACGGCGCCAGCCCCCGAGCGTGGAAGCTGTTCGAGCCTTAGCGGCACGCCGACTGCTTTGTCTTGCTTGAGTGCTCCTCGGTCATTTTTTACCGTTGGCGCCCGGCGTGTAACGGCGGAAGTGAATGCCATCGAGCTTGCAGATTGATCTCGTCGATCAAGCCCCTACCTGGCGCGCCAACTGTCGGATGTTTGGACCCGGCAGTCCACACAGGGTAGCCTACGTGGTTGATTTGTCGAGGGACAGATCGAGGATCAGAAGTCGATGGTAACACAAGACGCCAGGATTGAACAGGTTCGGGCCGTCGAGATGACGTAACACCCTACGTCCTGTGTTGGCGGCGATTGTATTGCTGTGTATGAAGTTCCTGAAGGATCTCCGTAGTTGGGTTCTGTCCTAGGGTTGTAGAGGTTGTAGTTTTTTTGTGCTCTGGAGGGGGGTCTCAGGGCGCCTTATATAGTCCGGCTGCCTTGAGTTACAAGTCGGCCAGAGATCGTAACCTACCCGAATTACAAGGATTCGATCCTATAACGATTACAGATATCTTTCCCTACAATTCCGGCTAGTTTATCCTGATCTCCGAGCTTCTTGCGGGATACGCCGTGTGCTTTCCTTGCTGCGCGCGTCGTCGCGCCCATTCGGTTCGCCCGACTGGTGGGCCCCCGAGTGGTGGGCCAGCCAGTCCGACAAACCGATCCAGATGTACTCGGATTGGGCCGCCCCTTGCTGGTTGGGCCAATCCGCCTTCTGGGTACCCCTGGGGGTCTACCCCCGACAAGCTCCGACGTAGGAAATCTATATCAATCTTGATTATCCAGAGATAAATCGGTTGAACAGTATAAACGAGAAAGGGCGATGCGCCTCAATTCAAAGCCTATACTAGTTCGATAAATTGACTAACTTACTGGTAAGCCGGAGATCAGAACTGATGCAGCCCGTCCACCAATGAGCTTCGTCGGTAACTACTACTAAGGTTTTTGGCGTGAAGCCGGGTTGTATTGATTGTGAGAATAATTTTTACAATGGACGAGGGTTCATATTTATACCCTGGTCATGGAGAGTCCTGATCGGACTAGAATAACTTGCGGATAAAGTAAACTAAGTCTAACATAGAATGGGACTTCTCAATACGCCTTCAAAAAAGGAAATAGTCCCCACATCTGATACGCTTCCTCTTTCAGCCGACGCGCCCTTCTTCGTTCGTCACCAGATTGGACTCCTTGCCTTATCGGACCTCTTCTGCATATCGGCTTCCTTCTCTGTCATCTTCGGCTTTGACCAGTCAATGGGTCCACCAGCCTTACCACATCACCATATGACTCAGCATACCTGGTGCAAAAATCCGGTGTCAACACAAAACAACGGCCCTTGGGTTCTAAAGACCAAGAGCCTTTATTGGAACTTAGATATTTTTTTAATTTTTTATCAATGTGCAAGAACTGACACCAGCTCTTAAACCAAAATAAGATTTGGCTCGAAAGGGAACCTACTTGGGATACTCACATACCTCCCCCACACTTGGAGTTTGCAGTGGAAAGCAACCTAACTCAAGTATGTGGAGTTCAAGCTTCTTTTGTAATATTTCCCAAATCAAGACTTACCGAGATTTTTGTAGCTGATGTAGCTTTATGTTCTTAAGCATCACCTGTCCATCGTTCTTCTTAATCTCCACCTGAAATGGTTAGTGACCAAAAATACCCAAAGGAAAGATTACACTAAAAACATGTTCTTGCTTTTTATTTGAAGGGAAATAAATGATTATTCGGGCTATCTCCCAGCAGTGCTTTGTTTATGGTCTGAAGCTAGACCATGAGGGATCCTCACATTGCAGCTATTTTTGATGATGTAGTTTCCAAGCTCGTTGCCAATTGTTGATGTGTCATTGAAGCTTTAGCTGCAAGGTTAGTGCCACAAATGCATCCACGCAATTTGCAATGTTTATGATAAACAGATGTATCTACAACCAACCTCCTAAACATTTTAGAATTGAGGAACTCAAGGCGATTGTAGTCCTTGTATGTGATTGTGGCACAAAGCGTGTTAACTCTGGAGATTCATTAAATGAGCATCCTTGTGGGATTTCGAATGAAAAGGTTTCATGCTCAAAGCCAACACTTTGCCTCAAGCGAGGGTGATGGAGATTGTTCGTGCTCATAGAGATGAGAGTTCGGGGTGAATGGTGACACGAACATGACCTTCTCGAGTGAGCTATGCTTGGGAGGAAGCTTTGCCTTTGGAATTTCTGGGCAGGAGATAGAAGTGGCAAAAGCAGCTTTCCCAAGCGTGTTGTATAGGCTCCCATGAGATACTTCTCCTTGGAGAAGCCTTTCTAGCGAATATCCTAGGAATAGATCAAAATCGAGGGTATCAAAGATGTGGAAATCTAAATTGACCTCGATTTTGTCTGGCGTGATTGTCACGGCACTGGCGATCCCCCGACATTGAATGATGTGTCCAAAGGGACAACTTTTGAGGAGCTTGTCGGATGGCCTTAGTGGAACATTTCCTAAGAGATTTTGTGCAATGTGCCATGACATGATGTTGACCTCCATACTGGGGTTGTAATGGGCTTCTACGACAGTTCCCCTTATATAACATGGAAGGATTTTGGAAGGTGAACTATTCCAAATTGCTTTGGAAAAGTGCCACATTCCATCCGACATTCCTCATTTATGTTTTTCATGAGAAATGCTTCGTGGGGAGGACAGGAAAGATGAGAAAGAGGGGGTGTCGTAGCCTTCATGTGCCTTGAATAATTCGAGGTGTTTCCATGATTTTCAAAGAGATCATCCTCGAAGTCAAAAGGTAATCCGAAAGGTTAAGTGTCCTCTGCCTTAACGGATGATGTCTCAGGAGTTGGATCTGGGCTGGGCAAGTCTAGGGAAAGATAGGATCTACTTGAAGGTCTTCTTGCTCAGTTCCATCCATAGCAGCGGGAGAGTGCTCTCGAATCTTCTTCAGGACCTCTCTCGCTCTAGCCGGTGTTATATGTAAGAATGATCCTCCGGCGGCTATATCAAAGAATCGGGCAGCATTGCTAGTCAAACCGGACCGAAAATGTTGAATAAGCATCAAGTCCGAAAAGCCTAAATCCGTGCCAGTAAGGCACAAATGCTGCCGCGATCGTTTCCTTCTCTTTTTATTGGAAGTTAATAATTTCCTTCCGAAGGGCACAGGTCCGATGAACGGGGAAGTACTCCAGACAAAGCTGGTCTCATAACTTCTCCCATTCACGTTCGTTAGCCCAACGGTATGGTCATACAACTTCCTTGCCTTCTCATTAAGAGAAAACAGGAAGAGCTTCCAACTAATCATTGCTTGTGTCATGTCTGACATGATCAGACATGAGCATAGAAACTCTAATTCGTGCAGGTGATGGTATGGATTTTCATCACGTTCTGAGAAGGATGTCTCTTGGACCATAGCTATGAAAGCAGGGCGAAGCTCATAGCTATTTGTTTGTATAGGATTTGACGAGGGGTGCGGCTCTAATAATTCGCCCTTTGGAGCAGAGAACTCATGGATTTGGGTTGAGTCCATGGGTAAAATAATAAAAGAAAATAAAATACAATAAAAGATAAACGGGCAACCATAGTTCTTAGACAACACAACTATCGTTCCCTGGCAACGGCGCTAGAAAGCTTGTTGGTATTTCTTACGGTTGCAGATAAATCCACAAGCGCACGGATACCGTTGTAGCTTTCACCCGGAAGTATTCAGGGTATCGAATCCACAGGGAACGAGAGGGCACTGTCTAATCACTAAAGTTGACCGGATCGATCGAGTTTATATGAAGGCTGGGTAGAGAGGATAACTTAGCACTAAGCTGGGAATATAGCGAAGGGAGTTCTCCTATGCTTGCTTTGGGCACCGGGGTATCCTAGGCCTCTAGGAAATTGCCGGCAAACAGCTCTACGCCGTACCCGAACGTGGAGGATTACAAAGGACGGACAGGGCTATCACCACCTGCCGCATACCTCTTCTAATCCGTGGGGCTACAAGGCAAACGAAGGTAGTCGATAACCTAAGCACCACGCTTAAGATATATACTACTACTCTAATCTTAGCTAGAGACTAGAGCACTTTATAAATAAAGCGATGAACCCACAAGCACAATAAAGAACTCAGCTTTCTATAACTCAGACATAAATACTAGTTGAATCCCGGATACTTACTAAGTAGCCCGCATCCGCCGAGGTACAGGTGGAGGGCCGCCGACACGCCGGGACTCCTCTAGACTCTCCCTCACTCTCTCCCGATTTTACTCTCATTTGAGGAGGGCTTCGCCTTGACTTGATGCTCCAGCTCGATGATGATGAGCCCTGCCCCGAGTCCATCTATTTATAGCTTGGAGAGGCAGAGTAGAGGCAGTGTGTCGAACAGCGGCCGGTAAGGAGGTGGGCCCAGGTCGGCCGACCGTGGGATTCACCGACCTTGGTGATGCACGGCACGGATGGCTTCCTGGAGGCGGTTGACAGTTGTGGGTCAAGGCGGTGGCGGTTTGGACGCACGCCCGGTCGGCCGACCTAGCCAAGTCGGCCGAACCGGGTTTGTGGCCCCTCGGCCCCACTTTGCCAGGGACACTTCCTTGTGAGTCACATGGTCGGATCCCGGTGGGTACTTGCGCAGTTGTGTACGTTAAGTCAGGGATGTGGGCCCATAGATCCATGTGCTTGCCACGTTGCTCAATCCCATCTCTTTCCTTCCACCGACTTGATCTCAACGTTTCTGATCATCCCCGAGTGTGCTTCTGTCAGTGGGTCAAATATGGGCTCCATTGGGCTTGGGCCCAGGTCGGTCGACCAAGTGGGGTCGGGCGACCTGGCCCTGAGCCCAATTGTCCTCCTCTTTTGCCATTTAGTCCCTGCACTCACATATTCACCAAAACTTGTGGAATGGATTAGATATAAGCCCTATAGCTATGATGAATGTATTTTTGTATATATTTTCTATAGGAACTGATGGTCAAAAGTGGTACTTAAGGACCGTCAACAGCCGTGCTACTGACTCCAAACATGCTGGAAAGATGTTTCGGGAAATCATTCTCCCTCGTTTTGGAATACCAAGGTTGGTGACAAGTGATGGAGGATCCCACTTCATTCATAAGATTTTCCGGAGATTCTTGAAGGACCTTGGAATACAGCACAGCGTAGCAACACCGTATCATCCTCAAACATGCGGTCAAGCAGAAACATCAAATAAGCAAATCAAGAATATTTTGCAAAAGACTATAGAAGAAATGGGGAGATCATGGAAGACACAACTACCCGATGCATTATGGGCATATTGTACGGCATACAAGACCCCACTTGGGATGACACCATATCAGTTGGTGTATGGGAAAACATGCCACTTGCCGGTAGAATTAGAACATAGAGCCTATTGGGCCATCCGAAAGTTCAACATGGACTTCAGAAAAGCCGAAGAGAAAAGAAAGCTGCAGCTTGCTGAATTAGAAGAATGGAGGGACAAAGCATATCACAATGCCAAGATTTACAAGGAAAGAACAAAAAGATGGCAAGATAAGAGACTCAAGCAAAAGAAATTCCATCTAGGAGATAAGGTACTACTCTTTAATTCCAGGGTCAAGCTTTTCGGTCATGGGAAGCTTAGGAGCAAATGGGACGGGCCATTCACAATTGTTGAAGTAGCACCGCATGGAGCAGTTACACTGCAAGATGATGGAGCAACCTCTTCAAGGTAAACAGTCACCATCTAAAAACCTTCTTTGAACCTGATAATAGGGAGTATGATGTCATCAATTTTATTGAAGACAACCAACCATGAAATTAACTTCCAACAATAAATGAGCTGGTAACCTTTAGTCCTTCAGTTCTTTTTGTGTATTTGCTTGTCTCCTAACAAGAAATACAGGTAAGAAATAAGTGTGGGGGAGTCAGACGTCTCCCACGTCAATAAATAAACAGCATAGGTACAAACTCTCTCACTCCCTTACTCATGAGTTTGAATAAAATTTCATACCCTTTAATATAAATCAAACTCGGCTCAGAAGAGTGTTTGGCTTGCTTTACATTTTTCCTATGGTTGGCTTACATATGCTATATTCCTTGCTTCCTATCTTGATGCATGTGAACAAAAATCTTTTGGACCCCATGCTTATCTAGATTGTTGATGATTGAGATATGACTCAAAGATATGATCTTTCATTCTTAATGATTGAGTACTTGGGAAATTATTTTGAAAACCTTAAAAATCTCTTTGCAAAGCTCCTCTTTGATCATGCCAAGTTCTACCAGAGCCACATGATGTTTTACCGTGAAAACCTCATACACATATGCTGCTTATCATTAGTTTGAGCTTTGTCAAATTGTGAGACCCTAGTGAGAATTCTTTTCATACTCTCAAGATCAACATCCATGTGCACTATATATCCATCCATTTCGCAAAATGAATACTCACTTCTTATGTTGACCTCTCTCTAATTATTATTACAAGAAGGGACATGGCTATCAAAAAATATTTGGACACATGAAGGTCCATGTATTGAAAAAAAAATTGGACACATGAAGGCCCAAGGAAAAGGAAAAGAAAAGATAGTGTCGAGGTTGTACTCGGCAGACATTTATCCGGCAAGCACCCCGCCTTGTGTGAAGATTGATCATGATAGATGAACAGAGAGACACGGAATTTTATACTGGTTCGGGCCCTCGAGATTGAGTAATAACCCTACATCCAGTTGTTGCTTGTATTATCTCAGCGAGTACGGATTACAATGGTGTAACAAGTACCCTCGAGTGTATTGGCTAAGATTGGAGATACCCTCTACGCACAGGACCCCCGCTATTTATATCCAGGGAGACATGCCTTACAAGACAAAACAGACCTAAACCTAGTAGGACTCTAACTATCATCGGGCTTTCCTTCTGCGATCCGGCCATCATGTCTTGTTCGGAGTCTTCATCGTTCGGAGTCGGTAGTCGGCAATCCACATGATCGGGCACCCTGGTATTATGGCCTCAACAGTAGCCCCCAAGCTTATCTTGTTCAGAAAAGGTCGATCTTTAAGTAGCCTTCGGGTCTTTTTGCTCTTCGGGTGATTTTTGGGTATGGTTATACCTCGACAATCACTTGTAGACGAGAGCCAGAAAAGATCCCGAACTCTTGAATGGTGAGACCTGCATCTGAATGATAAGGTCAGAGAAAATATTAGCCACAATAATAATAAACAAACATTCCATCTTGGAAGTTGGAAGACTAGGGATTGATGTAACGGCTGCTTAGCGCATTTAAAACCCACTCCGCACGTCTCCCGAAACTTTAGCAATGCACGCGGCATTTACTGCCATGCTCTGGTTCCTCGACTTTCGTGCGAAGCGTCGCCTCCGAGTCTTCAAATACTGAATCCATTGGATTTGATTTGTACTTGAACCTTCCTTTCTAAACCTTCCCTCTCCCTTCACCATGGGAAAAAAAAAGCTTAGCCGCAAGTTCAAGCTTCCTCGTCTCCTTTTCGGAGACTCTCCCCGTAGCTCCGCCGAACCACCGCTCGACAAGCCGGAGGATTCGCCGGCGATGACCCCACCTGCTGCACCTCCTCAGGCTCCTCTCCTTGCCCTCCCTGGCATGGGGATGAGGGAGTCGAGATCGAGCCACCAGAGGAGGCTCCGGCCATGGCGTCTCTGGCTCCCGAGGCTGCTCCGTCGAGCATTGCCGCCGGGAAGCGCCCTGCGCCTTCTTCACAAGCCCCGGCGTCTCCCATCTCCCTCTCCTCCGATGACGAGCCATCACGAGGAAGGAGCGGAGCTCGGCTGAAGCCGGAATCGTTGCGCGCAGGCGCATCTTCGTCTTCTGCTCCGGCGGACACCAGCGGCGATGAGGAACTCGCCCGGCGCCTCTTTGTCTCCTTGAACCAAGGCCTAATCGGGATCCCCGGAGATGGAGCGCTCGTGGATCTCGTCAGCGACTCTGAAGAAGAGAACGCGGTAGATGATCCATCGGCCGGCGCCGCACCGCCCTGATCCTCGCCGACGATGTCTAATCAGGCGAAGATCGTTATTTTTGATGTTTTTAGTTTTAGAATAATTATCGATCCCCTGTGAAATGTACTTCCTTTTGGACAAACGAAGCTATTTCACTTTGAGAGATGCAACAATAATCCTACTTCCTTTGTTTGGAAATTTTTCATGTCAATCTGTTTGCGAAACTGCCTGTTCAAAGAATGAAATCCCCCGAACAAAAGCTTCCCCCGAACAGACCAACCAACACTTAGTATGTTCGGGAAATTTGACCCTGATAAATCATGATCGGGGTATTTCCTCTATACACACCAAGTGTTCGGTCATTTAAAACTAATAGCTTCCTTGGTAATCTAGCAATCCTAAATGCATTGAATTTGACCTGCACAGTTTTCGAAACGACGCGTGCCACAGAAAAAGGCAAGAATCTTTTTGACCCAATCAGTGACTGCAGATTGCGCGGCTCAAGGGCAGATTTCTCAGGTTTTGTGCTCCCTCGCGAAACCATAAAGCCCCCCGGCGCAACCGCTCGGATTCCATTTGGGCCTTCGTCTTCCCTGCTTGCATCGAACAACACTTGCCATTCTTCATCCATTTTCTCCCCTTTATCCATCTGTTCCTCCAGCCTCTCAAACCAGCTCCTCACCGCCATGGCATCCTCGCACCACTCCTCATCTGATGGTGAGTCATCAGGAGATCAGAGCAACGCCGCCACCGGTCGAGAACTTCGCAGCGGCAACACGATTGTTACTATGAACAAGTACTGGGACAAGTCCACCACCACGGCGAAGCACCTGCAGAAACTGAAGGATCTTGGACTGCTCCCTGACACCAGCCTTTTCCCTCGTCGTCATGCCAAAGGTCAGCTGTTCCCGACCGCCAACACTCTGCCAAAGTTAGTGGCCTTCTTGGAGTTCTTCCATTGTGGATTTGGGGTCTATCCATTGGATTTCTTCCACAGCATCTGCGAGCATTACCAGATCGAGCTTGTGCATCTCAAGCCCGGTGCCTTGACCATGCTTAGCGTTTTTGCCTTTCTATGCGAAGCTTGGTTAGGAATTAAGCCCTCATTGCTGTTATGGAGACACTTTTATACTCCTGCATTTTACAAGAATCAAGTTATAATTGGATCCATCGGGTTCTCCTTGAGAGATCGGGAGATCTATATCCCCTTTCCAGTAAAAGATTGCTGGAAAGGATATGAGCGTCATTGGTTCTACACCACCCTTCCCCAAGCCTCGGTGGCGAAAGGGAAGCATTTGATGCCCTATCTCAAGGAAGAATCCAAGGCTTTGCCAAGAGTGACTCCAGAAATGCAGAAGCACATTGATCGGATCTTGGAGCTCCGCAATGCCGGCCTGACAGCAGTCCACGTAGCAGAGTCTTCATCAGGTAGAGATTTATTCCACTCATGACTCATGACCGCTGCGCTTGGTCATTCAGGGGCGACAACGATCCGAACAGAATGAAGCCCGAAGGTTGGTCTTTTAGTTATTCTTGTTCGGTAATTTTTCTGAGTTTGTTCGGTCATTTTGAAATCATGACTCTTAACTAGCAGTTGTCCCAGAAACAGAGGTGGCTGCTTAATGTTCATATGATACATCTTCTTTTTCCCGAACAGGTTCCTCCCATTGTTGATGCCCCCGCCGTGAGCGGAGCCATCAATGTTGAGGAAGAGGGGGAGCAGCCTGTCGACCAAGGCATCGAGGCCCCGACCAACGAACAACCTGATTCCTTACCTGCTGTGGAGAAAGAGATCCCGAGCAGCCCCAAGGTGACTGTCCCCCGAATCCGCAAGCGCTCTCACGGCGTGAGCTCGGAGAGGGTGACTCTAGGTTCAGGAACTCTTGGTGTGCCCGGTCCCGGTGAGACGCTGCCTAGTCGCGGTCCGCCTCGTCCAGATGCCCAGGTACCAAGCATGATTGTATTCGGGCGTTTATTTGCAGCCTTTGACCGCATAACCAAAGCTAAACATGTTCGAGAGATTTCTCGTCAGGAAATTCGCCCGACCCCGCTGCCATCAAAGCCTGCATCTGGTGTCAAGCGATTCAAAGTTAGAATCCCGATATCCAAGTAAGAACTCTAACTTGCTTGGTTATGCTCAAGTACTTCTCACAGGGAGAACTTTGTTTAACTATTTCTGATTGTTTGTTCGGGAAATCAGGCCTCCCCAGCCTGCGGCTTCTCCTCCCATCAAGCCATCAGAGAAAACTCCCGAGCTTGACTCGGCAGCTCGACCCGATGATGCGGATAAGCTTGTGGAGGCTACAGGACCTGCCCCGACGCCCTTGGGCTCGATCATTACTTTGCTCTCGGCAGCCGAGGAGCAGTGGCGTGCGTTAGACGCTCGTGCCTCTGCTGCGGAAGCGTCTATGATCAGACTGGAGGCCCAAGTTACCATTCTTCAGTCCGAGTAAGAAGGTACATGCAATATGCTACCATGTTCAGTTTTTAAGTCCTTATCCACAAACTTTTGCTCATACACTGCCCTGATCCTGCAGCTAACTCCAAGAGCATTGAAGTGCTCGAGAAGAAGAACTCGGATCTGGAAGGCAAGCTTGCTGTCCGGGACAAGGATGTTGCTGATCTCGCTGCTCGACTTGAAGCTTCAGAGAAGCGCAGTACATCCTTGGAGTCCAGGCTGATGGAGGGTGCTTGTGTTACTGCAACGCACACCATCGGGGCCTTGAAGAGCCACATTCCCGATCTCGACGTCTCGCTGCTCTCCAAAGGCTTCAAGTGCTCGGCAACAGATGCAGAGGTATTGTTCGATGGTCTTGCCCCCTTGGAGGAACCGTTTGTACAGAAACTTGATCTCCATTTGAGTGACTCGGAGGAGTCACCTTGAACTTTGTGCTTGGATCCTGTAATAGGGCAAAACTTTGAAGGTTTAGAATGCAGCTTTATTTTGTGGAACATATGCTGGCAAGGTTTGCGTAAGTTTTAGAGCTGATCGGTGTTTTTGTTGAACTTTTTAACTGATAGCTTTGTCATAGCCAAAAATCCCGTTACCATAAGCTATTTTGGAATTGTTTAGTTGCTGAGATGCGAACGGTCTTCTGAACTGTATAATTCCTTGTAGTTATAGTGTTTGGTCAGATTAGCGTAGCCTAGCCTTCTTGATTTAAAAAGCCCGATTCTTGTGTGGTAATGGTACCATAGTAGCCCCCGGGCTCTTTTGCAGTCATGCAGGCATGCTGAAAAAGAGTCTTAAAATTACTAATCCGCAAGAATGTCCCGATCATATGGGGAGCCCCCGAGCGTTGTGCTTGGGATGCATAGAATAGGTCTGAAAAAACTTTTAGCGTGGTAGTCCCCGGCTCTTTGTTAGTATATGCAATATGGTAACAAAGAGTAGAAACAGAATTGAAAAATAGGACCCAGCCCCCGAGCGTAAAAGCGAGGGTGAGTAAAGTGTGCAGAACTTAGCTTTTCTTTGTTGGCGCTGTAGGCGACGCGGATGACGGCTTTCATCTGCCAAACATGATGGACAGGCTTGAACTTGCGTGTTTACCTTTGTTTAGGCGTAGAATCTTCGTAGTTGATCCATGTTCCACGTGTTTGGCAGCATATCTCCATCTATCTCCGCGATCCTGTAAGCTCCTGGTCGGGCGATATCTACTACGATGTATGGCCCTTGCCATGGAGAGGACATTTTGTTTTTGTCCTTGGTGTGTTGATCTAACTTGAGCACCATGTCACCAATGCATAGGCTTCTCTTGCGAACGTTAGCATCGTAGTATTGTCGCAGCTTTTGCTGATACTGTGCCACTCTAAAAGTGGTTGCATCACGAGCCTCCTCCAGGAGGATTAGCTCATCTGCTCGTCTGTCAGGCTCTTCAGTTTCTGAAAATAGTGCTACGCGTGGGGCTTGTAGTCGGATGTCGGACGGTAGAATCGCCTCTGCTCTATATACCAAGAAGAAGGGTGTCTCGCCTATTGCTCTGTTCATGGTGGTTCTCATTGACCAAAGTACTGTAGGAACTTCATGAATCCAACGCTTGTCGTAAGCTTGCAACCTGTTAAAGATTCTCTTCTTGATGCCCTGGAGCACGATGCCATTGGCTCGCTCTACTTGCCCGTTCGTCTTCGGGTGATTTACCGATGACCGATCATGCTTGATCCCGTGGTCGTAGCAGAAATCAGAAAATTTTTGCTTTTAAACTGTGTTCCATTATCAGAGATTATCCTGTTCGGGACACCGAAACGTACAACAATACTCCGCAGGAATTTGACAGCTGCCTCTTTTGTGATTTTCTGAACTGGCTCAGCCTCAACCCATTTTGTGAATGTGTCGATGCCGACGAACAGAAATTTGTAACCCCCAACAGCCCTCGGGAAGGGCCCGAGGATGTCTATCCCCCATGTGGCAAAAGGCCAAGACAAAGGAATAGTGTTTAGAGCTTGTGCAGGTTTAGTCTGTTTCCGTGCGAAGAGTTGGCACGCCTCGCACTTCTTAACTAACTAGACTGCGCCTTGAAGAGCTGTAGGCCAGTACTGTCGAAATGCTTTCCCTGCTAGGTATCGGGGAGAAGCATGTGATCAACAGATTCCTCCGTGAATGTCGTGGAGCAAACTAATGCCCTCGGTCTATGTGATGCATTTGAGGAGCATCCCGTTGCGGGTTAGCTTATGTAACTGCCCGTCAACCAATTGATAGTTCTTGGCTTTACGAAGGATTTTCTCCAATGTAGCATCATCGTCCGGAATAGCTTGGTTTGTGAGGTACGCCCAGATTGGATCCATCCAGTTCTCCTCGTTTCCAACTAGAGCGGCAGCTTGGGCCGTACCGACCAACATAGACTCCTTGACGGATTTGTTGGTTGTAGAAACTGTGCCTTTGACAGGCGCAGCATTTTGGTTCGGTAGCGAAACCGACACAGAAGGTTTAGTAAGAACTTCAAGTAACATGTTACCTGGGAGTCGTGTGCGCTCGGCAGGTGCCTTTGCTAGCTTGTCTGCATTGCCACTGAATTCCCTTTTTACATGTCGAACTTCAAGCCCATCAAATTTGCTTTCCATCCGCCTGTATGCTTCCAAATACTTGGCCATGACCTCGCTCCGCGCGTTGTACTCTTTCATGACTTGCTTTACAGCTAACTCGGAATCCCCTTTCACGAGCAGCCTCCTAACGCCAAGAGATGCAGCTATGCAGAGTCCTGTCAAGAGTCCTTCATACTCAGCAACATTATTAGTAGGGGTTGGATCGACAAAATTGATTTGTAGTGCGTACCTGATGACGTCATTGTGTGGCGAGATCAGGACCACCCCAGCCCCCACGCCTGCTCTGCAAAATGCTTCGTCATAGAACATAGTCCAATGTTCGGGATTTTGGGCAGCTTCTTCGGGTTCGGGATTAGTCCACTCTGCGATGAATTCTGCCAGAGCCTGCGACTTGATGGCAGTTCTGGGTATGAATTCAACGTCGTAAGCCCTCAGCTCCACAAACCATTGTGCAATCCTTCCCACGGCATCCCGATTATGTAAAATGTTGCCTAGGGGGTAGGTCGACACGACCTTGATCTTGTGGCTCAGAAAATAATGCTTGAGCTTCCTGGAAGTCATTAGCACAGCATACAGTAATTTCTGAATCTGAGGGTACCTTGTTTTGGCGCCATGTAACACCTCGCTCACGAAGTAAACGGGGTGTTATATTGTTGACTTTTCTGTTGGTCTCTCGACCACCAGAACCATGCTGACAACAGTTGGTGTAGCCGCTACATACAACAGCATCTCCTCTTGTGGTTGCGGCAGGACCAGTATGGGCATTTTCCGTAGGTATTGTTTGAACGCCTAGAACGCCTCTTCTGCTTCTGCCGACCATCAAAACGATCAGTTTTACGTAGCAATTTATAGAATGGCATACCTCATTCGCCTGACTTGGATACGAATCGACTCAGGGACGCCATCATTCCTGCCAACTTCTGGACCTCGTGGCGGCTGCATGGAGACTTCATGTCGTCGAGTGCCTTGATCTTGTGTGGATTTGCCTCTATACCTCGCTGGGAGACAAGGTAACCAAGGAGCTCACCCGATGATACACCGAAGGTGCATTTGGCGGGGTTGAGCATCATCCTGTTTGCACGCAAGTTGTTGAATGTTTCAATTAAATCAGCGATTAGGTCGCCTTTTAACTTACTTTTCACAACAATACCATCTATGTATGCTTCCACATTACGGCCGATTTGGCCCTCGAGAACAATGTGAACACATTTTTGATAAGTGCAACCTGCGTTTTTCAGACCAAAAGGCATCTTTATATAGCAATAAACACCGAAGGGAGTTACAAATGCAGTTTTCTCCTCATCGTCAATGCACATGCTGATTTGATGATACCCCGAATAGGCATCTAGAAAACAAAGCAGCTCGCATCCAGAGGTTGAATCTACAATTTGATCTATCCTAGGTAGTGCATACTCGTCCTTCGGGCAAGCTTTATTTAGATCGGTGTAGTCCACGCACATCCGCCACGTTCCATTGGGCTTCTTCACCATGACTGGGTTTGCCAGCCACTCCGGGAAAGGGACCTCTCGAACGAAGCCGGCTTTGAGTAGTCAATTGATTTCTTCGTTAATGGCGTCTCGCTTTTCCGGGGTATATCTCCTTTGCTTCTGCTTGACTGCTCGGACGCCAGTTCGTATGCCAAGCTTGTGCTCGATCACCTCCCTAGGGATCCCGGGCATATCGGACGGTTCCCAAGCGAACACATCCGCATTTGCCCGGATGAAAGCAATGAGCTCGAGTTCCTATTTGTCACCCAGACCAGAGCCCACCTGAGTGGCCTTGGTCGGGTCTGTCTCATCAAGGGCCACCGATTTGGTGCCCGGCTCAGTGCGTTTTGCCGGTGGCGCTCTTGGCGAGGCGGCGGCCGGCGACTCGTTTGCTTGCTGCGATGGCGTCCCCTTGACCGGGGTCTGGTCCACCACAGTCTGCTTCTCGGCAGCGCCGTCATCGGTCTTCTTTTCTCCCGCAGGCATCAGTTCGGGAACTTTTTTCCCTTGGCCGTTGATCGGGCTTCTGCTGCTCGGGAGGTTTCTGCCCCTGCTGCCTTTGCGGCAGCCTTTGGCAGGCTCTTGGTCTTTTTCTTGGCAGGTTCAGCAGCCTTGGCTGGCTCCTGCTCGTCTCCCTTGATCATGTCCAGGGTCTTCATGTCGCACTGGACCGCGCCCTTGCGGTCACGGCAGACGGTGATCGGGCCCAATGGCCCCGGGACCTTGATCATGGAGTAGGCGAAGTAGGCGACCGCCATGAACTTCTTCAGGAACGGTCGTCCCAGGATGCAGTTATAGGCCGATGTGATGTCAGTCACCTCAAAGGTGAGGAACTCTGTTCGGATGTTTTTTCCTTCCATGAGGGTCACCTGCAGATCGATCCTCCCTAAGGGAAAGGCTTGGATGCCTGGTATGACCCCGTAGAAAGGCTTTTCCACCGGGGACAAGGATCTCCTCAGGATCCCGAGCTCGTCAAAGGCGTTGATGAACAACAGATTGAGGGCGCTTCCACTGTCGATCAAGGTTCGCCCGATCTTGTGGGGCCCGAGCCAGGGTTTGATACACAGCGGGAGTAGCGGCCCGTCGCACAGCGTCTCGGGGTGATCCCTCTGATCAAATGTGATCGGGATCTCAGACCACCTCAACGGATGCTTGCAGGGCTCAGTGCTTGCTATCTGCCTCTCGACCAGCTTTAGCTGGGACTTGGAGGTTCGGGTAGAATAGCCACCGAAAATTGTGGTGATCTCCAGATCCTCGGGAAGGTCTGGCTCATCGTCACAATCCATGTAGTTCGCCGTCCGAGGATTTTGAGTGGCCTGGTCGCGTGGAGACCCCTGTTGCTGGCTCTCCTCCTCCTGCTTCTGCTTCTTGTACACCATGCAGTCCACAAAGTGGTGCTTTGTAGATCGGTGAATCGGGCAGTACATCGGGAGATTGGTAGGTTTGCCTTGACGCTTGTACGGGGGTTTGTTGTCCACGGCCATGACCTCGTCGCCCTCGGTGTTGCACTTCTTGTTCTTATGCTTGTTCTTCTTCTTGCCTTCCCCGGCTGGCTGGCTTTGCTCGGGCTGTCCGTCGACCCGTGCTCGGGCGTCCGCCATCTTGGCGGTCTCTTCTAGGATCCCGTAAAGCTCGGCCACTGTCTTCGGGTTTTTCTTGGCAAGCTCCTTCGCCGTTCGCTCATCCTTGCAGCCCTGATTAAAGGCCACAATCACCCGATCATCCACCATATCGGGGATGGTGTTACGGGTGTCGCTGAAGCGACGGATGTAGTCCCAGAGGGACTCTCCAGGTTTCTGCATACAATTGAGCAGATCCCCTTCGTGTTCGGGGCGTTTGTAGGTGCCCTGGAAGTTGGCTTCAAACGTCTCCCGAAGGTGCTTCCAAGACTTGATGCTGGCCTCGGGCAGGTTCATGAGCCATGTTCGGGCTGATCCCGGCAGGGCAGTCGGCAAGTAGTTGGCTTTGACGTAGTCATCACCCCCGGTGGCGTCGATGATCGTGGAGTAGATCTGAATCCACTCACGGGGTTGGTCGTTTCGTCGTACTTCTCAATGTCGGTAGGACGGAACTTTTTCGGCCACCTGACCTTGCGCAGGCCCGGGGAGTATGCGAGACATCCTCCTGTGCCTGGTCGGCAGTCACGTGGCGGCGAATCTGGATGGGACAGGTAGTAGCCCTCACGTGCTCGGTAATCTCGATTGTAATTGAAAGTCTCCCGAGCGTCACGGGCGCGACGGCTGCGTTCGAGCTGCGGCCTCATGTCGCGCCCCTCGTGCGGGCGATAGCGGGGTCGTCCGTTAACAGATCGAGAGCGAACCGGTTGTGGTTCACCAGGCCAGTTTGACGGAGCCTGTGGTGCGGTAGCGGCGGCCTCGAGGCGCTCCTTGGCCTTGTCCGCTGCTTCCCGAGCCTTCTTGGCGATGGTGGCCATCGGGGTTCCCTCGGCCATTGCTTCCATCGTCTTCAAGAGAGTTCGGATCTGCAGGTTGTCTTGCTCGGCTGCCCAGAAATCGTCGTTAAGATTTCGGGGAGCCAGTGAGGACGCGACCTGCTGTGTACGGGTTTCAGCCGTCTGAAGAGTTGGTGCGTTGCTGAAACGCGGAGGAGGTATAGATCTGCGCGAGTTGGAGGACTCAACAGCGGCCTCGCTCCCGTTTGCAGCTAGCACATTAATGCGGCGGTCATCGGGCTGTTCTGACCCATCGCTAGATCCACTGTAGTCGAGATCAAACCGTGCAGTGCGATCAGCAATGTCCTCGGGAGTTGGCTCCGCGAAGGTGGCGAAAACTTCCCGACCGGCGCATATGAGATCGGGATCATGGATCCCTGTCAGCTTGAGCTCGTAATCGCCTTGGTGCTCGAACACGAGATCCCCGAAGTGGATCTCTCGTGTAGGCACTAGATGGCTGTGAGCGTAGAGATCGGAAGCGGAAGCAGAACTCCTGATGGTTTCCGATTTGACGGAACTGGGCATGTAGGGCATCGATGAACTCAACGCATTGGCGATCCAGACTCCGTTGACGATCGGCATGATCTTTCTTCACGCGAGGGCCCCTACCTGGCGTGCCTCTGTCGAGGTTGTACTCGGCAGATATTTGTTCGGCAAGCACCCCGCCTCGTGCGAAGATTGATCACGATAGATGAACAGAGAGACACGGGATTTTATACTGGTTCGGGCTCTTGAGATCGAGTAATAACCCTACGTCCAGTTGTTGCTTGTATTATCTCGGCGAGTACGGATTACAATGGTGTAACAAGTACCCTCGGGTGTATTGGCTAAGATTGGAGATACCCTCTACGCACAGGACCCTCGCTATTTATATCCAGGGAGACGTGCCTTACAAGACAAAACAGACCTAAACCTAGTAGGACTCTAACTATCATTTGGCTTTCCTTCTACGATCCGGCCATCATGTCTTGTTCGGAGTCTTCATCATTCGGAGTCGGTAGTCGGCAATCCACGTAATCGGGCACCCTGGTATTATGGCCTCAACAGATAGCCATGGTCCCAAGAAGAGTTTATGAAAGAGAGAGAATATATAAAGAAGGAGTTTTGTGTTCCATTCATACATGTGCACATCTTGATCTGATTGTATGATTTGTTTTCTCCCTAGATCCACCTTTTGACTTTGCAATATATGGAATATAAGTGTGCCTTCTCATTCATAACCTACCTTGAGCTCCACATATAGCCATCATTAGAAGTAAGATGAAGAAAAAGGCAAGTTAATGACTTGGTGAGGACATATACACATTGAGTGATCTAAGAGAATCAAATGAGGAGCTAAGCAAAGGTTTGTTTTGAAACTTACTAGAAAACCCCAAGTTACTTGACATGAAGGAGTGGAGGTGACTTGAATTGAAGCCATTCCAACCATCAACTCTCTAAGACAGCATGATAGACACTTCAAAGTTCGCAAGCACAAGGTAAGGATTGGAATATCTTATATGTTTGTTCCATACCGTTGGAATCATGTTTCGCCTTGGTCCTTTCTCCTTCACTCGAGGACGAGCAAAGGCTAAGTGTGGGGGTGTTGTTGACGGCTGTTAAGTACCAAATTTAGGTCGTCAACTCCTGCATAAAAGCATGATTTAAGAGCATCAACATAGTGGTAGGATTTAACTACTAACGAGTTCCACAAGTGTCAATGAATATTTGAATGCAGGTCACTAAACTATGAAAATTAAGTGGGAATGAACCTAAGTGGCTAAACTAGCACAACTCCAGCCAATCAAGGGCTGCCACATACGCTTCCCATGGATCCATGGTACCACTTGAGCAAGGAAACACACTTTCGACCAATCACATACAAGCACAAGGATCCAAGGACCCACAACCGGCAGCTAAAAGTGTCAAAACACCCGAGGCATACCCATACATGCATAAGGACCCACCTGGCAACCATCTAGCCAAAGGCGGTTGGCTAAGGCGGTTTGCCTAGGTCGGCCAAACCCTGGTGAGCCCGCTCAGCTCCAGCTGCCACTTGTCTGATCCTAAGGCGGTTTAGGGAATATTCCTTCAGATATTCTCCTCGGTTGCCGCCTCTACCAGCCTATAAATATAAGATAAGGGGGTCCAAATGGAGACATCACTTCCCACTTCAAGATCAACAACTCCCTTGAGTTGAGAGCTTCATTGCATAGGCCTAGAGCTGGCTTAGCTAGTGCTAGAGTAGAGGGAGAGTGAGGGTTGGTCTAGAGAGGAATGCCAAGGTGTTGGTACTCTCCTCTCTTGCTTGTACCTCGACGGATACTGCTACACTCCAATTAGAATAAAGTGAGTATTCAAGTATATTCTAATTAGAGCAAAGTCATATTCGTGATTCCTTTGATAGTTCTTACTAGGGTGTGAGCCTAGCGTGCTTGAGTTAGATCTCCCTCTTGCGGGTTCATTGCTCTATCTTAGTATAGAGTGCTGTGGTGTGGCTACGGGGGTACCAGTCATCGTTAGATTGCAGTAGTAGTCGGTAGAGCAGGCGTGGTGCCTAGCTACGGGTTACACTTCGTTTGCGCAGTTGAGCCCACGGTTTAGTAGAGGTAGGCCGCAGGTGGTGACGGCTCTGTTGGTCCTTTGTAATCCTCCACGTTCGGTTAAGTCGTAGAGCTGTTAGCCAGAGGCGTCTGGGGTTCAGGGGTAAGCCGGTGCCCGAAGCAAGTAGTGAGACTTTAGAGATCTACCTCTTTCATATTAGAACAATCTATAGGACTCCTCTCTATCCTTTGCCACATATCAGGGTGTGTCCTTGGGCTAGCTAGTACCGGATTAGTGCACACACATTCCTTTGGATTTGATACCCTTGGAATACTCTTAGGGGAAAGCTACGACGATATCCGTGCGATTGCGGATTTATTCGTGATCGTTAAAATACCCAACAACCGTCCGGGCACCAGGCGCAGACCATCCGCCGTTCATTTCGAAACCTTGGCCAGAAACCAAACCTCCCTGTCTGCACGCTCAGAAAAGCCGGCCGATCGTCCACACCCAGGTACCGGACCGTCCGTCGTACAAGTAAGAAAACCACATAGAACCAACCATGGTTTTGTTGGCGTGCGGGAAGCAAGGGGCGGACCGTCCGCATGCCCTGCGCGGACCGTCCGGCACACAACATCGAAAACCCACTAGAACCGCTCTCGGTTCTGGTGGAGCGGGGTAAGTGGCCGATGGACTGTCCGCGCCCTGTGGATGGACCGTCCGCCGATCAAAACATTCAGCCCACCAGAAACAACAAGTTTTTGTCCACGATTTCTCTTTGGTGGACGGACCATCCGCGTCCCCTGCGAAGACCGTGCACCCAAGCTCAGTAAACCGTCCCGATCGACTCTGAAAATGGCTAAGTCAAGACACGGTCCGCCCCATACTCGGGAGACCGTCCGCCACTCAAACCAGTTAGCCGAAATGCATGAAAACTGCGTCGTTCTAAGTCTCAAGATGTATGCCACTAATCCACATGCATGCAATGCACTATTTGAGCAAAGTGGCACTATGGAATCATCATGCAAATGACATTGACCCCTCTTGATAGTACAGTTATCTAGCCTATCAACCCGATCAATGTTTCTTCTCTAATCTCCTCTTTGATCGGTAAAATAGAAAACCCTATCTTACATCTTTGCCTTGAGATTCCACTTCACACCATGATTCCAATATCACCCGCCACACACCACAACTCCGAGACTAAACCTATTTTCATATCTCAAATGAAACCGTTAGTCCACAATAGTTGTCAATTAATTACAAAAACACGAATTAAGGGCCTGGATGCTTTCAGTCGCCTGCCGGCCACGGCTCGAGCCGCGCACGGGGGCCGCCCACCGGCCAGGTCTCCAGGCGTGGGGTGCGCCCACTGGTTGAAGGAGAGAGGGAGATAAGAGTGAAGAAGAAGATAAGGATGGTGTCGGGGGTAGACCCCCAGGGGTACCCAGAAGGCGGATTGGCCCAACCAGCAAGGGGCGGCCCAATCCGAGTACAGCTGGATCGGTTTGTCGGACTGGGTGGCCCACCAGTCGGGAGGCCCACCAGTCGGGCGAACCGGATGGGCGCGACGGCGAGCGCAGCAAGGAATGAAGACGGCGTACCCCGCAAGAAGCTCGGAGATCAAGATAAACTAGCCGGAATTATAGGGAAAGATATCTGTAATCGTTATGGGATCAAATCCTTGTATTCCGGGTAGGTTACGATCTCTAGCCGACTTGTAACTCAAGGCAGCCAGACTATATAAGGCGCCTTGGGACCCCCCTCCAAAGCACGCTACAACCCACGATCATACAAACCTAGGACAGAACCCAACTACGGAGATCCTTCCAGGAACTTCATACACAGCAAAACAATCGCCGCCAACACAGGACGTAGGGTGTTACGTCATCTCGACGGCCCGAACCTGTTCAATCCTTGCGTCTTGTGTTACCATCGACTTCTGATCCTCGATCTGTCCCTCAACAAATCAACCACGTAGGCTACCCTGTGTGGACTGCCGGGTCCAAACATCTGACAGTTGGCGCGCCAGGTAGGGGTTGATTGACGAGATCAATCTGCAAGCTCGATGGCATCTACTTCCGCCGTCATCACGCCGGCTTCCATGAAGATTTCCATTGCAGAGGGGGCAATGTTCTTCTTCGGATCCATGGTCTTCACCGCCGGGCCCGAGGGAGAGCTCTCCTTCACCCGTGACGCCACCCCGGAGGAGACAGCGCCGCGACTTGACGCTACGCCAGACGGGATCGTCACCATCACCGCTCCGTCGCCAGCCACCGCCAACAACTCGGCAACTGCGACGGTCAGCGTCGTTCTCCCGCCATCCGAGGGGAACCCATCTCCTCTTGCACCGCCGACTGCTTCGTCCGCTCCGCCTCCGCCACGAAGGGCGCAGGAGACGCCCGAAGAGCGAAGGCGCCGATGGGCGGCACGTCAACGCCAGTTTGAGGCGGACATGGACCACGCCATCGCCTCCATCGGTGAATGCATCGAACTCACCGAATCCGCTCGTCAGAGCATCGCCTCGCCGACACGATTCCCGCTGGGACTCGGGAACAGCGGGGCCGTCTACCAACAAGCACTCGGCGAACGCATGGACGCCGACTACTCTCCAGATGCGATCGGGGCGGTCGATCCCATCGCGGCCGTCCAGATCGGATCTACTCCGGACGTTGCGCCAACTCCGCCTGAACCAGAACCAACTCCGACTTTCCCGCGGGTGACACGTGTCCTTCCTCCGAATAAGAGGGTCACGCCTGCCAAGCGGGAGATGTTCGTCTCCGACATATCCGCCGACGAACCAACGATCCAAGGCGAGGATCAAGCACACCGTGATGCCAGGATCGGGCGTAACGGTGAGAAGCAACGACGCCGCGACGCGCGGCGAGAACGCCGAAATCCCAGGGTCACGCGTAACCTCCAAGACGACTTCATCCAAGAAGTTGGCAGCGTGGGTGTTTACGCCACCCCGTCGGCCAACCTTGCCGCCGCACACCAAGAGCTAGAGGGGATCCCGGAAACCCCTGAGCTCAACCGTATCAAGGTTAGGTTGACGGCCGCCGCCGGTATGATCAACGCCCAGAGGGCTCCTGCTTCCTCGTCCCGCCACTCCAAGTCGGCTAGCCGCCGAGAAGCCGATCGCGACGTGGTCGAGCAGCCGGATCTCTGCGAGCAACTCCGCAACCGCGATCTCCGGAGGAATCTCGACGACCGTCATCGGCGAAGGGATGAGGAAGAGCTCCGACGGCGCGCCGAGTACAATCGTGAACACGGCCCCCCAGGGCTGGATCGCGAAGCACGCCAGCGCCGAGAGCTTGAAGTCGCTGAGGCCGCACGCCGCCGAGAGTTCGACCGCAAATACGGGCCACCACTCGGACAAGACAGGCCGCCCCGGGCCAACAGCCCGGACGACTACTCCGCCGACTCGGGACACGCAGACGCCGGGAACCTCAACGACTGCGACGGCTTCCCGGCATTCACCGCCCAAGTAAGGTCCATTAGAATGCCTGCTAACTTCAAACCTACAGGCATAGAGAAATATGATGGGAAGGCGGACCCGACGCTGTGGCTCCGGACGTACAGCATCGCCATCCGCGCAGTGAACGGCGACCACGACTCCATGTGCGCCTACTTCCCCGTCGCCATGACCAAGGTGGGGCTAACCTGGCTTCATAGCCTTGAGCCCGACTCCATCGACAGCTGGGGGACCCTCTGCGACAAGTTCAAAAGCTACTTCCAGGGGAGCTCCATCCGACCAGGCACCGCCTGGGACCTGGGCAAGGTGAAGCAGAACCGCGGGGAAAGCCTCCGCGACTACACCGACCGGTACATGGAGAACCGGAACCTAGTTCCCGGCTGCTCCGAGTCCGAGATCATCAGCTACTTCCTCGATGGCCTCGCCGACTCCGCCGTCTTCGAGCGCCTCTGCGAGGACATGCCAAAGACCTCCGGCGAGTTCTTTGGCCGGGTGAACAAGATGGCCAACGCCAAGGAGGCCGTCCGCCTCCACTACGGCAAGAAAAGCACTCGGGACGATGATCGTCCCCCTCGCCGAGAAGATCGCCTGAAGAAGGAAGACACACGCCGCCCCCGACCTGAACCAAGCAGGAGGGATGACCGAAAGCACTCAAGAGACTACACCGTCGCCGCCATGGACCGTGGCGGCTCTCGCCCGCGGTCCAACTTCAGCGCTGACTTCGAGAAGATGCTCCAAGGACCCTGCCCCATCCACAAGCAGTCCAAACATCGCATGATCGACTGCATGGGGCTCGCCGAGGCCTACAAGAAGAAGGAGGGGAAGCTGCCGCCGCAAGACGATGACAAAGGCGACAAGGGAAAAGGGGCTCCCGCGAACCCTGCTTTCCCAAATGTCGACAGGCAGGTGAACTTCATCCTCGGAGGACCGCCGCCCGTAGACGACAAACGCCGGGAGAAAGTACGCGACCGGGAGATATTCTCCTGCTACACATCACCGATCCAACCACTCCGCTGGTCCGAGCAGCCGATCACCTTCTCCAGGGAGGACCAGTGGTTCCAGGTCTCCGACGTGGGCGAGTACCCGCTGGTACTCAGCCCGATCGTGCACAACGCTCGCCTCACCAAAGTACTCATCGACGGTGGGAGTGGGCTCAACATCATCTTCGCCCAGACGCTGAAGGACATGGGCATCGGCCTCGACGCCTTGACTCCTTCTCTCCACCCGTTCTACGGGCTGATCCCGGGCAAAGGCTCCAAACCACTCGGGCAGATTGCTCTGCCCGTCACCTTCGGCGATCAAGACAACTTCAGGACCGAGTACCTCAACTTCCAGGTCGCCGACTTCACCACCGCCTACCACGCCATATTGGGGAGACCAGCGCTCGCCAAGTTCATGGCGATCCCCAACTACACGTACCTGCTGATGAAGATGCCAGCACCAAACGGCGTCCTCTCCGTCCGCAGCGACGTACACCTCTCCAAAGGCTGCGACAAAGAAGGGCTCCACCTCTGCACCGGCATCGAACACAGCGTGCTGCAGATGGAGGTGGTCCACGAAGCAAGAACCTTCCAAGGGGACCCGGGCTCCGTCCCCGAGTCCTCCAAGCGAAGGGCCACGCCGACTACAATGCAGCCGGCCGAAGAAGTGCGCGCCATCTCGCTCGGACTCTCCGACTCCTCCAAGACCGCCCTGATCGGATCAGGGCTCGACCCTAAATAGGAAAGCGCGCTCGTCACCTTCCTCCGGGACAACGCCGACATATTCGCGTGGACTCCATCAGACATGCCAGGTGTTCCGAGGGAGGTGGTCGAGCACTCCTTGACGGTTGACGCGAACGCCAAACCAGTTCGCCAAAAGCTCCGACGCTTCGCGCAGGATCGCAAGGAGGCCATTAGGGCAGAGATTACAAGGCTGCTAGCCGCCGGGTTCATTAGAGAAGTCTTTTACCCAGACTGGCTCGCTAACCCAGTCCTTGTAAGAAAAAAGAATAATGAATGGAGAATGTGTGTTGACTACACGGATCTCAACAGGCACTGCCCTAAGGACCCCTTCGTCCTGCCCCGCATCGACCAAGTCGTTGACTCCACCGCCGGATGCGTACTCCTATGCTTCCTCGATTGTTACTCCGGCTACCACCAGATCGCCCTGAAAGAAGAGGACCAGGAGAAGACGTCCTTCATAACTCTAATCGGCGCCTACTGCTACACCAAGATGACGTTTGGCCTCCGCAACGCCGGAGCCACCTACCAGAGGGCCATCAACTTGACCCTGGGCACTCAGATCGGCCGCAACGCCGAGGCCTACGTCGACGACATAGTCATCAAAACAAAGATCGAAGCCGAGTTCATCGCCGACCTCTCCGAAACGTTTAACAATCTCCGCAGGCACAACTGGAGGCTGAACCCGACTAAGTGCGTTTTCGGCGTACCCAAAGGGAAACTACTCGGCTTCATCGTCAGCAACAGAGGCATTCAAGCCAACCCAGAGAAGATAGACACTATCCGGAGGATGAAACCGCCGACTGGGAAGAAAGAGATCCAAAAATTGACTGGTTGCATGGCGGCCTTGAGCAGATTCATCTCCCGGCTCGGGGATAAGGGCTTGCCATTCTTCAAGATCCTCAAGAAGACCGACAGGTTCGAGTGGAACCAAGAGGCGCAGCAAGCTTTCGCCGACCTCAAGAACTACCTCTCCAATCCACCTGTACTCGCCGCTCCGCATAACGACGAAACGCTACTCCTGTACATCGCTGCCACGACCAACGTGGTAAGCACCGTCATCGTCGTGGAAAGGGAGGAGGAAGGAAAGGTGCAACGAGTACAGCGGCCAGTCTACTACGTAAGCGAAGTACTCAGCGAGTCCAAGTCTCGCTATCCCCAGGTGCAGAAGCTACTCTACGCACTACTGATCACGTCAAGGAAACTCCGACACTACTTCCAAGCGCATCGCATCAAGGTGGTCACGCAATTTCCACTCGGGGAAATCCTCCACAACAGAGACGTCACGGGGCGAATCATCAAGTGGTCCGTCGAGCTCGGCTCCTTCAACATAGACTTCGTCCCGCGCACCGCCATCAGGTCACAGATCCTCGCCGACTTCGTCGCCGAATGGACCGAGAGCCAGGACGCGAAAGAAGACACCAGCGGCGAACACTGGAAGATGTACTTTGACGGCTCCCTGATGATCGATGGAGGAGGGGCCGGGGTGCTCTTCATCTCGCCGAAAGGGGAACAGCTCCAATACGTCCTCCAAATTCGTTTCCCTGTTACCAACAACGCCGCCGAGTACGAAGCGATTCTCCACGGGCTCCGCATCGCCACTTCACTAGGCATAAAGAGGCTCCTGGTCTATGGCGACTCTGCTGTCGTCATAAACCAAGTCAACAAAGAATGGGATCGCCACAGCGAGCGGATGAATGCCTATTGCGAGGCAGTGCATAAGCAGGAGGGGAAATTCTACGGAGTTGAGTACCACCACGTCCCACGGGAAAACAACCTCGCCGCTGATGCACTCGCCAAGCTGGGATCCACCCGCGCAGAAGTTCCAGGGGGAGTGTTCGTGCAAGGCCTCCTCAAACCCTCGGTCAAGGAGTTGAGCGACGAGCCAGAGCCTGCCCCAGAACTCTGCGAGGTGCTAGCCATTAACGCCGAAGAAGAAGACTGGATGGCCGAGTTCATAGATTTCCTCGCCCATAACAAAGTACCAAAAGACCCCACGGAGCGAAAGATTCTGGAACGCCGAAGCAAAAACTACGTGGTGGTCGGTGGCGCCTTGTACAGACGAGCTACCACAAATCAAGTATTCATCAAATGCGTCACGAAAGAAGTCGGCCTCCAGATCCTTGACGACATCCACTCGGGAGTTTGTGGAAGCCACGCCGCCGCAGGGACACTAGTCGGGAAAGCATATCGAGCAGGGTTCTTCTGGCCCACCGCTGTCTCCGACGCCAAAGCACTCGTCCGCCGATGCCAGGGGTGCCAATTCTTCGCCAAGCAGAAACACCTCCCGGCCCAAGCTTTGCGCACTATTCCGCCTTCATGGCCATTCGCCTGTTGGGGGTTGGACATGGTGGGACCATTCAGAGCAGCCCCGGGAGGTTACACACACATCCTCGTCGCCATAGATAAATTCTCCAAATGGATAGAGTACAAGGCCATCGTCGGAACTCCAACATCAAAGCAGGCCGCCGCCTTCGTCGAAGAAATCACACACCGGTTCGGAGTCCCTAACAAGATCATCACCGACTTGGGGACACAGTTCACCGGGTCCGCCTTCTGGGACTTTTGTGAGAACAGCTGTATCGGCGTATACTACGCCTCCGTCGCCCATCCCAGATGCAACGGACAGGTGGAACGAGCCAACGCCATGATACTCCAAGGACTAAAAGCAAGGGTCTTCGACCCATTGAAGAAATTCGCCGGACGGTGGCACCAGGAGCTACCACAAGTCATTTGGGGACTCAGAACTCAGCCGAGTCGTGCAACAGGTCATACTCCATTCTTCCTCGTCTACGGCTCCGAGGCGATCCTCCCCACCGACATTGCTTTCGGATCTCCGCGTATCGATAACTACGACGAAGGCGAAGCAGAAGCAGCTCGCGAGGTGGACCTAGTCTCCATCGAAGAACACCGAGTTAACGCGCTCATACAGCATGCGCGCTATCAGCAACAACTCCGACGCTACCACGACAAGAACGTCCAGGAAAGGGACTTCAACATTGGTGACCTCGTCCTACGCCGAGTGCAATCCACTGCAGGGGTTCACAAACTCTCCGCCCCATGGGAAGGCCCGTTCATCGTGACTCAGGTCATATGTCCGGGTACTTTTCGTCTCCAATATGAGGATGGCACCGAGGTCCCACACCCGTGGAACATAGAACACTTACGCCGATTCTACCCATGAAAAGCTATGTATCACAAAGTTCAATAATACTATATGCTTTTTCGTATATTTATTCTCCTTGCAAAACTTCTCGGAATCACTCCGTTCCCGAGTGGCTCTTAACTAAATGCTGTGTAACCAGGCCCGGAACGACGCCTAAGCCTTCTACACGTGCACGGGATCTGCTCTCGACGTTATGAACTTAGGATAAGTGAGGCAAAGGGAAAAGCACATTTCAGCCAAAGACTACTCGGGCAACAATAAAATACGAAACAAAGTCTCCAACATTCTTGCTTTACTTCTTTCTAAATCACTTGTATATACAAAGGTTTACACTACCCTGCTACAGAATACAGGACTCTACTCAAACTTGAGAGCCTCGCCGACTTTCTCGGCGATCAAGCGAGTTTCCGCCATCGCCGCATCAACTTGCTCCGTCGTGGCGTCCGCCGCCACCCCATCTCCGACCGGCGCAAGGTCAATCCGCGGGTACAGTGTCCGAACACGCGCCAAGGCGTCGTTCGCGCACACAACAGCCGACTCCTTGATCAACTCGGCGATGCGGGTCGGCGCGGCTTGAAGACGCGGGACCAAGGCCGTCGGCTCACCCTCCTCCGGGGCCACGGAGTCCAGAAGGTCCCTCGCCGCCTCGTTGACCTCCGTCAAGGCCAGATGCGCCGATGAGAGATCTTGCTCCAAGCCTGTTATGATTTGAGAGTTATTCTGGATTGTATACATGGCTCGGAGCATCGTCATGTCCGCACCTTTCCGGAAGTCCTGCTCCTGCTTCAACTTGCCCGCCATCACCTCCTCCGACTGCTGAAGAGTCGCGTTTGCAAACCGCAGCTGCTTCAGCTCAGAGATGTGGCGCTCCCTCTCCATCTCCTTCTCTGAAAGGGCAAGAAAGCACTCGTCAGGATGAAGATAACACGGCACAGTTCAGCAACTACTCGGAAATCACAAGGAAAAGGCCTTACGATGAAGAATGTGCCGATGCACCACGACAGCGTCATTCAAGCTCTTCTTGGCAGCGTCGCGTTGACGCTTGACCCGCTTGAGCTCTGCTTCCGCCTTTGCCGCACGACGGAGCGCCGACTCCGCGTCCTGAGACTGCGCAAGGCGCGACTGCCGGAGTGTAGCCAATTTCTACAACCGTCCGAAAAGGCAAAGGACTCAGAAAACCAATAGAGAAGAAGAAAGGATCAACAAGACAGGGGAGGAATCTTACTG
>CM014271.1:53633963-53651036 GCA_004135705.1 Alloteropsis semialata
ATCCGCGGGTACAGTGTCCGGACACGCGCCAAGGCGTCGTTCGCACACACAACAGCGGACTCCTTGATCAACTCGGCGATGCGGGTCGGCGCGGCTTGAAGACGCGGGACCAAAGCAGTCGGCTCACCCTCCTCCGGGGCCACGGAGTCCAGAAGGTCCCTCGCCGCCTCGTTGACCTCCGTCAAGGCCAGATGCGCCGATGAGAGATCTTGCTCCAAGCCTGTTATGATTTGAGAGTTATTCTGGATTGTATACATGGCTTGGAGCATCGTCATGTCCGCACCTTTCCGGAAGTCCTGCTCCTGCTTCAACTTGCCCGCCATCACCTCCTCCGACTGCTGAAGAGTCGCGTTTGCAAACCGCAGCTGCTTCAGCTCAGAGATGTGGCGCTCCCTCTCCATCTCCTTCTCTGAAAGGGCAAGAAAGCACTCGGTCAGGATGAAGATAACACGGCACAGTTCAGCGTTCAGCAACTACTCGGAAATCACAAGGAGAAGGCCTTACGATGAAGAATGTGCCGGTGCTCCACGACAGCGTCATTCAAGCTCTTCTTGGCTGCGTCGCGTTGACGCTTGACCCGCTTGAGCTCTGCTTCCGCCTTCGCCGCACGACGGAGCGCCGACTCCGCGTCCTGAGACTGCGCAAGGCGCGAATGCCGGAGTGTAGCCAGTTTCTACAACCGTCCGAAAAGCCAAAAGGACTCAGAAAACCAATAGAGAAGAAGAAAGGATCAACAAGACAGGGGAGGAATCTTACTGCTGCAAGACGCTGGGCGTGGTCGACGGCAATCTGAAGTTCGGCGATCACCGACCCTTCCTTTTCCGCCACAGCATCCACCCCGGGGACAGTGACAGTCCCCGAGACGTCCGACTCCTTCGGCAGATCCTCCTCCTGAGCTTCCCGCCGAGTAACGTCGCCCGCGCCGACAGGCGAAGATTGGATCACCGTATCCAAGACAGGATCTCCAACGACGCTTGGAGTAATCGCCGTATCGTCGGCCGCCGGCACCTCCTCTATCAGCTCCGGGTCGGGCCTGATCGGGACCTCCGCCGTCTGCGCTGCTCCCGGTCCATCGGCCGAGTCCGTCACCTCGGGCGTAGCTCCAGGAGATGACTGGCCGGCAGGTGCGGCCGGGGGAGCACTCGGGCCTCGCACGGCGCCACTTGACGGAGCCCTCCCGCTCGCAGCCTCACCATCTAGATCGGAGGCATTGCTGAAAAAAGCACTCGTAAATTGATACAAGAACTCGGAGATAAATGATAACAAGGAGAAACGCGAAGACCAACAACTCACCGAGTACTCTTCATCACCGCAACTCGGGGCCGGATGACGGGGAGCTTGGGACGCCGCTGCGCCGAAGCCGCTATGGGGATCGGCCTAGTCCCCAAGCCGGAGACCGGCCTTGCATCCGCCGTAGCCTGCACAAGCGTCTCCGCCACCAGCCGCCGCCTCTCCTCCACGGAAACGCCCATTGCCCGGGCGTGCTCCTGCTCTTGGAACACCTCGTCGGGCACCGCCTCGTCCTTTTCCTCCTCCTCCATGACGGCCGGGGAACGACGTCCCGGCTCGTCAACGTCGGCGTCCGAACCCGCAGACGGCTGCTGAGCCGGCTGCGCGTCCGGTTTCTTCGCCGCCACCTTCTTCGCCAGCACCTTCTTCGTACGCCTCCGCTTGGGAGGCGGCGGCGCTGTACCCGCCACTGCGTCCCGGACGGACGGCGCTTCATCTGACAACGTGGCCGAGTCGTCGGCCGCCCCGTCGTCAACCTCCACCGCCCGCTTGGAAACGCCGCCCCCGCGGTTGTTCCTCTTCGCCACGGCCGCCCGGCGCTTCCGCGGACGGTCCTCCACCACCTCCTCATCCGAAGGACTCAGGGAGCCCTCCGTGTCACTCGGCGCCCATATACGGGGAGCAGGCGGCTCAACCGACCCCTCTGCCCGAGTGCTGGCCTGAGTAGCCGGAGGCGTGTCCTCGAGAATCACCTTCCTCGGGAAGTCCTCCGGAAGTGGGGCAGCAGAGAAGAACTCGAAGACTCGATCCTGCGCAAAAAAGGCGCAAAATCAGAACGGCCAACGGACGCAACCAGAAATTACGTCAAGAGAAAACACTGAAAAGAACTCGGAAAGGTAACTTACCGGTGGTGGAGGCCTCTTCAGAGAAAAAGGGCGCGGCTGGCCCTTCTCCGACACACGGCCGAGGAAGAACCCGCCAACGCGCTCCTTCATCTCCTCCTTCCCCACGGTGCGGTTAGCAGCCCGAGTGGGGTCGTCTCGCCCCGAGTACTCGAAGCCCGGGTGCTTCCGCTCCTGGATGGGTTGAATCAGCCGCCTGCTGAAGTTGCAGGCGATGCCAATCGCCGTCAAGCCTTGATCCTTCAACTCCTTGATCAGCACAAGGAGCTCTTCAACCTGATCCATCTCGGAGGCGTCAGGAAGCTCGTTCCAGCAGTCCTTGACCTGTGGCCGCTCTCCGGTATGGCAGGGGATCGCCGGCTCGTGGTTCCCGACGTAGAACCACTCGGCTTTCCATCCTTTGTTGGAGGTGTTCAGGGCGATGTCGAAGTAGTCGTCCTTCCGCCCTTGGCGCAGCATGAACCCAGCGCCTCCAACGACCACCATCTTCTCCTCTGACGGCTGAGGCTTCAGCCAGTACAGATACCTCCACAAGCCGAAGTGGGGGGAGATCCCCAGATACGCCTCGCAGAGGTGGATGAAGACCGAGATCACCATGATCGAGTTGGGATTGAGGTTGATGGCCTCAATCCCGTAGAAATGCAGCAACCCGCGGAAGAACGGCCCCGTCGGCAAGCCGAGTCCCGCCTCGAAGAAAGGCTTGAAAAGGACCAGCTCGCCGGAGTTCTCCGACGGGAACACCTCCCCCGCGCTCGGCCGCCATTCCGCCACGGCCTGAGGCGGCAGGACACTCCGCTCCACCATCTCCTCCAGCGCCTCCGTGGTCACCTTCCCCCGCGTCCACGCGAGGACAGGGGAAGGGATCTTGTCGGACTTCGGGACGCCAGTCAGCTTCTTCCTCCCCGCCATGGATCTAACAGCAGGGGTCTTCGATCGCATCAGCGAGATTGCGCTCCCCGTGGTGGCTGAGATCGCGCAATGGACTGACGAGCAATGGGAGCTCTGGTGGCGGCGGGGTGAAAAGCGAAGGAACAGGGAAAACAGATCTGGAAATGGAGAGATTTCCCTCCGGGGTTAACCCTCGCCTTTTATAGCGCGCCTTGATGCCCGAAATTACCGCGAGTTGACGCGATTAGCGGGGGCGGGCGAAACGGTACAAAGAGCCGTTGGGCGCTTCACCTTCCGTTACACGCCAGGCGTCAACGGTAAAAAACGTCTCCAGAGCACTCGAGCAAGACAAAGCAGTCGGCGTGCCGCTAAGGCTCGAACAGCTCCCATGCTCGGGGGCTGGCGCCACGATCAAGCCAGTGTGCCCCTCGGGCTCGATTGGCCCCGAACCACTCGGGAGCCAACACTGCAAACCCAGTGGTGTGCCGCTAAGGCTCGAACAGCTCCCATGCTCGGGGGCTGGCGCCACGATCAAGCCAGTGTGCCTCTCGGGCTCGATTGGTCCCGAACCACTCGGGAACCAACACTGCAAACCCAGTGGTGTGCCGCTAAGGCTCGAACAGCTCCCACGCTCAGGGGGCTGGCGCCACGATTAAGTCAGTGTGCCTCTCGGGCTCGATTGGCTCCGAACCACTCGGAGGCCAACACTGCAGAACTGAAGGCGTACCGCTAAGGTTCGACCGGCACTCGGATTCGGGGGCTGGCGCCATATCAAAAGCAGCGCGCCACTCGGGCTCGATCAGCCCCGAAACGCTCGGGAACTGACGCTGCAGGCAATGCAATCCTTTTGCAGGAAATACAGTTACAACGGAGCCGGACTTACGCCGGTTACAAACATCAAACACATTAGCCGCCAAGATGACGGCCTGGGGTACTCGTCCCTGCGCCTAGTGCTACATCCGGAGCAAGCTTGTTTCACATGAGCTCCTCGCAAGCTCTCTTGTAGCACCACTGCAGCCGTCGACGGGACAGCACCGATGGAGGGTTGATAGCGGATGCCTTCGGCTAATCCTTGCTCTACAAAGCATTTCACCCCACATGGCCCTCATCACATGGGAATGCGGGGGTGAACCGGGCAGCATCTACACGCCGATCAACGCCTCAGATCCCTCGCAAGCACTCTTCTAGCACCATGCCAAGATGACTCCATGAACTTTCCCCGGTGGATGAACCCAGCAATAAGCCTCCGGCATACTGACTGCAAGGGTCCTATATCTATTCGCCCTTGGGTAGCAGCTCAGGCTCCCCGACGGGTATTTATAACCCCTGTTCGCCGGAGGACGGAAGATTTTCTCCACGATGACGAGTGCGGATTCCACGCCACGCGTCTCTACTCCGGCCTGAAATGCACAGGTCACCCTTATCTCCTTTGGCTCCGCACGGCCACGGGAGTGCCCTGTGCAATCACGGGAATTCTGTTCCTGGCGCCGCATCACGAATACGACGCCGCCTTGCCTGTCTCGCCTTTGGCATACCCGACAGAGAAGGAATCCTCCGGGACTCGAACCCTTCGCCAAGATAAGTATCAATTGAATAGCTTTGTCAATTCCGCGAGCTTTAAACAAGTTGCTAAAGTACTCGGGGAGCACACGCCTTAATCCGTGAAACCTCGGCTCTTCCGTACGCCTACGCTCCTACGCGTGCACGCGGCCCAGCTCCCTGCGCTATGGACTACGGCTATCGGGGACCAGGTGCATAAACGTAACAGGCTAACTGCCCGGGGAAATTAAAAGACTTAAAAGCAGGAAGCGGAGTTCATTAATATTTATATCGCCGAATGCTTTCTCCTCGAATTTTTGCTTTGTTGCAGGGTACTGACGACTACTCGGCGTGCTCAGCCCTCACGCTCGGGGGCTGGCGCCGGGACGACTACTCGGCGTGCTCAGCCCTCACGCTCGGGGGCTGGCGCCGGGACGACTACTCGGCGTGCTCAGCCCTCACGCTCGGGGGCTGGCGCCGGGACGACCACTCGGCGTGCTCAGCCCTCACGCTCGGGGGCTGGCGCCGGGACGACCACTCGGCGTGTCTCGCAGGACTCCGCTGGCCCTCACGCTCGGGGGCTGGACGCCGAAATTAACGCTGGATGATTTAGCCAGATGCTCCTTGACTAACCCTTGGACCGATTCCTTCGGAATCGCTTCAAGGCTCGGGGGCTACGGCCAACGGACGCACCTCGCGGCGCATCCGTTGATCATTTGGTGACCTCAGAAGAAGGCTACTAACCCTTGGACCGATTCCTTCGGAATCGCTTCAAGGCTCAGGGGCTACGGCCAACGGACGCACCTCGCGGCGCATCCGTTGGAAGACGGCTCTTTTCTCTCCAGTATCACGCGGTTTCGCTTCCAACTGCAGCAGGCTCGACGCTCATCAGACAGCACGACCTCGCCGACTTGTCTCTCAACCACGTACTACTCGGGGGCTTGTCGAGGGTAGACCCCCAGCAAGGGGCGGCCCAATCCGAGTGCAACTGGACCGGTTTGACGGACTGGCTGGCCCACCAGTCAGGAGGCCCACCAGTCGGGCGAACCGGATGGGCGCGACGGCGCGCGCGGCAAGGAAAGAAGACGGTCCGCAAGAAGCTCGGAGATCAAGATAAACTAGCCGGAATTATAGGGAAAGATATCTGTAATCGTTATAGGATCGCATCCTTGTATTCCGGGTAGGTTACGATCTCTAGCCGACTTGTAACTCAAGGCAGCCAGACTATATAAGGCGCCTTGGGACCCCCCTCCAAAGAACACACAACAACATCTACAATCCACGATCATACAACCCGAGGACAGAACCCAACTACGGAGATCCTTCCAGGAACTTTATACACAGCAATACAATCGCCGCCAACACAGGACGTAGGGTGTTACGTCATCTCGACGGCCCGAACCTGTTCAATCCTTGTGTCTTGTGTTACCATCGACTTCTGATCCTCGATCTGTCCCTCAACAAATCAACCACGTAGGCTACCCTGTGTGGACTGCCGGGTCCAAACATCCGACAGACCGTGAGAGAGTCTTGCATGCTGCTGGATGCTTGGAGGGAGCTGCGCCTGACTGGTGGGATGCATACACAGCTGCTCACGCCAACGCCGACACCATCACCTGGGCAGAGTTCAGAGACAGTTTCCGCTTGCATCACATCCCAGCTAGTGTGATGAAGCTGAAAAGAATGAGTTATTGGCTCTGAAGCAGGGCCATATGTCAGTGAGCGAGTACCGGGACAAATTCATCCAGCTGTCCCGCTACGCACCCAACGAAGTTGATTGGATGGTCTAATCGGGCCACTTAAGTATCAGCTGCAGAGCCACACTTTCCTGACCTTCCAGAGACTCCTGGAAAAGCTATTGGCCTGGAGAACACTCGCAAGGAGCTCGGTGAGCTCAAGAGGAAGTTCCAGTCGCAGGGACAGTCAAGCAACCGCTGCCCGCGCTTCAACTCTCAGCCGGGATCACAGTTCCGCTCTGGAGGGCAAGGCGGAAACTATCAGCAAAACCAGCAGTACCGCAGCCAGCAGCAGCCCTAGCGCTTCAATCAACAAGTTCAGTGCAATCCTAATTTCCAGCAGAATAGGTCTGTTAGTTCATCTGGCACTCCAGTGCGCAACAACAATGGCAGCAACAACAATCCTGTCGCACCGGTTCCACCCAATGGCTGCTTCAAATGTGGAGAGGTGGGGCACTATGCTAACAACTGCCCCAAGCGCAACATGCAGACACCCCAGGGCCAGAAGACCAATGGTCAGAGGCCTGGCCAGCAGGCTCCACAGATGCGCAACGGGAATCAGAATTCCCAGAACAACAAGGGCCAACAGAATTACATGCGTGGACGGGTGAACCACGTGTCAGCCGAATCGGCCCAAGATGCTCAGGATGTTGTGCTCGGTACGTTCCTCGTCAATTCTGAACCTGCATAAGTTTTATTTGATTCTGGAGCTTCGTATTCTTTCATTACTGAGCAGTTTGTGGAAAAACATAATATGCCTATGAGCCTTATAAAGAAAACACTACTAGTTAGTTCCCCAGGCAATGAGATGAAGGCTACTCACCTATGCCCGCGGGTGAATCTGAAAATCATGGGGTTAGACTTTCTAGCAAACCTTATAGTTCTCAAGTCTAGTGG
Organism: Alloteropsis semialata; assembly: GCA_004135705.1. Classification (NCBI taxonomy): domain Eukaryota; kingdom Viridiplantae; phylum Streptophyta; class Magnoliopsida; order Poales; family Poaceae; genus Alloteropsis; species Alloteropsis semialata. The sequence continues at coordinate 53,641,156 of CM014271.1, forward strand.
GATCGATGTGATTCTTGGAATGGATTGGTTAACAAAGTGTGGCGGAGTAATCCAATGTGCCAAGAAGTCAGTGCTCTTAACCAGCCCTCAAGGAGATCAAATTGAGTTCATGGCTAGCATGCCATCCAGGGATGAAGCAACCGTGAATCAGATCAAGGGAACATCTTTGGAAGAGATCAAGGTTGTGTGTGAGTACCCCGACGTCTTTCCAGAGGATTTACCAGGTATGCCACCCGACCGTGACATTGAGTTCCGTATTGATCTCTTACCTGGCACTGCACCTATATTCAAAAGACCCTATAGGTTGGATGTTAAGGATTTGAGTGAATTAAAAAAACAAATAGAAGAGCTATTAGAAAAACATTTATCCATCCTAGCTCGTCACCTTGGGGAGCTCCTGTTATCTTCGTTGATAAAAAGGATGGTACTAGAAGGATGTGTGTTGATTATAGGTCTCTCAATGATGCTACCATCAAGAACAAATACCCACTACCTAGAATTGAAGATCTGTTTGATCAAATGAGAGGTGCTAAAGTATTCTCCAAGATCGATCTGCGATCAGGATATCATCAGTTGAGAATCCGACCAGAAGATATCCCCAAAACGGCGTTCACCTCCAGATATGGGTTATTTGAGTTTGCAGTGATGTCTTTTGGATTAACTAATGCCCCAGCATACTTCATGTACTTGATGAACAAGGTGTTCATGGAATATCTCGACAAGTTTGTAGTGGTGTTCATCGATGATATCTTGGTGTTTTCTCGAAATGAAGAAGAACATGAAGAACATTTAAGGTTGGTGTTACAGAAACTCCGAGAGAATCAGTTGTATGCCAAGCTCAATAAGTGTGATTTTTTGTTGCGAGAAGTTTCTTTCCTTGGCCATGTCATCACCGATGGAGGAATAGCAGTTGACCCCAGCAAGGTTCAGGATGTGTTGAATTGGAAACCGCCTACCAATGTGTCTGAGATCAGAAGTTTCCTTGGTTTGGCAGGATATTACCACAGATTCATTGAAGGATTATCCAAGATCGTGAAACCGCTCACCTCGTTGTTAGAAAAGGAACGAGAGTTCAAATGGGATGAAGCTTGTCAGAGTTTCTTTGAAGAGCTGAAGAAGAGGTTAACCACGGCCCCAGTGTTGATAATGCCAGATATACACAAAGGGTTTGATGTCTACTATGATGCTTCACGTCTCGATCTTAGTTGTGTGTTAATGCAAGAAGGCGGAGTGGTAGCTTATGCATCTTGGCAGTTGAGGAAGCATAGCAAAACTATCCAACGCATGATTTAGAGCTAGCCGCTGTCGTGCACACACTGAAGATCTGGAGACATTATATGATTGGAAATAAGTGTCAGATTTTCATGGATCATAAAAGCTTGAAATATATCTTCACTCAGAGAGATCTCAATCTCAGACAACACAGATGGTTGGAATTGATAAAGGATTATGACTTGGATATCCAGTATCATCCCGGCAAGGCCAATGTCGTGGCAGATGCTTTGAGTCGGAAGAGTCAAGCTAATATGGCTATAGCTCGACTGATGCCTCAAGAATTGTGTTGGGAAATGGAACGACTCAATCTTGGAATTCTCTATAACTCAGAAGCTATGACTATGGAAATTGAACCCACTCTTGAACAGGAAATCAGGCAAGGTCAGTTGACAGATGCTAAGATCAAAGAAATCAAGACTCTGATGTGCAAGATGATTATGTAAGTCTTAATGTGCTCATGCTTACTCTGAGTTTTTTGAGCAAATTATGTAAGTCTTCCCGAGTTTCGCAAACCTAGTATCGGCACATTAAGACTCGCAAATTAAGACTTAATGTGCCGATACTCGCAAATTACTAGTAATGCCAATACTCGCAAATTATGTAAGTCTTAATGTGCTCATCCTAGTAATGTAACTCTGAGTTTTTCCTCTGCTGACTCTGCTGGTTGGTCTGTGGTGTTCGAGCCATCCTCCCTGAGCGAGGGCCGCGGTGATTGATGTCATGTATTGGGCTTATCATGATGTCATTTGTTTCGACATTTAGACTTTTCCGATGTGCTTTATAACTCTGTGTTGTAATAATTTTAAAACTTGTATGTTTTGTATAATTATCCATTTGTACCTAGTGATGTAAAATTTGCGATGAATTGTACCGACTGAGCTCACCTTCGAGTGAGACTTGCTACTATTTTGTTTTGATTGGATCATCGGTGGTTTCATTGGGACGTTACCCGACAGATTTGCACAATTAACCCAATTGAAGTGTGTGAGGCCCGTTTAAGCCATGCAGTTGGTATGGTCTCATGTGGTTGAGCCAAACCAATTGGGACAGTCTGCAATAGCTGGTATCAGAGCCAAAAAATATGCAGCGGATGGTACTACTATTCTTAAAAAAAATTTCCTAAGATGAAAAACTTAATCTGGATTTGCGAAAATTGCGTTGGTTGTGCTAAGGTATGAAAAAGATAGCACGTAAACCATAGGGGTATTGGGGTTATGTATCAGGTGGCTATAGGTATATGTATGTATGTATGTATGTATGTATGTATGTATGTATGTATGTATGTATGTATGTATGTATGTATATATATATATGTATATATATATATATATATATACAAACCCCAAAACCTGAATTCAAATTTTCGAGTGACTATTCACAGCACTATTCAAACTCAGCGGCCACTACCCAAAACACGGCTACTGCTCAAAATACGGAGCACTATTCAAAACACCAATATGAATAGTGCAAGGGCACTCTTCTCCTGGAGTGGCTCAGGCACTCGTGGAGAATTTTTGCAGATGGATGGTGGGTGATTAATTAGCGAGTACGATTAATTAGCGCGCATGCAGGTCGCAAAATATTCGTCGCTTTCGCGAGCACTATGCGCAACTATTTAGCCACTATTCTGCTACTATTGGATACTATTCTATGCACTATCCCAACTATTCGGTCACTATTCTGCAACTATTCTATGCACTATCTCAGGATTTCACGGTGGATGAGCAAATGAATTGATGTGCGCGATTTATGCGTGCTATTGTTTCTCAGGATCTCGGGCGAGGCTGGCGAGGCCAACAAAATTTTCAGCCGGCGTGCGTGCAGACGGTTGTGCTGATCCTACTCGGTACTCGCCGTACTTGTCGCGGGTCTTATGGCAACGAGGCGGCCAACGCGGATCCCTTCCCAGGCTATCCCTCAGTCACGGACACAAGAGGCAAGGCTCTATCGTCTCCCCAGGCAGTTCCACCCGAAGGGAACACTTCTCTACGGCAACAGGGCTCTCTCAGGCGCCACAACTCCGGGCTAAGGCGAGAGCAAAACACGCAGAGGTTTCTCCTATAGGGTCCCTAGCATAGAGTCTCTCCCCACATGGACGGACCAAGGCAAGGCAGGGAAGTTCACAGCAAAGGCTACTCCATTTACACAGACGGGCTTACATACGGCTTTCCCTTTCGGGAAACCCCAGGCACTTACACACACGCGGGGTGATTACCTTACAGGCGGCGGCTTAGAGCGGCGATCCTTCAACACGCTTATTTACAAGGTGGTGGTTACAACACTGGTGGTGGTGGTGGTGGATGGGTGCGGATGATGGTGCTTCACGATTATCCTGGCTGTTGCTCCCCTTGTTCTCCCGTTGTTCTGAATGCTGCGCCGGGCTTCTCAATTTATAGATGAAGCGGAGCCTTCTCGACGCTGCCTTCGTGTCCTGCCTTATCCAGTTTTACTGCTGTCACGGTGCGCTGGCTTCGATGATTGTCCTCTAAACAGTGGAAGCACTGTTTATTCCTTTTGCGCTGTCCTTTGTCACGTACTGAGCGTTTGGATAATCTCTGACTGCGTCAGCGCTTCGTCTTCTGGCACACGTGTATGTTCTGGCATATGTGTACCACGCCCCAATTATTGATATCGTAAGATATCAATATTGAGATACAGTACATGTACATTCCACGCCTTGATTGTTGATACCGGGAGATATCAACATATTTTCCTCCATTGGAGACCGAAGAAAATCTTCTCTAGGAGCACCTAGTCTTGTTTTCTTCGCTTGGAGATGGCTCTCTTCTCTTTTGGAGTAATTGATTTTTCTCTTCTACATTCTTGTAAGGAATCTCTTTCATGCCTTGTCATAATATTTCATATATGGTATATCTTAGGTTAAATTTTTGGCTTATTTCTCAGGCCAATATATTCTATTTATTTTGGTCTTTTGTCTATGTTTTGCAATATCTATATCCATTCAATTTGCTGAGATTCTGAATGAACTATTATTGAAGTATTATCTTATTGAAAGGGTATTTAAAGATATTCTTTACAACTTATGGGTTATAAGTTGTTCGTTATTAATTTATTTTTTCGGCATTGATATCCATTATATCATCATCTGATATTGATATATCAAGTCTAGACTCATATTCCTTTTTCATTATTTCAAACCTTTCATTCATCTCTTTTTTCAAGTCTTTCAGAATATCTTCCTTTATATCTTTTTTCCATTGTGGCGATATTGATTCAAGTTTTTCATTTATTTTTTCTTCCATATATTTTTCATCCAAAGTATCAGATCTTTTTATAAGGCATTCTTTATATGATACCTTTTTGGATGATGATCCTTCTTCCTTTATATTTATAATGGGAGTTATTATTGGAGTCTTCTTATTTTGTGCCAGCTTTTGCTTTTGAATGTATTCTTTTGCAGCTGGTTCCATATAATAATTGATTCCTAATATATTTCTGGCTGATTTAATGCTTCATCAATATTTACATATTTCTTCCACATTGCTCCTCCGGTATATTTGGATTCCTTTCTTTGGGCTATTACCTTTTCAAAGGATATATATATTCCTGGTACTTTACCTTCATACAGGACATATATTGGCTTTTTCTCTGTGGTTTTTACTTCCTCAGAGTCAGGCAACATTGTATTTATTAAATTAAAATATTCTGCCAAGCTATTGAGGATTGATAGCATGTATCCTTTATCTTCTCTCTTTTTGTTATATTGATACCAGAAATTATCTAGTATGCATTCTTGGACTTCATCCAAGATAATATGATCTTTTGGCTTGAATTTATAAGAATTTGGTGGAAAAATCTTAGACTATTTTCAGGACCAAAGCTGAAGGATTCAATCCCATTGAAGCTCAGCCCTTTCTTCATTTCTGCAAAATAGATGATCGAGATAATAGGTCAGGTAAGCAATTATCTTTACCTTTTATATGCTCAAATATAACCTTATAACCATTTCCAGTAATAATATCTTCGAACAAAACCCATCTTCTAGTAGAACTTTTCTTGCTATTAATTTTATTGTAATATTTACATATGGCTTCACAGTCTGTTCTAACTGTGAATTCCTTGAATCCTAAATATAATCTAAAAGCATTTATTGCATTTATAATGGCTAAAATTTCTCTATCAGTATTGTTTATAGCTTTTAACTTATAACTTCCGGATGCATATCTACATATCTTTTCTTCTGTCTTTGATGAGTATTTATTTGGTTTTTGCTTTAATATAGCACCCCAACCTAATTCGGATGCATCTGTTTCAATTACAAAGTAATTATCTTCTAGTGGTAACTCTAATGGCTTTAAATCTTTTACCTTATCTTTTATTGTTTTTACTAGCTTTATATCTTCTGAATTAAAATACTTTTGACCATTCTTTCTAAGTTTTGAATATAAAGGTCCAGCAAGTTTTGCTAAATTATCTATATAATTTCTAGCATAATTTACGATTCCTAAAAACTCTTGCAATTGCTTTTTATCATTCATAACATCAGGGTATTGTAAAATTTTCTTTGCTATATGGTCTTGCAGATGTATTTTACCTTCTCCTATCTCATGACCAAGAAAGTTTATCTTTTCTTTGCATATTTCCATTTTTCTTTTAGATAGAATCAACCCATTTTGTTCTACCTTTCTGAAAAATATTTCTAGATGAGCTATATGATCTTTATATGTTTTTGGGAAGACTAACAAATCATCTATGTATACTAATATGAATTCTTGATATTCTTTGAATATATTCTGCATTTTTCTTTGAAATAATGCAGGTGCATTTTTAAGTCCTAAAGGCATTACAAGCCATTCAAAATGTCCTTGAGGGCAAGTAAAAGCTGTCCATTCTATGGATTCTTCGGCCATTTTAACTTGCCAAAACCCAGCTTTTAAATCAAACTTTGAGAAGTATTTACTTCCTTGTATCCTATTTATCCATTCTTGCTTATTTGGGATATTATATGTGTTGACACCAGATTTTCGCACCTGACATACAGAGTCAGATGGTGACATGAGACTGTGCGGTGGACCCATTGACTAGTCAAAGCCAAAGGTGACAGAGAAGGAAGCCGATGCCAAAGAGGAGTCCGATGAAGCGGGAGTCCGATCCGATGGCAGGGAGGAAAGACGTGTCGGCTAAGAGGGAAGCGTGTCAGATTCGGGGACTATTTCCTTTTCAGAAGGTGTTTGAGAGTCCCGTTGTATCTTAAGTTTAGTTTACCTTATTTAGTTAGTCTGGTCCGATCAGGACTCTCCATGACCAGGGTATAAATATGAACCCTCGTCCATTGTAAAGAACAATTTCTCACAATTCAATACAACCCGGCTTCACGCCAAAACCCTAGTAGTAGTTACCGACGAAGCTCATTGGTGGACGGGCTGTATCAGTTCTGATCTCCGGCTTACCAGTAAGTTAGTCAATTTATCGAACTAATATAGGCTTTGAATTGAGGCGCATCGCCCTTTCTCGTTTATATTGTTCAACCGATTTATCTCTGGATAATCAAGATTGATATAGATTCCCTACGTCGGAGCTAGATCAATATTGATTGTTCAACAGATTATCGTTATCGGACTATACTTTAAGCCTAGATTCCCTACGTCGGAGCTAGGTATCAAGGTTAGTCTAGATTCCCTACGTCGGAGCTAGAGTAATCTTGGTTACTAAAGATAGTCTTTGCGGTTTGTTAGAGTTGCTAGATTGGTTTAGATCTACGCCATGTGAATCAATTCTACTTCTTCGACGGCTTTGAGCATATGTCTTGGTCCGATTTAAGCAATATTTATCTTACAGCATCGTTCTATGTCCGATCTTGCTTTGTGGTTTAATCTGGTTGTTCTTTGAGCATTGCATTGATGTAGATTCCCTACGTCGGAGCTGGATCTGTGTAATGCGCTTAGATTAATCTTTAACTGTCATGTTTGGTCTAGATTCCCTACGTCGGAGCTAGGTTCATCTTGATTAGTTAAAGGAAGCTTTGGTTATGCCTTATTGTTATTTGAATGTTAAGTATGGTGTAGATTCCCTACGTCGGAGCTGGATCTTGCTTAATTGTTCAGTAGCATATCTTAGAATCAGAACGTATCTGTTAATGTTTTATCTGCTTATGTTGCTTAATCTGATCAACACCTATGCGAGCATCTTGCTTAATTGACAGGTTGATGAATCGAATCTGGTTATCTAGCTATCTGATCAGATCATAGTTGGAGAAATCTAGATTCCCTACGTCGGAGCTAGATTTCTCTGGAAAGGCTATAGTCCGATCGGTTGGTTAGATGGTCCGATAAGATGAGTCAAACTGGCAATTAGACAAGATGGACAATGTATCGGCTTACACTGTGATTATTTAATATCTTGTTTCAAGACACAGCTGATCCATTACTTTACATATTGGCCTTGTTTTATGCTTTAATTCATTATTCAAAGGCTAGTCTGTTATATCAATCAAGGTCCGATCCTGATTGGTCCGATCCTGAAGTCCGATCTGGTGTCTGATTGAGGCCCGATTATTCGGTCCGATTGACGTCATCATTGAGGTCCGATTTTGAGGTCCGATCAGTATCGGCCGATGCGTGTTTGATTGGGTCTTGGCTACAATTCGACGCTACTCCATCGTCTGAAATAGAGCCGGCACAATCATAGAGCAATTTAACTGTTTTACCCCCTTGTCAATTTCAGGTCAAATTGACTGGCACGCCGCGAACCTGAACTGGAGTGTAGACTGGCACTGGAGCGAAGCAGACTCTCCCCGGTCATCGTGTGCTGCACGCGGGAGATACGACCGCCGATTTTCCGCGTCAACACATTTTTGGCACGCTCGGTGGGACACGAGAAACAAATCCAAGATGTCGTCATCTGATGCTGAACAGGAAACTGCAGCAAGACTTGCTGCTGAGAAAGAAGCTGCTGAAAAGGCTAAGAACGACAAGAATAAGGCGACTGAGGTGACCATGCCGGTTACAAAGGCCGATCTGTCCAAGGCTCAGTTGGATTCAGTTCAGGCCCACATTGATGCGTTTGAGAAGCTATGCCTTGGTCAGTTTGGACGTAATCGTTCAGGTCCTATACTCAAAGGTCCACTCCCGGATCCAGAGTTGATCAAGAAGACAACTGAAGCTCGGGAGCATCAAGCTAACATGTCAGAGATGATTCATCAGGCTGTTCATCATGCAATGATCAACCAATCAGGCACCCTGGTGAATTCTTTGGACAATCTTATTAAGAAGGCGGTGGACGATGCTGTTTGCTTAAAGGGACCAGTATTTATAGCAGATTCTGCAGGAGCATCAGGATCAGGAAGAGGAAAAGAAACTGCAGATAATACAATGACCGTTGCTCCACAGATGCCAATTGCTCCACCACCTCCTGTTGAATTGGCCAGCGGTTTCCTGTTGATGGCTGATGGAACTATTGTCGGCCCGCATGGTGAAAAGTATGCCAGGACTCTGAGTGAACAAGAGAAACAACCTGCTGCTGCAAGGCTACGTACAGAGGTTCCTTCACATCAGCGTATGGTTGGAGATTACAATAACTATGTAATGGACATAGCTGATGGGACGCCACATGGAAATCAACAGTCCGATTGGTCACAAAAGATAGCTGAGGTGATCCAGAATCAATTCGGCTTGAAGCCTAAAGATGAAGCGAGGTTGTATCGGCACCCGTACCCATCTTACTTTGATGCAGTGCCACTTCCTCCACGTTACAGAGTGCCGGATTTTTCCAAATTCTCCGGGCAAGATGATATGACCACCATCGAGCATGTGAGCCGATTCTTGGCTCAGTGTGGTGAGGCTGCTTCTGAAGAGGGACTCAGGCTCAGATTTTTCCCTCTGTCACTATCAGGGCCGGCGTTTACCTGGTTTACGTCGTTGCCAGCAGGATCGGTCACAGGTTGGTCCGACATGGAGAAGTAGTTTCATAAATACTTCTTTTCTGGTCTCAACGAGATGAAGATCTCCGATTTGATTGCCATCAAGCAAAGGAATGATGAGACCGTCAAGGAGTACATCCACCGATTCCGTGACACTAGGAATCGGTGTTACAGTCTGAAGCTATCTGACATGCAGTTGGCCGAGCTTGCATTCCAAGGTTTGCTCGCGCTGATTAAAGACAAGTTTTCTGCTCAGGAGTTTGAGACATTAGGGCAATTGGTTCAGAAAGTGTCAGCTCATGAGGTCCGATATCAGGAGATGAAGCGCATGAAGTTTTCTAAACAAGTATCTTATCTCTCTGATACTGAAGAAGAAGCTGATGTTAACATAGCTGAATGGACTAAATCCAAGAAGCCAGTGTCACTCCCGTGGATCAAACAGAATCCTGAAAAGTTTGGATTCGATATAACAAAGGCCGATAAGATCTTTGATTTGCTGCTCAGTGAAAAGCTTATCCAGCTTTCTCCAAATCACTCGATTCCATCGGCCGATGAGTTGAAGAAACGCAAGTATTGCAAATGGCACAACTCGACATCTCACGAGACCAATGAATGCAAAGTGTTCAGAAGGGAGATCCAATTGGCTATTGAATCAGGCAAGATCAAATTTGAAGACAGCAAGAAAGCCATGAAGATTGATGGTCATCCCTTTCCCAATAACTTTGCT
>CM014271.1:53652036-53677885 GCA_004135705.1 Alloteropsis semialata
TAATCCAATACAATTCATATAAACATAAACTGTAGCTGCCGATTTCTGTAAATTACCTCTGGGTGTTTTCCTCTTTGGGCTCTCATGATCTGCAATGATAAAAGGAAGGCTAAGAATGAAGCCCCGAGGCTTATATGTTCCAACCATCTACTAGGAGAGAAGCACCAACGGATGAAAGATAAGTACATAAAGGAAAGATGCAACTAGTCGAGGTGGAAGTCGGTATTAAGTTTCTAGCGAGTTCCCTGTTACCTCCTGTCCTACAAATTGCAGAATAACTTTTGCAGCAGTAAGATCCATATTGAATACTTCCACGGCTGTCCATTTGGTCATGCAGAATATGTGAAGTAGACATCAATATAAGAACCTGTCGTTTTCCAAAGAAGAAAATGAAGAAAAGGGTAGATGCGAAAAATTGATCACAATTGGTGTACAAGATCCAGAGTTTGTCCTGCATGAACTTTTACCGAGTGCACATGGTCCAACAAGACATTACCTAAGCAACTGGGACCAGCACAGCACCGGCATACTGTTGGAAAGAGATGGACAGGTCCACAGATGGATGCATCATACTGGATTAGATGGATGAGACACACCATTACTCATTAACACAGACACTGTTTTCAGGACAAATCACGTAAAAGCAAAGAATTGGTGAAGATAGGCACTATGTGTGGTCCTTGGGCCTGTTCACTTTACTTCAGAAAATAGAAAGACACTAGACTATTGGTTCTGAATCAAAGAATAGGAGGGCCTCAGATAACCTTCTAGGACAACGAGAATAGTTCTGAAAGTGAAAAAAAGTGGGAAGACTGAGATAAAGAGTTAAGGAAGAGCTATATCAGAGTGAAATGTCGATGTCATAGAGTGGAGAAGAAGGCGATGGAACATATAGGAAGCTAGGGTCTTCGAAGGGAACTTGAGTAGCATAGACTAGTGGTAAGGTAAGATGTAATGTTATCTAGTATTCGATGGGCACAGGACTCATCAGGAGTGACAAACAGGCCTCAAGTATATTTCTTTTTGTTGATCAAAATTGGCACGAGATAGTTTGACAGAAGAAACCGGTGGAACCGGTTTGGTTCCTGTTGCCCGTCTGGCAGGGCAATCCGATGGAACCGGATTAGAAACCGGTTTTTCCCGAGTCCTAGTAGGTTTAGACTCTTTTTGTAGATCTGAGTTGTAATAGGACTTTCCTTGCGGGGCAAGACCTCCCCACCCTATAAATATAAAGGGCCACGGGCGATTGAGGGTTTATCCAATCGATCAAACACAAAATACCTTTACTTTTGTCATCTCCAAACCCTAGCTTTTCCAACCTTAATTGTTGTTCGTACTTCGTCTCTACGGCGTTGACAGCGTTCTGAGTGGCCTGCCGACCTCAGAGCAACCCTAGGCGCGTCTGCCCTAACGGGGTCCCTCCCGAGCCAACGATCTTAGGCTCACGCAGCAAGCCCTAGAGAACCGGTTTCACCGGATTCATAAACCGGTTTCACCGGTTTTGCCTGGGCATGCTGCAGGTGACTGATCCGTTGCGGATCCGTGCGAGCTAGCGCGATTTTCGGTGTGTTGGCAAGAAAAATGTCAACACATTTTTGGCGACTCCGCTGGGGAGTTTGGAAATCTTGGTTTTAATAACCGATTTATCAAGCCCTAGCCAGATGGGATCTACTGCAGATTTGGACAAGGACAACATCATCGTGTCTTCCATGGAGGAGATCGGTGGTGAGGAACGTCAAGTATTTGAAGCAGCCCAAGAGTACTTCAAGAATCAATTCCTGATGGGGCTGAAGAAGGATCGCCAAGGTAATGTGACAAGAACTCATGAATTCATGATGCCGGCGTTCACTACGAAAGACACAAAGGTGGAAGAATTACCCCCGATAACTATACACCCACCTGAAACTTCTACTCCCAATCTTAATGATAAGCTTAATGCTGCAATTATGAAAATCGATGAAGTAGTATGTACTCTTATAGACAGGATGGATAGAATGGAAAAAGATAGGTTGGTAGAATCTTCTTATTATGCACAAAATATGACACCTATGCAACATGAAAATACGCATGCGAATATGTCGGCTACACCAGGAAAAGTACCTGAAGATCCATTATATGGTATGCCAGCTAATTTTTATCTAGGACAGGTACCGCCGCCGCCACATGTTTCACCAGCCACGGTGAAACCGGTTACACCGGTTCTAGAAACCGGTCCGATTTTGTCACCCAGGTTGCACAACAGTCAGTACCATACACTACAGCTGCTCTTTCGATAGTCCCTAACCGAAATACAGAGGTGGCTAATCGTTCTGCTTATATTGAGACACGTGCATACACATCACCCCCTATACCTAATCAAAACATTAATTCTAGAGGGATTCCTAATGATGTGTATGATCAATATTTATGGCAAAGTCCTTATCGCATGCCTCATGTTGTTCAAGCTCAAAGTACAGCCGCAGGGCAATCTGATCTAGCTCGTTCAAATTTATATGCTGAATTCTTTAAGTTAAAGGACGAGTTAGCTAATATGATGCAGGATAAGCTCGGTATTGATGTGGGTAATTCTAGATTATATCAAAAACTATACTATGCTGATTTTGATGTTGTTCCTTATCCTAATAATTGGCGTGTTCCTGATTTTATGAAATTTAATGGTGATGATAGTAAGACCACATGGGAACATATTAGTCAATATCTTGCTCAACTAGGAGAGGCTAGTTCTAGTTATGCTTTAAAAAATTGCTTATTTTCATTGTCTTTAACTGGAACTGCTTTCTCTTGGTTTTCTTCATTAACTTCCGGTTCAATTCATTCATGGAATCAATTAGAGAAAAAATTTCATGATCACTTTTATAGTGGGAGTGCTCAGTTAAAATTGACGGATTTAACATCGGTTAAACAACAAAGAGATGAATCTGTTTTAGATTACTTTAAACGATTCAAAAATACTAGAAACCGATGCTTTAATTTGTCACTTTCTGAAAGGGATCTTGCTGATGTTGCTTTTAATGGTTTAAGATCCTTTATTAGAGAAAAGATAGAAGGCTTAGATCACTTTTCGGTTAACCAAGTACAAGTAAGAGCTTTGGCTACTGAAAACCGAAAAAAAATGCTAAAGATACATATAAGACTCATCGTGCAAATGTTCATGTTGTCACTTGTGATTCTAGTAGTTCGGACGATGAGGAAAATGTGTATGCTGTTGAACTTGTTTGGCCTTCTAAAAATGAATCGTACACTTGTCCATCTCTTAAGCGAATTCAAAAGAATCGACAAGAAGAAGTACGATTTACCTTTGATGTTTCCAAATGTCATCATATTTTTGATGAATTGTTAAAGAATGGAAACATTAAGATGTCTCATACAATCCCTTCATCTGAAGAACTTAAAAGACGAGCGTATTGCAAGTTGCATAATTCTTTTTCGCATGCTACTAATGATTGCAATGTTTTCCGTCAACAGTGCAATCGGCCTTAAATGAGGGACGTTTGACACTACATGAGATGCAGGTTGACAAGGCACCGTTTCTTGTTAATACCCTTGAGATGCAACCTCCTAAGGTTCTGGTTTGGCCGCATTAAGTCGAATCAACCAAAGGGAAAAAATGTTGTTGTGGGAGATGAAAAGCCTGAAAATTTGAAGAATAAATCAATTATTAGGGAAGTGGTGTGTGAGAAGACCTCCAATGGCAGAGAGACTTTCAAAATCACTGCAAGAGTCGCGGATCTCGGGGGGCAAGGAACATCAAAAGCACCGTTTGAGCCTGCTGCACAGGACAAACCGGTTCCACCAATTTCTGAAACAGGTCCCATCAGTTTTGCTCAGGGTCGCCCAAAGATGCTGAAACCCAAACGTCCTGAGATTGGAACCTGGAAAATAAATGTGGCCAAAGATCAGAGTACAGTTGCAAAGCCAAAGCCGACCTTTGACCAGTTGTTTTTCAAATATGCAAATCAAAGGCCAGTTGATGAGGATTGGCTGGCAAAAAAGAGAAAGAGATCACCCATGCGTCAAGAAAAGCCAATTTCACCTCCAAGGGCGAATAATAGACAGAAAGGTGATGTTGCTACTTTGTATTCTCAGCAAAATCAATATCAAACCATGCCATGGATGCCTCCATATTACAATTCTCCATATCCGACATGGGATTACAATGGGATGCATATGTCATATTACCCCATGCAATATCCTCCTTTTCATCCAGGATGGGGTAATGACAGAGGGCCAGTACATGAGAGGTTGGTGGATAACCGTCCGGCACCTCGTCGATCAAGTTGGGACGTGCCACCCAAAACCGGTGGCACCGGTTCTTAAAACTGGTGGAACCGGTTTTCTCAGAAGAGGCAACCATCTCTTCCCAAGCAGGTTTATCGGCCTAAGAAGGTGGAGGAAGTTGTCCAGAAGATGGATGTCGACCAAAAAAGGACTATTGTTGCGGATGTGATTCAGATTGGCGACATCAAGGTGATTTCGGAGGATGATGACAAGATGCCAATCGTGATTGGTGATGAGGCTAAGCCATCAGTCCAGAAAGATGTTGCTGCAGATCTTGGCGAGAGTAAGAAAGTTGAAATTGACAAATCTAAATAATTCTTGCCAAGATGGTGTCCTCCAGGGTTGACACGCACGCAAAAGAGGAAGTTGCAACGACTCCGCTTTCAAGAGCAGAAGGAGAAGGACCTGGAGAAGCAGAGGGAGGAACACTTCAACAAATACAATCCTATGATTCCTCTAGGCAAGGGGTGGAAATTGAAGATCAATGAAGCTCCTGGGACAATTCTGGTGGAACCGGATTCCAAACCGGTGGAACCGGTTTCTCCTGCTGAGTCAGAACTGGTGGAACCGGTTTTGAATTCGGTGGAACCGATTTCCGCCGATCCAGGTCCATCTCGTGCCGCTTCTGAAATTTCTGTCACTTCTACATTTGATCAGAGATTGTCATCGGATTCCCTGAATATGAATGATGAACAGCTTGTTGATTATGGGTCATCACCTGAACAAATGAATGTTGATGCTAATGTGGTGCACCTTTCTTCGGATAATTACGTCATTTCGGAGGAAGAGATGGCTCATCTAGACTTTGGCCCAAAGGAAGCCATATTTAAAAGGCCAAAGGATTCTGAAAATCACCTAAAGGCGCTGTACATGAAGGGGCATATCAATGGGAAGCCAGTTTCGAGGATACTTGTTGATACCGGGGCAATTGTCAATTTGATGTCTTATTCTATGTTCAAGAAGCTTGGTGGTTTGGATGATGAGCTGATCAAGACCAACATGACTATCAGTGGTGTGGGAGGAGGCGTGCCTATGAGTGTGAAGGGCGTTGCTTCTATGGAGCTCACCATTGGGAGCAAGACGTTGGCTACTGCTTTCTTCGTCGCCGAGGCCCAAGGTAACTTCAGTTTAATATTGGGTCGTGATTGAATTCATACAAATAGATGTGTAACTTTTAGTTTGGATCAATTTCTTATTCCATGGGTTGACGAGGATATTGAGGTTGTACATGGAGATACATCGGCTTGTGTTGCTGTGGCTGATGGTTCTACCATGTCTATGCATGATCATGTCAAGTGCTTAACAGGTTTAGATATTTCTGACCATGAGATGATCAGCTGTACTAGGGATGGCTTTGTGTCTGTTGTTCTAAAGCCGGTTGAGTATCGGCTAAACCATTTGTTGTGAATCAATGAATAGTTCAGAATGGTTGCAGCAGAGACTTGAGCAATATCGGGCACAAAAGAACGATATGTGTGAGGCCATTGAAGATTTTGATGATATGAGTAAATTGGGGCAAGGTTTTAGGTCGGCTGATCCCTTAGAAGAGATTGATATTGGTGATGGTTCTATAACTAGGCCGACGTTTGTAAACAAAAATTTGAAAGCTGATTATAAAGCTGAATTAATCGAGCTGTTGAAAGAATATGTTGATTGTTTTGCATGGAATTATCAAAAGATGCCTGGTTTAAGCCACGAGTTAGTTGAGCATCGGCTACCTACTAAACCTGGTGTCGGATATCAATATCCGACCCTCTCACCGACGGGTGGGGCCACACAGTTTCGGAATAAGATGGGGATAGGAAAACCCGCAAGCAAGGATAATGTCAGGTCAGGGGAGGATCGATTTTCCCCTGACTCGGCCGACCCTCGTCCGCCTCGGCCGACCCCCGTCCGCCTCGTCCGCCTCGGCCGACCCCCGTCCGCCTCGGCCGACCCTCGTCCGCCTCGGCCGGCCCACTTCTGTCGCTGTCTCGCCCGACCTCTCTTCGTCTCGCCCGAATCGGCGTGGGCCCGGGACGGAGTGGGGCGCCCGGAAGACCCGACATAAGGATGTGTCTCCATACGCCCATGCCGCTTCCCATCAGCATTAATTGGCCTCACCAAGCACTGTCCGATATGGCCGACGGATGTGACTACCACTGTTTGCCCGTACGCAGGCGCCACGCGGGGAGAGCCACGTCCCCAACAACCCCGAACACGCAGGCGCCACGTGGGGAGAGCCACGTCCCCAACAACCCCGAACAGCGTCCCGAACAGCGTCCCGAACAGCGTCCCGTACGGCGTCCACAGTATCCCGCAGGCGGCGGAGCTTCTTCAGCAAGCTTTCTATTTTTTACCTTTTTGAGCACGCCTTGTAAAGCCTCACCTCTCCTGAGTATAAATAGAAAAAATCAAGCCTCAGGAGAGGGAGAGAGAGACACCACGCACACACCAGAACACAACCCACGAAACACTCACGCTCAGACGCATCCAGAGACTTGGGAGCCCCTCCCTCTCTCGACCGCTTGTAACCCCTACTACGAGCAACGTGAGTAACACGAGCAGATCGACACTGGACGTAGGGCGTTAGTGCCTGAACCAGTATAACCCTTGTGTCCTCTCGCGAACCATCCGGAGCCCAAACGCGCAATCCACTAGATTTACTTGTTGGTTATTTCTTACACCGACAGTTGGCGCGCCAGGTAGGGGCCTTTGCGCGTTTCGGTGATCACCAGGCTTCGGATGGCCACCCACGGATCGAGCTGGACTCCCGGGACGCAGCTGCGTCTTGGGAGTTTGGATTTCGTCATCACCGACGCCGGGGACTTGGAGAGAGTCGCTCTCGCGCCCCCGGTCAACTCTGCCGATGCTGACGTCGCGACCGCCACCGAGGCCCTCGCGGACATCAACATCAACGCCCCTGGCGACGAGGCTAGCAACCCTCGTTCGAGGGCCAACGAGGCCCCGCTATGGGAGCAGCTCGAGGTCTTCCTGGGACCACGGCCCACGCAGGAAGACGCGCGCTCTGTCAGGTTCGCCCTGGCGAACGTCGCTGCTCAGCTTGCGGGAGGAGCTCCTCTCCCCCCGGGGATGCTGGACTCCATCCCACCGTATGCGGCCCCATACGGTCTGCGCAACGCGGCTGAGGTCGTGTCCCGCCTGGTGACACGCCTTCTGGGCCCCACCCCGGCGGACAGCGAGTTCGTCGGGGTGATCGATCACGTCTCCGAATCGGTCTTCGACCTGTTGGACGATCCCGTTTCGGAGGCGTCCGACACGGAGCTTGTCGGAGAAAGCCACCACCCCTCCCGGGAATGTTTCATGGCGGACACCCCCGACGGTGCGGAGGGAGAAGCGAGTGAGAGCGGCTCAGGACCAGCGGGCCCTGACGACGGTCACCCGGTGGCCGACGCGCCCGTTGCTCCCGCTCCGGTTGCGGCCCAGGCCGCGGCAGTGGCAAGGCAGCCGGCCCCGCAAAGAGCGGCTACACCGCCACGACGCTCCCAAGCCGACGACGCCCGGCAACGCCGGGAGGAGCTCCAAGAAGCTCGCCGCCGCTTGGAGCAGGAGCGGGTGCGGATCGAGCAGGAACGGGAGCGCGTCGAGCGCGAGCTCCTGCAGGTCAGAGACGCGCCTCCGGCGCGGGAGCGCGCCCGGGACGTGCAGCGCCAAATCGTCGACGATGACGGTGCCCCGCCCCCGTGTTTCGCCCACGCCGGGCAGAACATAGCCGCGGCCGCCATGCTCGTGAGAGGGCTCCCGCCGCCGGTGACCCCGGAGGCCCGCAAGGCGCAGCGGGAACTCGGCGAACTACTGGAGCGAGCCGCGGCGCAGCAGGCCGAGAGTTCGCAGTCGCGACGACGAGCGTCGCAGATGGCCCACCGCGGAGCCTCGAGACAGCCGGCCGCCGGGCGCGGCGGACGCGCCCAACAAGGGGACTCGGTACACCAGCCCCGTCCCCCCGGGGACGCGCTTCCGGTCCGACAACGGGTCGGCCCTATCCAGGATGCTCGGAGCATACTGGACGCCCGTCGGCGGCGACCCCCCGCGGGCGAGCCCGAGCAACCGCGAGGACGTGTTCCCCGGCGAGGTGGCCGGTACGACGACGAGGATGAGGACGAGAGGACGCCGAGTCCGGAGGCGCCGGGGCCACGGGCTTTCAGCCCGCGGATCCGTGTGGCTCCTCGTCCCGCCAACTTTAGAGCCCCGTCGAACTTCCCGAGGTACGACGGGGAAACCGACCCCGAGCTCTGGCTCGAGGATTACCGACTCGCCTGCAGAGCCGGAGGAGCCGACGATGATGACTTTATCATCCACAACTTGCCGCTCCATCTGGCCGACTCGGCGCGGGCCTGGCTCCAGCATGTCCCCGCCGGACAAATCGGCAGCTGGTCCGACCTGAGGGAGGTCTTTGTGGGTAACTTCCAGACGACCTATAATCGCCCTGGAAACCCATGGGATCTCAGGAGCTGCAGGCAGAAACAGGGGGAGACGCTGCGGGAGTACATCAGGCGTTTCTCCCGGCAGTGCAACGAACTCCCCAACCTCGCTGACGCCGATGTCATCGGGGCGTTCGTCACCGGGACGACATGCAAATCCCTCGTCCACAAGCTCGGACGGAAGAGTCCCCGCACCGCGAAGGAGCTGCTTGATATCGCCACGAGCCACGCGGCTGGCGAGGAAGCAGTGGGGGCCATCTTCCACCAGTCCGCCGACCCTAAGGGTAAGCAGACTGAGGAAGCGGAAGGAGGCCCATCGGGGCCCCCCGCCAAGAAAAAGAGGAAAGGCAAGGGCAGGCGGCACGACGACGAGACCGCCATGGTGGCCGCCGCCGACCCAAAGCCGACCTTCAAACCTCCGACTGGTGAGGTCCCCAACCACTTCGAGAAGAAGTGGAACGGGCCCTGCCCGAATCACGAGTACCCCGTCAAGCACCTGTACAAGGATTGCTCCCTCATGAAGAAATTCATGGCGGGGGGCTCCCGCAAGCCGGCGCCTCGGTCAAAGAAGCCCGACCTGGCCCCGCAGGAGCCGGGGGCGGACCAGAACATGGACGCCGACCCCTATCCGGAGCCGGACGGCTGCCTGATGATCTTCGGCGGCACGGAGGCGTCGGTGAGCAAAGGGCGAGCCAAGGTGGAGCGCCGAGAGGTGTACGCCGCCGAGCCAGCCACTCCGGCCTTCCTCAAGTGGTCGGAGGCGCCCATCACCTTCGATCGAACCGACCATCCGCAGTTCGTCCCGAGGCCGGGTAAGTACCCCCTCGTGGTTGATCCGGTCATAGGTCGGAAGCGCCTCACCAAGGTGCTGATGGACGGCGGGAGCGGGTTAAATATCCTCTACGCCGACACGCTCGACTCCATGGGGATCGACCGAGGGCGCGTTCGCCCGACCGGGGCGCCCTTCCACGGGGTGGTCCCCGGTAAACAGGCCGTCCCCCTCGGGCAGATCGATCTGCCCGTCACGTTTGGGTCCCCGACCAACTTTCGGACGGAGACCCTCACGTTCGAGGTGGTAGGATTCCACGGCGCCTATCACGCCATTTTGGGCCGCCCATGCTACGCGAAGTTCATGGCCGTTCCCAACTATACTTACCTCAAGCTCAAGATGCCAGGGCCGAAGGGGGTGATCACGGTGGGGTCATCATTCCAACGGGCCCACCAGTGCGAGGTGGAAAGCTGCGAGCTGGCGTCGGCCATCATCGCATCGACAGAAGAGCTGGCCCCAATCAAGGCGCGTCTCGTCGAAGAGGCGCCAGACTTCACCCAAGGCTTGGCGTCGTTCGAGCCGCTCGAGGGCACCAAGGAGGTCCAGCTGGACCCCGACCACCCGAGCGCGAAGGTGGCGCGGATCGGGGCCAAGCTGTCCCCGAAATAGGAAGGCGCGCTCGTCGACTTCCTCCGCGCGAACGTCGACGTGTTTGCGTGGAAGCCCTCGGACATGCCGGGCATCCCGAGGGAAGTCGCCGAGCACTCCCTGGACATCCGAGCCGGGTCCCGACCCGTGAAGCAACGCCTTCGGCGCTTCGACGACGAGAAGCGTAAGGCAATCGGCGAGGAGATCGCGAAGCTCTTGGTGGCCGGCTTCATCAAGGAGGTGTATCATCCCGAGTGGTTAGCCAATCCCGTCCTTGTACGAAAAAAGAATGGGAAATGGAGAATGTGTGTTGATTATACTGCTCTTAACAAAGCGTGCCCAAAGGATTCCTTTCCCTTGCCGCGCATAGATCAGATAGTCGACTCGACCTCGGGGTGCAAAACCCTATGCTTCCTTGATGCGTATTCCGGATACCACCAAATCGCGATGAAGGAGTCCGACCAGCTCGCGACTTCCTTCATCACCCCGTTCGGATCGTATTGTTACGTGACAATGCCGTTCGGGCTCAAAAACGCTGGCGCCACCTACCAAAGGTGTATGCTTAAGTGTTTTGACGAACTCATCGGACCGACCGTTGAGGCGTACGTGGACGACATCGTTGTCAAGTCCAAACAGGCCGACCAGCTCGTGGTCGACCTGGAAAAAACGTTTGCCAAACTCAGGGCGAACGACGTCAAGCTCAACCCCGAGAAATGCGTCTTCGGGGTACCCAGGGGAATGCTCTTAGGCTTTATCGTTTCCCGCCGAGGGATAGAAGCCAACCCCGACAAGATCAACGCAATAACCAGGATGGGCCCGATTCAGAACCTGAAGGGGGTTCAACGGGTCACGGGGTGTCTAGCCGCCTTGAGCCGGTTTATCTCGCGCCTCGGCGAAAAAGTCCTCCCGCTGTACCGCCTCTTGAAGAAATCCGAGCGGTTCATCTGGACGGAGGAGGCCGAGACCGCGCTGAACCACATCAAGGCAGTCTTGACGAATCCGCCGATCCTGGTCTCGCCAAACGCCGGCGAGCCCCTTCTCCTCTACATTGCTGCAACTACACAGGTGGTGAGTGCGGCGCTGGTGGTGGAACGTGAAGAAGAGGGGCACGCCCTCAAAGTACAGCGCCCGGTATACTTCGTGAGCGAGGTGCTCGGAGACACAAAGACGAGGTATCCGCAGATCCAGAAGCTGCTGTACGCTGTCCTCATCTCCAAGAGGAAGCTCCGCCACTACTTCGACTCGCATCCGGTCACAGTAGTGAGTTCTTTCCCTCTCGGTGAGATTATAAATAATCCGGACTCGACAGGTCGGATCTCGAAATGGGCTATGGAACTGATGGGTCAGGGCATCACCTATGCCCCGCGCACGGCCATCAAATCCCAAACCCTCGCCGACTTCGTCGCGGAATGGACCGAGGTCCAGCTGCCCACGGCCCCTGTCGATCAGGAGTACTGGGTGATGTACTTCGACGGCTCGTTGACTCGGACGGGAGCAGGGGTCGGATTAGTTTTCGTTTCGCCTCTCGGAGTGCGGATGAAATACGTGATCCGGCTACACTTCCCTGCTTCCAACAACGCTGCCGAATACGAGGCTTTGATAAACGGCCTGAGAATAGCTATCGAGTTAGGAATTCGACGCCTCGAAATTCGAGGCGATTCCCAGCTCGTGGTCGATCAGGTCATGAAAGAGTCGAGCTGCGAAAGCGAAACCATGGCCGCGTATTGCAAGGAAGTACGCAAGCTCGAGGTCAAATTCGATGGCCTCGAGCTCAGGCACATCAAAAGGCGGTTCAACGAGGCCGCCGACGCCCTGGCCAAGAAAGCCTCCGGCCGGGAACCCGTCCCGACCGGAATCTTCGCCAGTGACCAACGGGACCCCTCGATAAAGCTCCCCTGCCCGGAGCAGACCGAACCGCGTGACCCAAGTCCCGCGGAACGGGGCGCCCCGGGCTCGGGGGCTGGCGAGAACGGAACCAAGGTCGCGGAAGGGTCGGGGGCAGGCGCCGAGCCGAACGACCAAGCTCTGTCCGACCTGCTCGCCCTTGCGGTTGCAACGCTGACCGAGGCCCAGGGACCGAACCCCGGCACCGTGGATTGGCAGCAGCCATTCCTCGACTACTTGCTGCGGGAACAGCTCCCGACGAGTAAGACCGAGGCCCGCCAAATCTTACGCCATCCTAGAGGGCGAGCTGTACCGACGAAGCCCCACAGGAATCCAACAACGGTGTATTCCCGCCGACCAGGGCAAGGAGCTGTTGAGGGACATCCACGAGGGCGCTTGCGGCCACCACGCCGCTCCTCGCAGCCTGGTCGGAAACGCGTTCCGGCAAGGATTCTACTGGCCGACGGCGATGAGGGATGCCATTAAGATCGTGCGCACCTGCGAAGGGTGCCAGTTCTTTGCAAGGCAAACGCACCTTCCTGCACAGGCTCTACAGACGATCCCCATCACTTGGCCGTTCGCGGTCTGGGGGTTGGACATGGTCGGGCCCCTCAAAAAGGCGCCCGGGGGCTTCGACCACTTGCTTGTCGCCGTTGACAAGTTCACCAAGTGGATAGAAGTCCGCCCAATCGCGACGATCCGATCGGCAGAAGCCGTCAAATTCTTCCTCGACATCGTCCACCGCTTCGGTGTCCCCAATTCGATCATCACGGACAACGGAACTCAGTTCACCGGGAAGAAATTCCTGCGTTTCTGTGATGAATATCACATACGGGTCGATTGGGCTGCCGTTGGACATCCACGCACAAACGGGCAAGTAGAGCGCGCGAATGGGTTAATCCTACGAGGGCTCAAACCTCGGCTATTCGAGCGCTTGAAAAAGTTCGGAGGGCGATGGGTCGAAGAGCTTCCAGCGGTGGTTTGGAGCCTGCGCACGACGGCGAGTCGCACGACGGGTTTCACCCCGTTCTTCATGGTGTACGGGTCGGAAGCCGTACTCCCGACCGACCTCGACTACGGGTCCCCGCGTGTTCGCGCCTACGACGACAAAGGCAACCAAACCTCTCTCGAGGACGCGGCCGACCAGTTAGAAGAGGCCAGGGAAGTCGCATTGGCCCACTCGGCAAAATACCAGCAGTCCCTACGGCGCTACCACGCTCGGCGCATTAGGGGCCGAGCTTTCCAGGTCGGCGATTTGGTGCTACGTCTCGTTCAGAGCAACAAGGACAGGCACAAACTCTCGTCGCCCTGGGAAGGCCCATTCATCATCTCCCAAGTCCTCCGACCCGGCTCGTACAAGCTGAAGAACGAAGAAGGAGAGGAATACGCCAACGCCTGGAACATCGAACAGCTACGTCGTTTCTATCCCTGATTATTCTAGGCTACTTTCCTTTTCGTTAGTTTTTCCTTTTCGTTTCAAAGAGCGACGCCCGACCCTTGCCCACTGGCCAAGGGTCGGACGTCACTCGGGGGCTAACCTGCGTCCCCCGGGTCCTTGACCCTCGGCATATTCGTGTACCCGAGATTGAGCAAAAAGGGGCGCCGGATAACAAAGTGGCGTGCGCTCGCCAGTCGGAATGCCAAACGGACAAAGGCCTCGGAGGCAACGGTTCTAAAGGCTCACTGGCGAACCCATTTTAGTCCGGACGTGCCCCGACGGCTTAATCAAAGAAACACGAAAGGCCAAGTGTTAACGACGCAGACGCTTAAGTTCATTACATGAAATGAGTTTAACTGTCCGAAAAACAAAAGAAAAACAAAAACTAATCAGGGCGCCCATGGCCCCTCCTCCTTTGCAGTCTCGGCGGCGAGCACGGACGACAGCGGCGCCACCTCCTCCTCGAGCGCGATCACCTCCTCCTGCGTCGTACCGGGGGCGAACCCGTCGGCGAGGTACTCCAGGCCGATCTCGGAGTAGTGGGAGCGAGCAACGGCGAAGGCGCGGCGCACCCCGAGGAAGAGCCCGTCGCTCGCCATGGCTCGGGCCCGAGCTGGGATGCGCTCAACGTCGGCAAGCAGCGAGCTTGGACCCCGCTCCGACCGCACCTGGAGGTCGCTGAGCACAGCGCCGACCGCCACCCGAAGCGCGTCGTACTCGTCCCCCTCCTTCTGCAGCAGCCCTTCGAGATTGCGCGCCTCGGATGTGAGGCGCTCAATCGTAGCGCGATTGGCTGCCACTGCTTCGGCCAGGGAGGCACACTGCGCCTCGGCCTCCTCGCGGGCACGCCGCTCAGCATTGAGGGCTTGGCCCGCCGCCTCGAGGTCGCGGGCCTGCCCCTCGACGAGCCCCCTGGCCGAGTCTCGCTCCTCCGCCGCCTGGGCCAGCTGAGCGCGGGTTCCCTCGAGGACGGCGTTGACCCGGTCCCGGTCGGCCCGAAGACGCTCCACCTCGCGGACCAGGCCCAGCCGGACTTGCTCCCGAGCCGCCGAGTCCTTCTCCCAAGAGACCAGGACATCGCTCTTGCGCTGGTCGGCCTCGTCGGCATGCTGGCACGCCTCCGCAACCCGCCGCCGCAGGGACTCGATCTCCTGGTTGGCTGCGGCCAGCTGCCCGTCGAACTCGGCTCGTGCATCGGCACGGGCGGAGGCGGCTTCTTGGCGGGCGACCGCCAGCTGCTCCCTCAGGGCGTCGCGTTCGGCGGTGATCGAGGACAGACGGCCCCACGAGTCTTTCTCCCGACGCAGGAAGAGAGACTTGTCCCGGCTGCGGGCCATCAAAGACTGCCAAAAAACAAACCAGAATCGAAAACCACTCGGGAAAAGAAGAAAGAGAAAACAAATGAAAGAATGATTACCTCCCCGCAGGGGATGGCGACGTCGCGAAGGGCTTCCAGGGCGGAGTTGAGCGATCGGACCGCCAGCCCGACCCCAGCACGAACCCGGGAGGCCTCGCTCTTCTCCTCGGCGTCGTCCAGGGAAAAGACAACGGAGCCCGACGCGCGGTCGGTCCAGGTGACGCGGGGGCCCCCGAACTCCGAGGGGTCATCCCCTTGCCGGACAACCTCGCGGCCCTCCGGGGCGTCAGCAGCAGAGCGCGCCTCCTGACCTGAGCCCGACCCCGCGGCGTCCTCCGTTCTCGCCACGGGAGGAACAGGTGCCCTCATCTCGCCCGAATCGGGCAGCGGGTCGGGTAAGGCGGCGGTGGCGTCCGGCTCAGGGACGACCTCCTCCTCGCGGTCGGCGGCGCTCGGGGACGCAACCGGTGTCGGGTCCCTCTGGACCTCCTCTTCTTCGTCCGCCCCAGCCTCGGGCAAAAGCCCGACCGCTCCGGCCGGAGGGATGGAGCCTTCCTGGTTACCACCAGGACCGGAGGGCACCGTCTCCTCCTCCTCGGGCACATTCCCGTCCGGCGCTGCCGACTCGGGCGGTACCACGTCCTCCGCCCTGGCCGGATCCTCCGCGAGCGGGAAGTACAGCCCGGCGAGGCCATCCGGGATCGCCTCCGTCGAGTCCGCGAACGGGGCGCCCGACACCGCAGCGAGCTGCTGCTCGGGAAGAAGCGGGTCGAGCACCCTCTCCACCTGGGGGTCGCCCAGGTTGATCCCTCGGCTCGTCGCCACCTCGGCGGTCTGACGCGCGAGCCGCTTGATCGGCGCCAGTCCCAAAGGAGCCGCCTGACTTCCCCTCCTGCAAACAAAAGGAGCCTTCGTACGCTCGTCCTGACATGGGCGAAGGAGGATCGACGAAGAGAAAGGGAAGAAACTTACCGGCGCGAAATAGGAAAGCCGCGGGACGACCGCTTGACCGGCGGAGCCGTCTCCGACCCCGATCCTTCCTCCCGCGGCCGTTTGCCCCGGTCGGCCCTCGGCGGAGTCCGTCCTCGGGTCGGGGGTGGAGTTGGCGCACGTCCGCCGTCGCGTGACGACCCCGTGGCCTCCGGCGTGCCCCGACCGGCCGGGGACTCGCGCTGGGGAGCCGGACCGCTCCTCTCGGATCCAGTGGAGGAGTCCGAGGGATACTCAAAGCCCCCCTCGAAGGAGCCCTGATCCTCCCTCCACAGCCCGTCCTGCCGAGCCTGCCGACGTCGCTCGCGGTACGCCGCCTCGGCCTTCTCGCGGGCCAGCCGCTTCTTCTTCTTCTTCGCGTCCTCCCTCTCCTTCCTCAGACGGTCGGCCTCCGCGCGCGCACGGTTCACGGCCCGAACGGCCGCATCCTCGGGAAGCGGGGGCCGGGAAACCCTGAACGACAGGGGGTGCTGAGGAAGAAGAGTTTCAGATTGAATCTCCGGATTGGAAAAAGGGGACGGCGAAAGCAAGAGAAAAACCCCAACAACTAACCTGGATGAGGGGCGCGCCCGTGGGGAGCATGATGGGGTGATCCGGCAGCGGATATCCCGCGGACGAACGCTGGATCGCTTCGCGAAGTCGGGCGACCATCTCCTCGTCGGAAGGTACTCCGACCGCCGTTACCGACCCTGTCCAGTCCGCCGCCAGAGTCATCTGGTCCAATCGCAGACGGCGGGCCATCAGGGGGAGGACGCGGCGCGAATGGTACGCCGCGATGATCCCAGGGCCGGTAACCCCGAGCTCGCGAAGCCGGGCGACCGCGCCCCGAAGCCCAGTCAGGTGAGGCCGCTCATCCTGGGGCGGGCCCCAATGCCAGCAGTTCGGCCGCCCCTCGATGAGCCTTCCCGTGAAGGCCGGGAAGGGAGCGCCCGGGTCGCTTCGCAAGTAGAACCACCTCGGCTGCCACCCCTTGTTGCTGGAAATCAACGGGAGCGAGGGGTAACCCTCACCCTGACCGGTGCGCAGCCGCACTCCGGCACAGCCGTGTGGCCTCGGCCGCCCCTCCGCCTTCACTTCCTCGACGTGGAAGTAGGACCTCCAAAGGTTGAAGTGAGGCTCGATGCCGAGAAATCCCTCGCACAAGGCGACGAAAACCGCCATGTGGAGCAATCCGTTAGGATTGAGGTGATGGAGCTCGATGCCGCAGTAGTACAGGAGCCCGCGGAGGAAGTTGTGAGGAGGCAGTCCCAAGCCCCGCTCGTGGAAGGGGACAAAGGACACCACGTACCCGTCGGGTGGAGCAGGGACCTCCTCGTTCCCCGGCGCCATCCAGAATACCCTTTATTTTAGGACGGAGTGAGTATCGATGTTCGATCCTTTACTTAACCCCACATCTATAAAACCGAGTATACTACCCTCTGAACTATCAAAATCATGCAAAAAGTCCCTAGGTGGTTTTAGAAACGGTTTTGACTATGTGGCATTATACATGGATGTGACATGACAACATGCTTAATAGTCTATGCTTAGGTTTATTGACATAACCCCTCAACTATATAACGGTATACTTAGCCTTCCTCACCTCCAGACTACTTTTACGACATTTTATTTTCTGATGTGGAGCACTATAGGGAAGATGATATAACGTTTGACCCATCCATCTCTCTCACACATATGCAAAAAACATGTCCCACTAAATGATTGATCTAACTTGGATTTGCCGTTTTTGACGCATATCCCACAGTGTGTTTGTTTTAATTTCACGCTAGTACAAGATACTCACATTTTGCTAGCTGAATAATGTCCCGGACTTTCCTGATCTATAACAAAAAGTATACAACTACTTCATATGGTATGTAGTCTGGAACTACACTGCCGGCAATAGGCGTGTTTGGATGAGACCCTGGGAGCATTTTGCCGAGCATGCGACTGCCTGGAGGCTGCCTGTGATCTGTTTGGTTGGGATCCTCGTAACCTGCCTGGCACAGGTAGCTCGGTTGCACCCAGGTGACCGATTTTGAGCACCTGGCCTCCTTGCCTGGGCCTGAGTTCATTAATTACGAGTTTACTTCTGTTAATTACGGCCTGTCACCGCTAGATTTTCTGTTGGCTGCAGAACAAGCATTGGTGTGGACCTAGATTTAGCCAATACTAGTTATCATATAGTTTATTTTATTTTTTCTCAGACTTGGCATTATTCCTTTAATTATTTCTCATGTATCTTTTCTTTCTTTGAGGCTAGATGTTGCTTCATCGGAGACGACTAAACAAATCCAATTAGTCAGTATTATGCGTAAAGTTGTGTCGATGGTACATAATGTCATAAAATCCATTTTTTTAATTTATCATTTGTTTCAAACGCTACTTAAACAAAGGATGAATGGATATTTAATTTCTCAGGCTCAGGCTCCCAACCAAACAACACATCTTCAAATTTGCCTAGCCAGGCAAAAACTTTTCAGGATCCAGGCAGCATTTTTCTCCAGGCAGCTTGTCCAGGACTTCAACCAAACAAGCCCTAGCTGCGCTCCTGCATAGTTCTCCCTGTTGGTGGCGTTGTCACAGTCTCTGTTCCCCTTCCTCTGGTTTTGTCAGGTGAAAACCTGGTTTCGTCCTTTGACGAATGGTCGATGGCGTCGTTTTTGCGTCGTAACCTTCCTGAAGGCATCGTCCTACGTGCCCTCTGGCCCTCTGCTTCCTCAATCGCCTTCTTCATCACTGATGTGGTTGTCTTCGCTATGGTAGGGCCTGTTATTTGGTCGTTACGGTAGTCGCAGGTTCTTTGGTTGTCTCGATCAGCTTGGTGGAGAGCTCTCCAAGGTCCTTCGCTATGTTGTGTCGTGGATTGCTTTTTTCGGCGCTCCTCGCTCTTCGGTCTTCTCCAATAATGATGTGCTTCTGGAGCCGTCTCCTCTTGTTTGTTTGTTGTAGCGGTTGTGTTTTTGTCCCGGTGGATGTTGTGGTGTTGCGTTGTTGATGTTGTTGTAGCTTCTTATTGTTGTATGTGTTGTTGTTGTCTGTAAACCTCCTTTTTCTCTTAATGAATTAAGTGCTAAGCACGTTCTTAAAAAAAACACTTCGACTATCGAATTGACTGAAAACACGTTCTGTAGCTTTATTGTGTGCTTTATCGCGACTTTCGCAAGTGCTCTATTTTTGCATTCTATCGGGAAACATCAATCTCTCCAATCGAAACGTGTTTGGTAGTCCTCCATTCTGCAGTTTTCCTATATGTTCAATCTTTATAATTATTCAATCTAGAGAGAGACCAACTGCAACCAGAACTTCTCAGTGTGATATATTTGCATTCTACGGTACCATGAAGCATCGTCCCTCCCATCAAAACGTGTGAGGCTTTCTCCTCCTTCCCCATGCCACTCACTTTATATTCTTTGCAGAATACCTGAAACCGGCACACGGTAGCAATAATTGATTGAACTAGCAAACAGTAGCAATAAATGATCGAATCAGCAGTAAACATAGATACTACGTCAAACCAGCATACAATATCAATAAGTGATCGAACCAGATGGGACACTGCCTAATAAGCTTCCTCACACAACGGGAAATCATGGATTCGCCGAGTGCTTGGGGCACTCGGCCAAGGCCGAATTACACTCGGCAAAGACGTCGGCCAAAACAAAGCACTTGGCAAAAGATTAAAAGCAATTGACT
Organism: Alloteropsis semialata; assembly: GCA_004135705.1. Lineage (NCBI taxonomy): Eukaryota > Viridiplantae > Streptophyta > Magnoliopsida > Poales > Poaceae > Alloteropsis > Alloteropsis semialata. The sequence continues at coordinate 53,671,497 of CM014271.1, forward strand.
GAAATGACACCTTTGCCGAGTGTTATGGTAAAAACACTCGGCAAAGATTGAATCATGCCCCTATTTTTATTTGTTTTTCGCGTATAAAGTACTCACTCAAACAAACATCACAAGCAGTTTATATATATGACAATAAGCATCACAGACAACTCATATAGATAATCCACAACCATAAATCCACAATAAATATCACAGGATATTCGACAACACGAAAATCCAGAAGTTCACGAGTTTGTTCGTTCAAAACCACAAATAGTCTCTAATAATCCACAAATCATAAGGGGGTTGGGGGTTGCGAACAGAGAGCGGCAGAACCGAGAGCCCAGATCTTCGTCCCTAGGCCCATCATTCGACGCCGCCGATCTAGGATTCTGCACAAAGGCAAGCAGATTGCATGTGTGAAATAAGATCTACGACAGAAACACCTTCTCTAAGTAACAAACTAAAACTATTAGAAAAGTAACTATAAGGTTGTGATGTTTACTCTCGGAGTAACGATCTATTGTTGTCTAAGGTCTCTAATTGAAATGAAACTTTGAGGCAGTCAAGTGACTCACAGGAGATATTGTAGGAGGTGGTGGAGCCAAGGGCACTGGTGTTGCAATGAAGGGCATCGGTGGCAGAGTATGGCCCATCTGCTGTGAAATACTTTGAATGTAGTTATACATCTGCGCCATCTGCCGCTGGCGCTCGGCCTCCTCATGCTGCCTCTACCGCTCGGCGGCCTCATGCTGCCTCTGCCTCTCGACCTCCATCTGCTGCATCCTCAACTCCAGCTCTTCCCGTCTCCTCCTCTCTTCTTCCAGTTGTGTCTACAATATTCCATCCAAACGTTACAATGCAAAAAAAACATACATAATAATGAATGAACGATGAATAAACAGAAATAACCTGGAGTGCCTGCATCCCAGAGTGCGCAACGGTCGGCCGTGAGCGTATGGCCGGGTCAGCACTCGTGCTCCTAGCTCGAATCTGGGAGAGAGTGGGGGTAGTGGCCGTGTCTAGTGTGCTGTCATCGAGATAGTACCGCCCATGCTTCTTGCCTCCTCCCACCCTCATGACGACTTCTCCATCAAAGTCGTGGGCGCTCGGATCGAAGTCTGGCCCATGGACCTCCTTTGCCACCTCTGAGTACGCACTTAGGCGGCTGTGGACTGTCGCATTGCTGTACGCCTCAGGAGGGTCCTCCGGGTTGTACCGGATGGCGAACGACGCCTTGCCCTTGTGGGACAAAGCTCATGCCTGAAACTGGGTGATATGCTCGCCACCATGTGACGCTGACTAAGAATAAAAATAATATGATTAGAAAATATGCAGAATTGAGCGTTACAATAAAGAAATGATTTGTCGTACCCATCTTTCTGCATATTCGTCGAGGCTAAGGCTGCCCTGATGATGTGCTGGACCAGGCATCTGCAAACGCCTCTCCCGGCAAGCGTTGTGCATCTCCTCCCAGTTGGGGTGGCACCATCTGTCCACCATCATCTCCCAAGCATGGGGATGCGAGGCGCACCACCACGGAATGGCCTACACGTCATCAATAATATGACATATAAGGAGATCAAATTAAACGTACTTAATCTCAAAAAGTCATAATTAATGCTTTATATTTACCTCCAGGTATTGTTCCCGGGTCAGCTTCATGTTTCTTGCCTCGGGTTTTTTTACCTTCACTTTAAGGGTAGCGTAGTAATCAACGACGGCCTGGATGCACGCCTCATAGTGCATGTCCTTCACGAGTTTATGACACGCTGTGCCAGCCACCTGAGCCGCCCTGTCCTGGTATCCATCCTGGCATCTATAGAAATCCTGCATATATATGCGATGTATGTGGTCATTATTTCTAAAATGTCCAATGAATGCGATGTGTTGAGCAATGTAATGCGAAGAAGACTTACCCACAGCTCGTTCTTCACCCGCTCCACCTTGTTTCCGAATTGCCTGTGTTCTCGATCAGGTAAATTCGAAAAGGCGACGTAGTGGTCAAACGTGTAGGCCGACTCGTAGACTCCGCCATGGAGTACTAAGTGTTGCCTGCACAAAAGACCCAGGATACCGTTGACTTTGCGGTTGTGAGCACCTGGGGTGACCACGCTCCAAGTCCTGCCTAAGATAAATTGTTAGTTTGTATTGTGATTTTGAACATATCAAATGAAAAAGTATTGATAACATCTAAAGTTACTTACCTTTTCCCAACGGGTCGAACTATCGGTCGGCTCTCAAAAAGTATCGGTCGCCTCAGCGGGGTCAAGGGACCTCGCAACCAGACAGATGACGTACCAGATGAAGTGGAACCCCCTACCGCCGGCTCCTCCTCCTCCTCCTCCGCCGTCGCCTCCGCCTCCTGCTCCTCCTCTTCGGAAGCAACCTCCTCCGCGGGAGGAACCTCGCCCTCCTCAGACAAAGACGATGACGAAGGTAGAGGGGACGGTGCCCTGCCTCCACCCTTCTGTCATCCCCTAACTCCACCGTTTCGTCGCCCCTTGCCTCCACCCTTGCCACGACCCCTCCTGGACTGCTCAGGTGCATCGGACCCTCCTGCTCTGGAGGGACCGTCTTTGGTAAAGCGAATTCACATTCCTCACATTCAAACAGCCCACCATCTTTGCTGAATCACTTGCAATCAAAGATATAAACAAAACATAATTAGAAAGAGATGCAAAATAAACAAAACATAATAATGAAATAAATGGATCATACATGTATTAGAAATAATCATCAGGATCAGGGTTAGCTGGATCATAAGTCTCATCATCACTATCATGCATTTCGATATTATCATGCCCGCATTCCAAAGGAGGAATTTCATCATCACTGTCATTGCCTAAACGTAATCGCTCAAGTAACTCCAAGTCCTTCACATTATGAACCACATACCCAACGTCCTCGTCAACAAACCTTTCTTTGTCTACTTCCATTTCGTCCGCTTTGGTTAAGTCTACGACAAAACTCCCTTCTAGCCCATCGGCTTGGAAGAACTCTCCGTCATATGTGTTTGGGTCTATGTTGTAATCTTCATTGTTTGGGATAGGTAGTTTGCCGTGTGGCGATACCTTGTACATAACATGCCAACCCTGAAGATTTTTGTCACTTTTGCACGGGTACGAGAGGTAATAAACTTGTGTGGCCTGTTGAGCCACAATGTAGACATCGTCTCTTGGTAAGACATGACTGTCGAATTTCGACGAGCCCAAGATTAGGGGTTCGCCTCACTACGGAGGGATCAAACCAATGGCATTTGAATATGACAGGATTAAGAGGTTTGCATTCATGAAATTCGAGTTCGTATATTTCTTCAAGTCTTCCATAATACTTGACCCCATCAAGGCCTGCCGTACAAACTCCGGTATTTGTGGTCCTTCGATTGGGCATCCTCTGCTTATGGCTTGTTGTGAGAAAATGATAACCATTCACTTCATAACCGGTAAATGACCTAACCCTATAGGCACAACCATCAGCAACCTGTCTCAACTCGGCACTCATAGCCGCATCATTTTGGCCCTGCAACTTCGAGCAGGATAGTTCGTTATATTATTCACACGTACAAGCAACTTTTAATCTCAAACTAAGTACGAGGTAAATTGGACTATACCTTCTGTTTGAACCAAGATATGAAATCGGGCAATCCATTTCCCGCGCCCTGTCTAAGAAGGGTATCAACTTCCTGAGGGGTAGGTTTCCTTGATTTATGCCAGAATTGATGAACAAATTCCCTGTACTAACAATGAACAAGAGGGTTGGATGCAGAATAATGACTACATACTCAAGAACAAGTTTATTGAGAACTTACCCCATGTATGGCTCAACTTCGGAAAGGTTGGTCAACACATATAGCATGATAGTGCGCCACTCTTCATGTTTCAAGGTCTTGTGGGTCGCTTCACTTGCACTTCCAAGTTGCCCTCAGAAAATGCTGAGGTTCGATTCAATTTCACTAGCATTGTAACAAGGGGGTGGATTATGCACGTTAGGAAGGTTGTCAGAATAGTATTTTGTTGTGAAGTTTGACACCTCCTCTAGAATGTATGCCTCTGCAATGGAAGCTTCAATTTTGCATTTATTTTTATATTTAGTTCGAAGAACTTTTTGACATCTTTCAATTGGATAGCACCAACTATTCTGCACAGGCCTCCCCATTCGTGCCTCATACGGGAGATGCAAAATCATATGCTGCATCGGATTGAAGAAGCCGGGTGGAAAGATCTTCTCCAACTTACAGAGCAACACAGGGGCTAGTCTTTCCATATCTTCAATCTCGGTCAGAGATAACTCCTTAGCACAAAGCTGGCAGAAGAAATTGCTCAACTTTGCCAGCACTAGCCAGACATGCTCAGAGACATAGCCTCGAACCATCACCGGAAGAAGCCGCTCCAGCCATATGTGGTAGTCATGACTCTTGAGCCCATTGATATGCATCGTAGATAAGTTCACTCCCCTCTTCAGATTCACTGCATACCCATCAGGGAACTTTAATGTTTGGAACCATACTAGTACTTCCCTCCTTTGGTCCCTCGTCAAGACGAAATCGACCTTAGGCTTCTTCCATGATTTGCCGTCTTTGGGAGGCGATATGTTTAGCTTCGGTCTATTGCATAACCTCGTTTGATCCACTCTAGCCTTCACATTGTCCTTTGTCTTATCAGGAATGGCCATGATTGTACCCCAGAGTGCCTCACCAAGATTCTTTTCAGTGTGCATCACATCAATGTTATGTGGAAGAAGAAGGTCATGCATATAGGGGAGCTTCCACAAGCCCAACTTATGAGTCCAGACATGTTGCTCACCATATCTCACAAAAACACATTCTTCTTTATTGAACTCGGGAGCGTCTAACTGAGCACTAACCTCGGCACCTGTCATCATCTGTGGTGCAAGGTCTGTAACTACGACACCTTTTGTAAAGTTCTTGGTGTCTCGTCTGAATGGATGGTCAAGAGGGAGGAATCGTTGATGTTTGTCAAAAGAAGAATATTTTCCACCCTTCGTCAACCAAATGAACTTCATAGATGACTTGCATACTGGGCATGGGAACTTCCCGTGAACACACCAGCCGCAAAATATCCCATACGTCGGCATGTCATGCAGGGAGTACTGGTACCAAACATGCATTTTTGAAATTTGTCTTTGTAGCTCGGTCGTACGTCCATACCCCTTCATCCCAAGCACGGGCCAAATCATCAATCAGAGGCTCCATGTACACACTCATATTTTTCCCCGGGTATTCAGGAATAATTAATGATAAGAATATGTGTTGTCGTTGAAGAGGACGCCGGGGGGGAGGGGGGAGATTGAGAGGGATAATGAACATGGGCCAACAAGTATATGGGGCAGCAGTCATTCCATAAGGATTGAACCCATCTGTTGCCAGCGCAACATGTATATTACGAGCCTCTAGAGCTTTCTCACGATGAATCGCATCAAAGCTTGTCCATGCTTCACCATCGGATGGATGTACCAGCTTGTCAGGATTGTATCGACGTCCATCTTTGTGCCATGTCATCTGTTTCGCTGATTCCTCGGCCATGTAAAGACGTTGGATCCTCGGTATGAACGGAAGGTACCGTAGGATCTTCACGGGATTGCGAGCTGTCTCTTATGACCATCACCAGAGTCTACCTTCATGAACCTAGACGACTTGCACTTTGGACAGTATTTTGCTTCTGCATGTTCTTTCCTAAATAAAATACATCCATTCGTACAAGCATGTATCTGCTCATATGGCATCTTAAGTGCACGAAGAAATTTTTGTGCCTCATACATGCCCTTTGGCAGCATGTGACCTTCCGAAAGCAGGCTGCCAACAACTGTCACCATAACATCGAAGGTGTCCCGACTCAGGCTAAACTGAGACTTTACGGCCATTAGGCGTGCAATGGCATCCAGTTGAGAAACCCTGGTATGCCCGTGAAGTGGTTGCTGTGCCACAGACAACATGTCGTAATAAGCCTTTGCGGCTACCTCCGGCTCCTCCTCCCTAGGTCCTTCATCCCCGTGTGCTTCATCGTAGTCATTTAACATGTATCCTACCTCGGCATCAGCATCAAAAGCCTCGATGCGTTGTCTCACGACATTGTCTCTCACACGATCGTGTTCACCATGGTAGGTCCACCTAGTATAGTCTGGCATAAATCCATGCTTACATAGATGTTTACCCATGACCTCCTTTGTTCGTCGTTTACGGTTAGCACAATGTCCACATGGACAAAAAGTAGTGCCATGCACCCGTTTAAGCTTGGCAAATGCTTGGTTCAAGAAAGCTTTAGTCTTGTTAATCCATTCATTAGTCTTCTCAACAAAGCCCGTGTACATCGACTCACGGTCATCCATCCTCTAACATATCATTGAGTAATATAAAAATCAATTGAATCTACCGGATATCTATACTTTCC
>CM014271.1:53678892-53712910 GCA_004135705.1 Alloteropsis semialata
GGCCGTGTGTGACAGTGAGAGTGAGTGAGTGAGTCGGACGTTACCGAAGTTTGTGAAGTTTGAATAAAATCGTTTTAAGGCAACCAAAAACAACAGTCCTAGAATGAGCTCCGAATGGTTAGCAGCGCCCGAATTCAGGCTGACTGCCTGGGTTCAAACCCCCATCTCCACACTTTTTATTTATTTTTATTTTTTATTTATGGCGTGATTGGAGTAATTATTTAAGAATCATTAGGCAATCACCTCAACACAAACAGAGCAAGGACCAGATGGTTGGCAACGCTTGAATTCAGCCTGACGGCCTCGGTTCGAACCCCCGTCTCCACACTTTTTATTTATTTTCATTTTTTGTTAATGGCATGGTTTCTGTCATTAATTAGGAGGCTTTAGGCAATCAACTCCAACACACATAGATCAAAAGACCAGATGGTTAGCGGCGCCTGAATTGAGGATGATGGCCTGGGTTTGAAGCCCCGTCTCCACGCTTTTTTTATTTTTTTTCGTGTGTCGGTAGGGCCGTTAGCCGAGTGCCGCCGATCTAGCACTCGGCACAGCTGTGGTTCGCCGAGTGCCATGATCTGGCACAGGGCAAATCGTTGTTTTGCCGAGTGTGCCTGACAGGCACTCGGCAAAAGCCTTGTCCGAAGCGGTCAAAAGGTCTTGTCCGAAGGAATAGCCACCTTTCCTTTGCTCGCCCTGCTCTTCTTCTCGCACCCGCCCCTTCCTTGCCGCCGCGCTCCTTCCTCGCCGCCCCGCCCCTTGCTCGCCGACGTGTCGCTGCAGCAGCTGTGGCACGTCCTCGGCGCCCACGCGTTGAGCTCGCTGGCGCCACCGTTGGACCTAGCGGCCGGGTTCGGAAGGTCTCGGTGGAGGCCCTTGTCGTCGTCCTTCTGCTCGTCCTCGAGCTTGTCCACCTCCATCCACCCCAAGAAGATGGCGTCAGGCAGCACCCTGAGCTTTCGGCCCCGCCACGACCCTAGCTAGGCCCCCATTCTCCCACTCGTCAACTGCAAAAAATGCCATGTGCCCGTGATTCAAGTGACCAACAAACAAGACGACATCTTCTTCAAGTGCAGGCACAATGAAAAGGTCAGTGGAACCCTAAATTCCTAGGTCTCTCATCTCTTACATATGTCCTGCAGTAGCTAAATTCCTAGGTCTCTCTCTAGGAAGAGTCTGGATAGCTGATTACTCCTGCTTCATGTATAGTTGTACACTACTCTAGATGACCAATACCCATCCATGCTTCATGTAGTAGTAGGATTGTTGCTTATAAAGTCTACATTGTTGTCAGGCATCTAAAGAACATATTTAAAAAAATTGATGTAGCATCAAGAAATGAAGATTGAATTGATCCAAGCATGGTAGAGCACATGGCTGAAGTGAGAATTTCAAGCAAATGGCACTGAATTTTGTTTAGCTGTCACAGTGTTCTATTTTCATGTAGCAAATGCTTCATGTAGCACTGAATTCTATTTTCACCTAAATAATATCTATTGATCCAAGCAGCAAGTAAACAAAGGTTCAAATTACCTAAGTCAGGAATGCCCCAGTCTCCATATTCTTTCCTTTGTGCTAAGCTTTGCCAGTTTGAAAGGTGATATTTTCCTTTGCCATTTGAGTCATTCCATAAAAAGTTAGCCATATGTGAGTTCAAACTCTCAATAGCCCATCTAGGAAATTTAATAACAGAGAGCAAGTAAACAAGAATGCTTATCAAACATGCTTTTAGTAAAGTTAACTTTTCAGCACTCCAATATAGTTAGTTTACTACAATGAAGGGGAACTCTAATGTAGGTTGTTTTACCTATATATAGATAGTTTTATATTGTTTCTACAACTTCAACACACTTTCAGTTCTTTTTTTTGTTGTATCATAGTAATTCAAATATATGCCCTTTTCATATATATGCTTACCCTATCTATCTAGCCTTAATTTGTTGAAGTGATTGTGTTTATTGTTTGTCCTAGGATAATTCTCTTTCCTGCAAATAGATTTGTTATAGTCCGTACACATATTTGACATATCTAAGATCTAAATATCCGGAGCTGGTCATGGATGTTACACTGCCTGAAATTGGTAGTAGCAGTAACATATGTCAGTCAAGGGTTCAATCAACACCTTCCGTACAAAATTTTTCTAGCATCAATGAATTGACCAGTCAGATGGGTGATTTGAGGATGAGCTATTGTGATTTGAAGCGAGATGTTGGTATTCTTAAGTTCAATCAAGCAGATATGACCGGAAAGATGAGTGATTTGATGGAAGGCATGGTTGATTTCAAGAAGGATACAAAGGTTGGGTTCCAAACGTTGAACCAAGACTATGTTCAGTTCAATAAAGATGTGACTGACTTCAAGAAAGATATGACTGACTTCAAGAAAAATATGACTGACTTCAAGGATGGGTTGCAAAAGTCGAACCAAGGGCAGCATGGGTCCAGGCTTGAAACTCCATTGGTGTTGGTTGGTTTTTTAGTAATTGTGGCAGTTATTGTTACCATGTCTGCAGCCGGAGGGTTTCATCAATAAGTGTTGTGTTAATGAGAGATATTGTTTATGATGAGATGTTAGTTTTGAAGTTGAGACTGTTGTAAGATGAGTTGTTAATCAGTTATTTTCTTTTCAAACTTATACGTAATAAGAACCTGAATTGTGCTTGCAATTTTCAATTCAGATGTTGACAGTGGTGTGATATATCTCTGTTTGGTTGATGTTTCAGTGCATGAATTTGGTTGAGTGCATTTTCATGAACTTGTGCCATTTTTGATGAATTTGGTTGATATCATTTTTGATGAATTTGGTTGATGAATTTTCTGCCATATTTGATGAATTTTTAGTGCATGAATTTGGTTGATGAATTTTCTGCCTTTTTTGATGAATTTTCAGTGCATGGCTTTGAGTGCCGAGTGTTCTTGCTTCTGCACTCGGCAAAGAATAGTGTGCCGAGGGCTGAACGGCCGACACTCGGCAACGAGTAACGGCCGTCCCTCCGCTTCGGCAAAGCATACGTATGCCGAGCACCCCAGGGCAGGCACTTGGCAAAACCGAGTTATGCCGAGTGCTCATGGTCAGACACTCGGTAAATTGCTTGTATGCTGAGTGCTCGAACTTTGCCGAGTTCTGTTCCCCAGGCTCTCGGCATAGGTCCTTTTTGCCGAGTGCCCGATAGAATGAACTCGGCACACTCTCGGGCACTCGGCAAGCAACGGATCTCCACAAGTTATTTTGGCATTCATATATTTATTTATAATAACAACTTAATATTTTGTGGGTGGAGGGAGGTGCATAAGGCAGTTGCTGTCATGAAATTATATTTTTTTATATATCTATGGAGAGCTCGTAGGCTCTGAGTAATATCCCATTATCTCACCAAGTTTGGATGCAAGAGCTTACTTAGAAATTTGACTTCTGACCGCCAATTCTACAGTATGCCTAGGCTTCCCAGAGATAATTTGGACCCACAAACAGTAGCAATATCTACATCAAACATAGCAACATCTACAACAAAGCAATAGAAATATACATAGTAAATAATAGAAATATATATCTATATAGAGAAAAATAGTAATCTCAGTCGCAAAACAAAATCAACATCTACCGTGGAAACAATAACAATATCTACAGAGACAGGGCACAATAGCCTGTAGCCTTCCGAACCAGCAAACAACAACAATAACCAATTGGAGGTGTCTAGAGGCTTCTTGAAGAATTTCCACCCACAACGTATTTTTGGCATCCATCTTATGCTCATTTGTAATAAACAAGTTAACAGTGGCAAATATTGTGTCATCATCGCCACCGAATATTTCATTTCGAAGGGCATTAGTAGGAAACAAGGCCGAGGAATGGGAAAAACTGGTAGCTAAAATCAACCATATCACCTTGAATAACGGGAGAGATAGTTTTATTTGGCGCCTACATAAGACGGGCCAATTTTCGATCCGCTCGATGTATTTAGAGTTGATTAATCACAATATCCCTTTCTCTCACAAGGTGATCTGGAAAATAAAAATCCCTCTTAAGATTAAGATTTTTCTTTGGTATCTCCAAAAAGAAGTCATTTTAACTAAGGATAATCTGGCTAAGAGGAATTGGAAAGGCAGACATAAGTGTTGTTATTGTAATAGTAATGAAACAATTCAACATCTGTTTTTTGATTGTCACCATGCTAAGACAATTTGGAGAACTGTCTATGTAGCTACTGGGTTAACCCCACCTAGTTCTGTAGCTCATATGTTAACAGGCTGGCTCTCTAATTTCAATACAAAAGGAGAGAAATACTATTCTGGTTGGGGCATCTGCATTATGTTGGGCAATTTGGAGATGTCGTAATGATCTCATTTTTAAAAATTGCAAACATACTTCATTTATGCAGGCTATATTCAGGGGAGCGTATTGGCTGCGGTATTGGTCACTGCTGCAGCGTGATGAGGAGACAAAAGAGGCATTCAAGAGTGTGAGCAGAGCATTAGAGACCACGGCGTTGGAACTGTTCGCCTCTCATGGATGGAAACATAGTGATAGACTTTGTTATTCCTCTTTTTGATTTCCATTTGTTCCCTTTTTCTTGGGTAATGTTCCCGAAACTATGTAATAATGTTTGAACGCTGTGTGCGAAAACGCAGAGGCGGGAAGAAGCTTCCATTTTCTAAAAAAAAAATCGTGGATGGGGAGAGAAGGATAATTCTATGATTTTGGGGAATAATATTTCTCTAGGTCCATGGAGAGCTTGTAGGCTATGGTCCTATGAGCAATATCCCGGCAATTTCGCCAAGTTAAAGAAGCTTAGGAAGCAGACAACCTCTCTAGAAAGTTGACTTTCGACCACCAAAATCTGCAGTATGCGTATGATGACTGGGCTTGGGAAAAAACAACGGTTATTAGTAGTGTACAAATAGATAACGTTCTACACCGCTCTAATTGAACAACCGTGTTAAAATAACTAGCTTGTTTAGCGTGTACCTGCAACTCTTGCGAGCCATGCATGCTGTCGTGCTTTAGCTTCTCGACGACGATGTTAGCTCCTCTGCACATATGATTTAAAGTCTTCTCGTCGACCCAAACCGTTGAGGTTAGGCCTTCGGCAACCTGACAGTGAAGCCATAAAATTATTGAACGACCAATCTAAAACCAGCATCACTCTTGCAAAGCCAGGAGCCCTGGATTATGAGGCGTCACTAGCAGGATCCACATGGTAATATGAACAAAGAAATAAATCTGTCCATCTTTTTCTCCTTCATGAGTGTGCAGATGCATCTATTGTTCTCTTTATAACTAAAACAATTGTTTATTGAGCAGGCATCTCCCTATTTTCTTGGTTTAGCCAAGGGTCGAAGCCAGGAATTACAAAAAAAAATTCATTTTTACAGGGATCAAGCTGTAGAAGTTTTTTTTCAAAATTTCATAGAATTTCAATTTTCTCAATGGACATTTCATGGCCTTGGGGACCTTGCCCCTCCCAGCCCGCCTGGCCTCGCCCCTGCTCAGCTAGTGCTGTAGGGTGTCAACTGCCAAGTGATGCTTATTACTCATTTTTTAACACCACATAAGGCATACATTTTGGACGGTTTTAGAGCCTCTCCATATGTAGCATCTCCAGTAGTTCTCTATATTCCCATTTCAACTACTACCTCCGTTCTTAAATATGTGACACCATTGACTTTTTTCCTTCGTTTGACTATTCGTCTTTTCTACAAATATTTATGCAAAAACATAGGACTATGAGTTAAATCCAAAGTATTATTGATATTAGATGTATTGGTACCCATTTTACTTTATTTAGCAAACTAACTAACGAAATATTGTTGGTCAAAGTTAAAATAAAAAGTCAGCAGTGTCATATATTTAAGAACGGAGGGAGTAACATACTGGGAGGGTTGTTGCAAAAATAGTGCTCCATCATATCTCTATTATCTTTTTCATTTTTCCAATAATTATTGGGATCAACCAATAATTCACCCCAACTCTCTCCAAAGGGAAGTTATAACTCTCCCAATAAAATAGTTGAATTGAGACAATATTATTTATAACTGTAAAAGCAAACTCCCCTAATAATCATTAAAAGGATATTGGGTCATCCTATTCTGATTATTGAAAAATGTTTATTGAGAAATCGATGGAAATGCTTTGAGACGCTCTTAGACCATTATTTTGAGCCCCACGCTAGTTTGTGGCACTGCTCCTGTATGTCACAAAACAGTACGAGCACTAATTCTTCGATTATGAATTTCTTCAAAAACACATATGTATTCCAGTGCCTAGATTAAACATCGCGCCGGTTTCTAAGAATTACAGTCTAAGTTGGCTCTTCAATCTGTGAAGCTCCGCTTGTCTCCCAGTTGCAGGTGGGCGCTTATTTACCTCTTCTACGATGATATACTGCTTCTACTAGACTACTAAGCTCAGGTCCAAGACTTCAGTAAGTCGCTTCTTCAGGCAGAACATCATCGCCTCATTGTCTTTGTCAGGTTGAAATCAGTCACTGTCAACATTCAGAAACCAGAACCATCGATTAAGAAAAAAAAAACCAACCTAGGAGGAACTAGGCAGTTTGTCATTAAGAAGAAAAAAATAAACACCCAAATTCGAGCTAGAGAGGACTCAAACCTGGGTGGTTAGCGTGTACGACCACAGCATCTCCCACCTTAACCAGTTGAGCTAGGCTCACTTCCTCAGAACCATCGATTAGAATAAGCAAGGCAATTTTATGATTAATTTTCAGAATGCAAAATTACAAATGTTTCCTGCACGGCCATAGCATACAGTGAAAAATAAAATCATCAGTCTCTTTCTCTTTGCACTTGCGCTACTATATGAGTTGTCTCTATCCAATGCTTCCACCCCACTACTTATCCTGTTTCAGACTCCGGGGAATATACCGGTAAGCTTACTCGTCAGAACAACATTCCTGACTATCTTGTACCTTCTTGAATAGTAACAAGGATGTGCACATAGATATGAGGGGGTGTTTAAATCCGGTGAAAAACTTTGCGAAATTTACTGTAGCAATTTTAAACTGAAGATTAGAAGGATTAAACATTATCTAATTATAAAACTAATTACACGGATGGACGGAAAATCACGAGACGAAATCTATTAAGCCTAATTAATCCATCATTAGAGATTGTTTACTGTAGCACGACATTGTCTAATCATGGCCTAATTAGGCTTAATAGATTCGTCTCGCAATTTTACCAGGGGTTATGGAATTGGTTTTGTTAGTTATCCACATTTAATACTCCTAATTAGTATCCAAACATTCAAATTACTGTAGCAATGAAAAAGTTGGAGAACCTAAACAGGCCCGAGATATATGGGCTTAGTATCTTGTTTATGGCGACAAGGGAATACGTTATATCGATATTTCTTTTTCCACTGTAATTGTGTTTTGTTCAATGAAAACTAAAGAACATTCTTTTTACAGCAGCCAATCACCAGTTCACCACACAAGTCTTCCATTCACTACTTGGTTTTAACAACATCTGTGCTCATAATCAAGGAAATCATAAGACATAGTGAGCATCTTCCTTTGGATAAAATTCAAATGACAACAGAACTAAAGCTATTTATAGCAATTTAGTTTTAGTCACAACTCAATGATAGATCAAAGACACATGAACAGTTAATAGGGTGAACAACCATCTACTGGACTCTTCCTCTTACAAAGCAGGCTTCCTCCTGAACTTGGAACATGGACCTCATGATGTTGACCAGTAAGTTGTTCCTCATCTTCAGACTCACTAATCCAGCCGTAGCATGGTTTCCTTGTGCGAGCAGTCCCTTTAGTCGCAGTGGGTGGCACTATGGCTTCAAGAGGGTTTCGTTCGATGACCATAGGATCTTCCACTTCCTCAACTGCTGATTCAGTCTCAGCTGGTACCTCGTTATGTACCTGTAAGATTGACATGTTTCCTGGTGATGCCTGATCTACTGCTGGTTCTTCGTGCTGCAGAAGTACAAAACACATCAAGCCCAGGCAATTTAACCACACACATGCATAATGATGAAAACAGAAACCATAATCATATAACAATGTCTCAAGGGTTTGTTTGGAGCAAACCATCAGATTATGCCGAAGCAGTTTGATTGCAACTCTTTGGTTGCTAAATTCTTCAAGCTGTTTATTTTTAAGAGTTAGATCGGTTAGTTTGGTCGTGCTAGCTACAGTATAGCCTCTTTCCCTTTCCTGGACTCAGATTTCTTTTCAATATGAAATATGCAGCTGTCAACTCTCATGCGTGTTCTTGACATAATAAGTATATTGTCAGAAGTCCCAACTTATATCTGGTCAGCCAGGAGCAACAAAATAATAGGATACAAATGTAATGGGGCAGGCTACGGGGCTGTTTGGAGGCCGCTGCTAATGCTAATGCTAGTTACTGTTCATAACTTTGACCACTAATTAGGGGTATTAATTAAAGGCAGTTTACAAAACCAGCTCCACAGCCCCTGCGCTAATTCGCGAGAAGAATCTAATGAGTCTTTTGACCGTATGAACAGAGGATGGTTACTGTAGCGTCACTGTGGCTAATCATGGATTAATTAGGGTCATTAGATTCGTCTCGAAAAGTTACACTCATCTGTGAAGAGGTTGTTGCAAATAGACTTTATTTAGTACTCCATGCATGCAAGATTCCCTTTACGTAGTAAAAGGTAATGCAAGATGGGTCTTGCTTCCCTGTTGCAGGGCAGCTGAGATTGTGGAGGATGTGCATTTAAAATCTCTGCATATTCACGTTAGCAAGCATGGTAAGTATCTGAGAGACCATGGATGACAGGTCATTGAACTAATCATGTTGGGCAAACCAGGAATTGATCTTTAAGTAAGGAGACCAGGTGATTTTTAAAGAATGAACAGATAACAAAGTGAGAATGTGAGACAGAAAGAGGCAATAAAGAAATGAGGAATCACCGTACCCGAGGAGGCTCCTCCTCTTCCACTTGCTGGTCCTCCAGCAGCAGGGGCTTGTCCTGCTTCTGCTTCTCCTCCTCCTCCTCCTCAAAGAGCTTGTCTTGCACAGCTTGGTAGGAGCCTTCCTCCAGTAATGGCCACGCAGAAGGGCCGCCGTACAGCTGGCCATTCCCCACGCCCACAGCAAAGCAAAGAACTGATGAGATTGGTCACTCAGCTATCCACACCCGAATTGAAGAGTCGATCCCGCAAGCACAAGAGAATGCCTTGTAATCTATCGCCAGGGAACAAAAAAGCACAAGAGAATGCCTTGTAATCTATCGCCAGGGAACAAAAAAAAGAGGGATTTTGGACCCCCAATCGATCCGCGGAGAAAAGGAAAACCCCAACCCTACGAGCTAGGCCGCCACAGCCCAATGCTGAAGAAAGGAGGGTCCTGACTGAGAATCACCTCGAGGAGATCGGCGACGGCGTCGCGGATGTCGCGCGCAGCGTAGCCCATGGCGGTGAAGTGGTCGATTGCAGCGTCGATCCGGCGGTCGCCCCTCCTGGGCCGTCCCCGCCGCGCCGGCATGGCTGTCCTCGCCTTGGTTGTACGTACGGTACGGCTGTCGGCGGGTTGGTGGGGGGGGGTGTTGGGGGGAATGGCATGCGACTCGTGCCTCACCCTCGGGTTTTTCAGATTCCCCTCCCCTCCCCCTCCCGGCCTAACGTACAGATATTCGTCCATTGCGAATTTTTTTTTCGCGACCGTGCCTTAGCACGTATTTCATTGAGAGGAGTAGAGAAAACAACAACAATAACAACCGACCATCCGATCATCAGGAAGGATGACCAGCGGTCGAAACAGAAGTCCAAAACTTAGAGCTATTACATAAGAACTGATCCGCGACCAGCCGGAGAATCAAAAACAAAAGCTACTCCAAGAAGGGCGAGGCTCCGAAAATGTGCTTGAATCCAAAGGTTGATCTGTTCCTTGATTTCAGATAGAAGCTCTTCCGCCGTCCGTTGTTGTCTGTTGAACGTCCGTGCATTTCGTTCCAGCCATAGGTTCCAAGTAACCAGGGTCACCAGAGTGTCGAAACCCTTCCTAACGGATTTGTGTATCAGCTTTCTAGAAGAAGTCCACCAATCAGCAAGGGAGTGGTGCGGCGCAGGAGGGGTCAACTGTTGCCATCCGCAGAGCTGCAGCACTGAGTGCCAGACCACCCGCCCATAAGAGCAATGGAGGAGAAGATGGTCTATGGTTTCTGACTCTTGATCACAGCAAACGCAGGTGTCATCATCCTGAAGATTGTGACGCTTCCTTCTCGCTGCCGTCCAACATCGATCATGCAGGGCAAGCCATAAGAAGAGTTTGCATTTTCCGGGTGCTCGTGTCTTGTGTAGGACATTTGCAGCAGGTATGGCATATTGACCAATGAAGAAGGCACGATAAGCAGAGGCTGTCGAGAATTCTCCGTCCGCAGTCCATTTCCATCGGAAAGTGTCAGGTGTATCCGTGGCCAAAACAACCGTTCTCATGATTTCCCAGATGTCGAGATAGTCGAGGAGTACTTGCACTGTTAGGGCCCCAGTAATGTCTTTCACCCATCGTCTGTCCAGCAAAGCTTCTGCAACCGTTCTCTTCACTCGGGTGCGCGGCCGGACAGCTTGGAGAAGGCACGGGGCAAGATCAGCAATTGACTGTCCATTAATCCAACGGTCAGTCCAGAAGAGGATTTTGGAGCCGTCACCAATCACCGCCGTGACAGATGCCTGGAACATGGCCGCGACCTGCGGTTCCACTGAGTCTGGGAGCGCCGTCCAAGGTCGATCACTGTCCGTCTTCTTAAACCATAGCCATATCATGCGAAGGGCATAGCCGAAAAGTTTGAGATCAACGAAACCAAGGCCACCCAAGTCAGACGGCCGGCAGACCCTCGGCCAAGCCAACATGCACTGTCCTCCCGCAACCGAATCGGTTCCTTTCCATAAGAAAGCACGACGACGTTTGTCGATGCAGTCAATGGCCCATGGAGAAATGGCAATAGCAATTGCCGTATGTATAGGGACAGCCGACATTTTGACCTTGACAAGTACTGCCCGGCCAGCTTTGCTCATCAGTTTTGCTTGCCATGTTGGTAGGCCATCCGACACCCGATCAACCAACGGTTGGAGGTCAGCTTTCCCAATTTTCCTAACTGAAAGAGGGATCCCCAGATATTTGCATGGCAGTGATGCAAGTTTGCCCGGGAAGAATCGTAGAAGAGTCACTGTGTCCTCAAGATCACATTGTAAAGGCATGATGGTACATTTCTCCGGGTTAGTGATCAAACCTGTAGCACGACCAAACATCTGTAGCATCATGCTGGACGCAACAAGGTCCTGTTGATTCGGCGAAAGGAAGAGGATGACGTCATCAGCGTAAAAGAAGGCCCTTTCTTTGATTGCCTGCTGACCAAGGCATCTTAGGAGACCTCCATGGGCAGCTGCACGAATAAGCCCATTTAGTGCTTCCATGACAAGCACAAACAACATCGGTGAGAGTGGGTCTCCTTGGCGAAGCCCGCGAGCATGACAGATGCGTCTGCCTGGGGCGCCGTTGACAATGACCTTGGTGCTAGCCGATGAGAGCAGGATACTGATCCAGTTTAGCCAACGACGAGAGAAACCCATGTGTCGCAGGATTGCAATCAGAAAGATCCAATTAACTGTGTCAAAAGCTTTGCCGATGTCAACCTTCATGAGGGCACTTGGTGTCTTGGATCTGTGCAAAAGCTTAGCGGACAGTTGGACCGCTTTAAAGTTCTCATGAATCAGCCGCTGCTTGATGAAGGCACTTTGGTTATACCTCACCAGGTGCTGAAGGTTGGGTGCTAACCTTGTTGCCAGAACTTTTGTAACCAGCTTGGAGAAGCTGTGTATAAGGCTAATTGGTCGATAATACGAAATGAGCGACGCGTCAGGCTTCTTCCGTATGAGAATCATGTAGGCCTGATTGAGGAGGTATAAGCTTCTAGAATCAAGCGCCCATAGGGCATGGAAAGCTCTCATGATGTCATCCTTGATAATTGGCCATGCAGTTCGGTAGAATAAGCCAGTGAAGCCATCAGGACCGGGCGCTTTGTCCACTGGCATTTCCAGGATGGTTCGCCAAACCTCCTCTTCACTGAAGCAGTGATCGGCCGGTGAGGTGTCCAGCGACGTGATTCCGAGGCGCTGAAAGTCCAAAGAAATCGTGGCCACATCAGCCCGACCAATGATGTTGTCAAAATGATTGAAGATGGCCTCGGCCTTCGCCTCATCATGCACAATGACCATGTCGTCTACTCGGACAGAGGCGATGTGGCTCTTTCTTTTACGGTGACAGGCTTGCAGGTGGAAAAACCGAGTGTTCGCGTCGCCTTCAGCGAGATAGGTCACCCTAGAACGTTGCCTGGCGATCGTCCGCATCAGGGAGGATAGGCCAAGGCAGTGGAGCTTCATTTTGTTGCGAAGGTCGCGCTCGTGTACAGCTAGTACCCTGTGGTCCTGAGCTTGATCAAGGCGGAATACAAGTTCCTTCGCTATCTCCAGCTGAAGCCTAATGCTGCCAACATGTTTCGCGCTCCAGCGCTTGAGTGCCGTCGCCATAGCGCGCAACTTGTAGTCCAACACCCGGAATGGGTCAGCATCTGGCCACGGGCATTGCCATGCTCCGGCCACCGTGTCAAGATAGCCGTCATATTGCGGCCAAAAGTTTTCGAACTTGAACCTTTTGAAGGACTGGACGATACTGCTAGTTTGGAGTAGCAGGGGCGCATGATCTGAATATTCAGAAGAAAGAGCTCGGAGGTCGTGGTCTGGGTAAGAAGCTGCCCAAGCATCAGCGACAAAAACCCGATCGATACGTTCCAAGGTCGGGGACGTTCGTTCGCTGCTCCAAGTGAAAAGCCGACCATGCAAATGCAGCTCCAAGAGCTCAGCGTCATCAAGAAACCGCCGAAACCCATTCATCATGCGTTGGTTAAGCCGGTTGTTGTTCTTGTCCTCCGCCCTATATATTAGGTTGAAATCGCCGCAGATCAACCACCTGTCCGAGCATCCTGATCGCAAGCTGCGTAGCTCATCCAGGAAGAGGAGCTTTTCCTCGTCGGTCTGGGGACCATAGACACAAGTGATCCACCACTCCTCACCGCTGGTGCGCGATGTTGCCTTTGCGGTGATGGAATGATCCTTGAGCAGCGGGTTTGTAAGCGACCAGGCATCTCTATGCCACGCAAGAATGATGCCTCCACAAGTGTTCGTCGCCGGCAGGTCGAAGTAATCGAAGCCGGGACCAAAGAGCTCAAGGGCAGTAGCATCAGTGCACACATTCAGTTTGGTTTCTTGTAAGGTTAATAAAGAAACTCGTTCCTGAGCGACCAAGTCACGAACCATATTTCTTTTGGCCCGAGCGTTTAGGCCTCGAACATTCCAGACAAGCAAGTTTTCCCAATTCATTACAACCATTTGCGACCATCGTTGCAACTGCAACCTCGAGCCAGTTCAGGGCTCGGTGTCCGACCAGGCGGCCATGAAGGAAGAGCCACCAGCAGGTATCAAAGTGTTCAGCGCCTCACACTGTGAGGCCGTGAGCGTTTTGGCGAAGACGTCTAGGAACCGACGGAATGCAGCAGCATCTAGCGTTCCAGTGGTGGAGGAGATGCCCAATCTCTTCATAAGGACGTTCTGGGCCTGCAAGGCAGGCTTGGTGCGGTTTCTTGACTTCTGGGCGAGCCGTTCGCTTCTGCGGAGTCGCGGCGTGGTCAAGGCCGGCGGGCTCCGAGCCTTGCGACGAGGAGGGGTGCGACGCAGCACCCCTGGTGTCACCGGCCTGCACATGTCCGAGGTGAAGCGAGCAACATTAGCTCGGACTGGGGTACAAACATCTTCAGGAATATGCAGAGGGAGTGCCGGATGCGAGCCCCTTGTTGTCGTAACAAAGGAACTACGGACCAGCGAGTCCAGCAAATGTACCGGAGCGGTATCATCGAAATGCACCACCTCAAGTTCAGTAAAGGCTACCTCCGACACGTCGCAAATGCGTTGGGGACCCGGCGATCCAATCAGAGAAGCGGCTTCCGGTTGCAGCTGAGCGGAGTCTGCAGTGCCAGCCGCCTCTGGAGCCGGAGCCGGCCCAGCAAAGGAATCGAGCCCATCATCGGCGACAGGTGGGTTTGCACCAGGGCCCGGTAACTGGGCCTCCCAAAGCATCGGATCCCAGATCGCTGCAGGTCTGGAGACCGGGGACTTGCCACCCTCCTCCCAGACAAGGTCGGCAACAGGTAGCTCCTGTCGTGTCGACAGGGAGCGCACGCGCCCCCCAACGGGCGACCGTCCTCTTCGCACATGGGATCGCAGGCCCTCTCCTGCAGCGCCGTGGAAGGGGTAGGGGCCCCCAGGATGGCTTCCAGCGACGTGTCGAACACTCGGTGGACGAGGTCCTGCGGCACTGTGCGCACGTCCGCAGCGGCCAATCCCCGATCGACAGCCGCGATGGTGGTGGGGCCCTTCTCTGCGCGTACAGCATGGTGTCCGAAGCGCAGTGGAGCAGCGAGGCTGCACGCCCGATTGGACAGCGCCCCCGCCGCCGGCACGAACGCCGGCCCCCAGCCCGGCCCCAGCGAGGGGGCCGACCCGGCCGAAGCAGCATCATCGGGGCGGGAAGTACGCGGCCATGGTTGTCGACAATGGCGTTGCCTGAAGCCGGGGTAGTCGTCATCCTCGGAGCTGTCACTGGAGGAGATGTCCTCCCAGTCCTGGACCTCCAGAAGCCGGATTTGCACTCGGTACCACAGCCCATCCTGCTTCGAATGAATGATCTCGTGGGGTCTGAGGTAGAGGTTGCCCCCAACGTGTTGCTCGGCTGGCTCGGGGATGAACACCAGTTTCTCCTCCGGAACGAAATCAGGGTGTATGCACCACGCCGCGACGTAGAGGTGGCAGCGGTCCTGACCGGCGATGTCCGGCGGGGCTTCGACAAGATTGGAGCAAGCCGGTGTGAGAATGATCTGCGCCGTGTCGGTGTTCCGGGCATGGTCCGGAATCCCCTTGAGCTGAATCAGCACCTTGTATCGTAGTGTAGCCAGGCTTGCCATCGATTGACGCCGCCATCGTCTCCAAACCAGCTGGAACGGTGCATCCGGTGGTGGGTCGGCGTGTAGCACCCTGTCCGCCGCAGCCGCAGTGGCGAACTCGACCAGAAAATCACCAGGGTGGGAGTAGAACACCTGGTAATCGCCTGGCATCAACACATGGAACTCCTCCAGGTATCTGCCGACCTGGGCCGGCGAAAGCTCCGGGCGGGTGCCCCCCACCACAGCGACCAGGGCGTGGGTGGAGAGCAGCGCCTCTCTTGCATCAATCTGTGATGTTCGAGGAACAACGCAGACCTCACTGGCCGGTCGTCTGGACAGGTGTCCCAACGGTCGGGGTGAAGGAGGTGGCAACAGCATGGAGGTGTCTTCCATGGGGAGGTCCTCCGGCGGTGGCGGTGAGGCAGCGCAGATCACCGGTGGAGAGAACGAGCGACCAGTGGAGCGCGAGTTGGCCGATGCAGTAGTATCGGACGACCATGAACGCTCACGGGGCGCCTGCGCCGATGCAGGGGGATAGCGAGGGTTCTCCCGCGGAGCCGCCCGTCGGGGCGGCAGATGGCGGTTTCGCCTACAGCCGCGCGACCGGTGTCCCTCACGGTGGCAGCGAAGGTAGCGAGACGGGTTTGTGCACGTGGCCGCGACGTGGTCCGAGGCCAGGCAGTTGAAGCAGCGCCCAACAAGGTCCGTCGGCACCGGACGAGAAGATGGGGGCGCAGGGCGAAACGGCGGGTCACGTCGTCGCCGACGACGTCGTCGGACCTCTTCCCAGCCATCTTCAGCGTCGACCTCGCGCGGTTGTACAACGACCGAAGCAAGGCGATGCCCTCCATGAGCGGGCGAGGCAGCACGCGGGGGGGGGGGGCGCCCAGGCCCGCCGGGCATCGGCCATGAATCCCCCGGAGGGGGAACGGTGGGCGACGTCGCGACCAGGCGTGCGGAGCGCCCCGTCAAGGACCGGCTCCTTTCCCTCTCGGCGTGGAGGTGAGGCAGGCGACCGGGAAGGCGGTGAAAGGGAGCCCTCCGAAGCTGATGAAGCACTGTATCTCAGCCAGTCCGGCGTGCCACCCGAGGGGTGGCCATCGCGCCTCCGCTCGTAGGGAGTGGCCAGCGGGTTGAGCGGCGAGGCCGGGTGCGGTGGAGAGGGCTGGCGAGACGACGAAGCTCCACCGGCCGCCAGCGCCGCGGCAGCGGCGGTCGCCAATGGAGGGAGGTGGGGGGGTCACTCCCCTCGCCATCCTCAGATCCAGGCATCGGGAAAAAAGGGGGGGTGGTGGATCCGGCGCCGCCGGAACCGAGGCGGTCGGCAGCGGGAGAGGGTGTGGCCGCCGGGGCCGGAGTGGCCGTCGGCGGGCGGTGAGGTGGACGCCGGGACCGGGTGGTCACCGGCGGGTGGGAGCGCTCCCGCTAGAGAGAGAGCGTCACCTAGCGCAGCAGAAATTGTGTTTCCATTGCGAATTTGGGTTCCGGGTGCATTCTTGACACATGAAGTAGGAAAAAAATGCGCAAATCATCACTAGTGTTTAATTGATAATTATGATTCTACATATGAAAATTTGATTGAGAGAAAGCTATGCAATTTGTCCGTATCGTGTGCCTTAGGGGAGTTTAGTTGTTGTTATGCATAGTATTTTTATGCATTGAGTCGCGTGCCACAGAGAAGAAAAAGTGCATTGGAAAACGTGCATTATGCAAAATTTTGCAAAACGAGCTGAACTAAACACCCCTTAGAGATAGTGGCACACTTACCATATACTCTATTTGTTCCAAATTATAGATGGTGTTTTTTTTGTGTGTTATCTATTTACAGGAGGTATCTAATACTCAGCCTGTTCGGTTGGCTGGTGGCTGGTGGCTGGTGCTGATTTGTTGTGAGAGAAAAGTACTGCTGGCTGGTTGGTGGCTGGTGGCTGGTGCTGATTTGTTGTGAGACTGAAGTACTGCTGGCTGGTGGCTGATAAGCCAAGCAAACATGTTGTTTAATTGTAAGTTGTTTAGATTTTCAAAAATTTATTAATTTTGACCTACATCCAGACATTATGTATATCTAGGTGCATAACAAAAGTAAGGAACATTGAAAAGCCAAAACCACCTGGAGTTTGAAACGGAGGAAGTACCATGAGTTTATGTCTGTTTTAGCCGGACCTTTATCGGGTCATGGTGGGATCGATTAGCAGATAGTGTAGAGCGGATACCGTCCACCTCCTAGCATTTGTTAGAAATATAGGCATCATTCGACATATTTTAGTTCTGAATAAAAGCATGTAAATCATGATGAAGATTAGTGACCCAGTGAGAACATGATATGTGCACGTGTTCAAGTTCAATCTCATATTAAACAAGAACAAAGTAAAGAACCAAATAAGGTTCAGGATGTACCCTGAGACGGGGCCGCTACCGGAGGCATTGGCTACGCCGTTATCAACTGGATTAGTCATGCTAATCGGTTGACCTTGTTCGATATAGCCGTACGAATGTGATGCAATGACGAGTCGATGCAGTGCAGTCCCTCGAACGGCACCAGGAAGTAGTGGACGTAGTCGTACAGACCACCAAGAACTAGACGAAGTAGACGAACTTGAGCAGTCGCGTGAAGACGCTCCCCAAAAACCTTATCGCCTGGCTATCCCGAGCAGGATCTCACACCAGTCGAGGTTCCGGAGGCTCTGCTCTCGCTAGAACCGTGCGTGCAGTGCTATCGATGGGGAGGCAAGCGATGCAGCAGAAACAATGAGGGAGAAGGGAGATGTCTACTAAACAGGAATACCTGAGAGATTGTGTTGGTGTGTGTTTCTGGGTATGGGAGGGCATCCATTTATAGGCGCGGCCTGGCGGAGGGGGGATGCACCTGGACGCCTCTACAGGAAAGGCAAGCATCCCGCAGAGCAAATAAGGCACGTCCGTCCGTCTCGTCACGTCTCGTCTCGTCTCGCCTCGTCTCGTCTCGTCTCGCCACGCCCACGCCCACGCCCCCGGGCTCGGCGAGGCGAGCGAGCGCGCGCGCGTATGGCATCCCGGTTACCTTTTGCCAACTTCACATTGGGTGTACCACGTGTCCACCTAATAAGTTGGTTGAGATCCTCTTAACTACCAATATGGTAGTAACCACTTTTAACTCCCTTTGCAATAATCGTGGGCCTTAAATATTTTAGATTTAATTAGAATTATATAAAAGGGCCAAGCCCAAATAAATCCAACAATCCCCACCAATATTTCACGGCACACGAGAAATGCCCTCAGCCCCATTGCTGTTTTGATATACCAATGTTTCGGTAGAGACTGTTAAGTTGAACTTCCACCTAGAGTAAAGGCTACGCTCATCCACAACTGACCAATGGACTATGCCTTGAATTGGCAGTCTTGTGCGAACAAGTTTTACCAGAACCCTTTTACTGATACTAGGCTGCTTATTGCATCCCCGCGGTTTGGAGCATATAAGTCAAATTCCAGGCCTTTCATGAGTATCTAGAGATAACCCACTCTCATAGACTGTGACTAGCAGTCGAACTCATATAGGTGTAATTCTCATAAGATGTTCTGTAGGTCAACATCTCTGCTTCTCAAAAGCCACTCGAATTACATTAAGGTGTACACCATCCTGCCATACAGAAAAGAAGAGAAATGCATCCACCCTGAAATTAACTTGTTTCAAAGGTTCTCTTCTTTCAGTCAAACAATAGCTTGTTTCCTCATCCTAATTCATGGGATCTTCGATCACATAGGACAGGTTCCCACTATGGAGTGACTCACATGGGTCTCATTTCCAATTCCTTGGATGCAAAATCTATCACATTCTGTGAAAGACCCTTTGTAAATTGATCTGCCAGGTTCTTAGCCGTCTGGACATAGTCTAAGGCAATTACTCTGGAGGTTCTCATTTTCCTGACAGACTTCAACCGCCTCTTCACATGCCTTGATGACTTCATGTTATCCTTAGAACTGTTTACCTTGACAATCACCGTCTGGTTATCACAGTTCATTAGAATCGCCGGTATCGGTTTTTCAACCAGTGGCAAATCCATAAGGAGATCACGTAGCCACTCGACCTCCGTTGTGGTGGTGTCTAATGCCGTGAGTTTGGCTTCCATGGTAGACCTCGTTAAGATGTTCTGCTTGCAAGACTTCCAGGAGACAGCACCACCTCCAAGAGTGAAAACGTATCCACTTGTGACCTTTATCTCATCGGCATTAGATATCCAATTTGAATTTCTAAAACCCTCCAATACCTTCGGGTAACCAGTATAGTGAATCCCATAGCTCATTGTACCCACTAGGTAGCGCATTACTCTATCCAGAGCATTCCATTGATCATCTCCCGGGTTAGATACGAACTGGCTCAGTTTGCTCACGGCGAACGAGATGTCAGGTCTTGTAGCGCTAGCTAGGTACATAAGTGAGCCAATGATCTGGGAATATCTCAGCTGATCTTTCATGATACCTTTATTTTTCTTTAGTATTTTACTAGCATCATAAGGTGTTGGAGCATGCTTGCAATCACTGTATCCGAAACGACTCAAGACCTTTTCCACATAGTGGGACTGTGTAAGTGTCACCCCACCATCACCTTCTCTTACTAGCTTAATATTAAGAATAACATCAGCTTCACCCAAATCTTTCATCTCAAAGTTTTGAGACAAGAAATCTTTGACCTCGTTAATCACGTCAAGATTTGTCCCAAAAATCAGGATGTCATCAACATACAAGCACAGGATCACTCCTTTGCCCCCACCATAGCGATAGTACACATATTTGTCAGCTTCATTCACAACAAAGCCAGCGGTCGTGAGGGTTTTATCAAACTTCTCATGCCACTGATTAGGTGCTTGCTTGAGGCCATGCAGAGACTTTATTAACTTGCACACCATTCCCTCTTGACCTTCTGCTATAAACCCATCAGGCTGATCCATATAGATCTCCTCCTCTAGCTCTCTATTTAGAAAAGCTGTCTTTACGTCCATCTGGTGAACGAGAAGACCATGAGAGGCTGCCAGGGAAAGTAGCACTCGAATTGTGGTCAGTCGGGCAACTAGTGAGTAAGTTCAAAGAAGTATTCTCCTTCTTTCTGAGTGTAGCCTTTAGCAACAAGCATTGCCTTGTACTTTTCAATAGTACCATCAGGCCTTAGCTTCTTCTTGAACACCCACTTACATCCCACAGGTTTGCACCCATAAGGACGCTCAACTACTTTCCATGTTCCATTAGACATAATTGAATCCATCTCACTCCGTACCGCTTCCTTCCAATAGTCAGCGTCTGGAGAAGAGTATGCCTCTTCAATGGTTTTAGGAGTGCCATCCACGAGGTACACAATGAAGTCATCACCAAAAGACTTTGTAATCTTCTGTCTCTTGCTCCTCTTAGGAGTTTCATTGACATTCTGCTCAGGATTTTCCACAAGTGTTTGCTCTGTGTGTTCCATCATAACGGCAGGTGTAGCATCATTAGATAATTCTCTGCTAGACGTGCTTTCTTCCCTCTTCATAGAAAAGATATCCTCAAAGAAAGTAGCATCTCTGCATTCCATTATTGTACCGACATTCACGTCTGGCACTCCAGATTTCACTATTAAGAATCTATATCCGACACTGTGCAGAGCATAATCAAGAAAGACACAATCCACAGTTTTAGGTCTAAGTTTACGTTTCTTGGTTATTGGCACATTAACTTTTGCCAAACAACCCCAAGTCCGTAAATAAGAATGTGTGAGCCTTTTCTTCTCCCGTTCCTCGAATGGAGTTTTCTCTTTATTCTTTGGAGGAACACGATTCAGGACATGACACGCTGTCAATATAGCCTCACCCCACCATTCCTTAGAGAATCCCGCTGTCTAACATGGCGTTAACCAAATCAGTTAGAGTGCGGGTCTTTCTTTCGGCAACTCCATCTGACTGAGGTGAGTAGGGAGGCGTCCTCTCATGAATTATATCATGTTCCTCAAAGAATAAGGTAAACAAATGTGAGAAGTATTCTCCACCATGATCTGACCTTACACGTTTGATCTTTCTCTCAAGTTGATTCTCCACTTCAGCTTTATAGATCTTAAAGTAGTGTAGTGCTTCATCTTTTGACTCTAGCAAGTAAATGTAGCAATATCTAGAGAAATCATCTATTAAAGTCATGAAATACTTTTTACCCCCTTTGTCAACACGTCATTCATCTCACAAAGATCAGAATGAACGAGCTCCAGCGGTACCAAGTTCCTCGCCTCCGCGGCATTGTGAGGCTTGCGAGGTTGTTTTGATTCAACACACACATGGCACTTAGAACCTTTGACCGTGGTAAACTTCGGAATTAAATTTAAACTAGCCAAGTGCGACATACAACCAAAGGTAACATGACACAGCCGAGAATGCCAAACATTCGACTCATCATCATTAACCACATGATTCACCACATTATTACAAGCATCTGATAAAGAAAAGCGGAACAAACCTCCGCAATCATAGCCTTTTCAAACAAAAGTTTCATACTTAGAAAGTATTTATTGGACTCAAACACTGATTTATAACCATCTCTACACAGTAGAGAGCCGCTAACTAGATTTTTCTTGATAGTAGGGACATGCTGCATGTTCCTCAGCTGCACGGTCTTTCCCGAAGTAAGCTTCAGATTGACCGAACCAACATCAAGTACACGCGCATGTGATCCGTTCCCCATTAACTAGGAGGTAGTTCCACTGACCTGATAAGAAGAAAACAGACTGATGTCAGCACACACATGAATATTAGCTCTAGTATCAACCCACCAATCAGGTAATTGACAAACAGAAAGGACCATAGGCAAATAATTACCGTACCCCGAGGTTCCTCCGTTGTCATCGCTAATGACCATGTTGGCTGCCTTCGGCCTGTATTTGCTTTTCTCGCAGTCTTTGGCATAATGCCCTTCAAGACCGCAAGTATAGCACTTACCCTTGCCCTTGCTCGGCTGGTTCTTCTTCTTCTTAAAAGTGGTTGTTTGATTAGCCTTGACCTCAGGCTTATTCTGGTTCTTCTTTTTCTGCTGGCCCTTGATGTTTCTCTGGACCAGGTTTGCACTAGAGGACCCAGCAATTCCTTTGCCGCGATTGTCCTTCGCTCTTGCCTTCTCCTCAACATCGAGAGACCCAATGAGCTCAGACACACTGAACACTTGTCTCTTATGCTTCAGAGAGGTAGCAAAGTCCCTCCTAGAGAGCGGCAGTTTAGCAATCATGCTTCCAGCCACAAACTTGTCGGGCAACTCGCATTTAAAGTCCTCTAGCTCCTTAGCCAGTGACTGAAGCTCATGAGCTTGTTCCACTACTGAACGGTCATCGACCATCTTGTAGTCGCAAAACTGCTCCATGACATACAGCTCACTGCCAGCATTAGAAGCACCGAACTTGGCCTCAAGTGCATCCCACAGCGCCTTGCTAGTGTCCAGTGACAGATAGCTGTTCACAAGGTGATCAGCAAGAACGCTAATTACGGCACCTCGAAACAGGTTATCGGCTACCTGGAAGGCTCTCTCATCATCAGGAGAGAGATCCTTAGCCTTTCCCTGTGTGACGTAAAAGCAGTTCATGTAGGTCAACCAAAGTGACATTCTACTCTGCCATCTCTTGTAATGTGTTCCATCGAACACATGTGGTTTAAGCGCACTTGCAAAACTAGCAGTCGATAGCCTATCACAATTATAAGGTTTTTGGATTGTTAGAAATATAGGCATCATTCGACATATTTTAGTTCCGAATAAAAGCATGTAAATCATGATGATGATTAGTGACCCAGTGAGAACATGATATGTGCACGTGTTCAAGTTCAATCTCATATTAAATAAGAACAAAGTAAAGAACCAAATAAGGTTCAGGATGTACCCTGAGACGGGGCCACTGCCGGAGGCATTGACTGCGCCGTTATCAACTGGATTAGTCATGCTAATCGGTTGACGAAGTAGACAAACTTGAGCAGTCGCGTGAAGACGCTCCCCAAAAACCTTATCGCCTGGCTATCCCGAGCAGGATCTCACGACAGTCGAGGTTCCGGAGGCTCTGCTCTCGCTAGAACCGTGCGTGTAGTGCAAGCGATGGGGAGGCAAGCGATGCAGCAGAAACAATGAGGGAGAAGAGAGAGGTCTCCTAAGGAATACCTGAGAGGTTGTGTTGGTGCGTGTCTCTGGGTAGGGGAGGGCCTCTTTTTATAGGCGCGGCCTGGCGGAGGGGGATGCACCTGGACGCCTCTACAGGAAAGGCAAGAATCCCGCGGGGCAAATAAGGCACATCCCTGTGAGCGTTTAAGGTAGGTAATTGATTCTGCCACAATCCTCGTCTCGTCTCGTCACGTCACGGCACGACACGCCACGCCCACGGCCCGGCTCGATGAAGCGAGCGAGCGCGCGCGCATGTGGCATCCCGGTTACCCTTTGCCAACTTCACATTTGGTGTACCACATGTCCACCTAATAAGTTGGTTGAGATCCTCTTAACTACCAATATGGTAGTAACCACTTTTAACTCCCTTTGCATTAATCGTGGGCCTTAAATATTTTAGATTTAATTGGAATTATATAAAAGGGCCAAGCCCAAATAAATCCAACAGCATTAACCAACATCCACAATACCTACTGGCTCTAGCATTGCCACCATCGAAACGAGCGTGAATGTTGTCGCTGCGATAACACCTCAAATAGAGAGGATCCCTCGTTTAGAGATTCGGCCAGGGTTGTGGAAGAAGGGATGAGCAGTGTGAAAGAGCTGCTTAAGGTGTAGACAGGTTCAGGCCGCTAGGAAGTGTAAAACACTATGTTTTTTTTCTTGGCTTAAGGTTGTGCCTCAGAAGAATCTGTCCCGACGCCCCCATGCGGACATAGGCCTTTTATAGGTAAAAATGACAGTTACCGTCTCAGGTGTAAAAAGGATTCGTTGCAGACGGTGGGGTATGAAAAGAATCCGCTACCCTACGTGTTCTCTTACCATGTGTTTGGCTCAGGGACAAGGTGGGACGGGATGATCCTGTCCTTGTTTTATGGGATGGAACGGTCCTGTCTCGTGTTTGGTCGAAGAGGATGGGTCCATACCAGTTTTGTGTTTGGTTCGACGGATCCATAAAAATGGAATGGATGGAGTTTCTTCCACCGTTAATCTCCGTTAGTTGTAGGACCCATATATCAGTCACTCATAACATAAAACAAAGGGATGGCCCGCGTGTCATACAACAGTTCACATTCGTTTCTAGCCTTTTTTTCCTTTATCCTTCGGATATTTTTTTACAACCTTATCCAGTGTTTCTAGAGCTTTGGATTACCGTCATGAGCCAGAGGCTGCGCCGCAGGCGAAGCTGCATCCACTTGCAGCTTGCTTGCATCTGCACAAGCTGCAGCAGCACGGCACGGCTGCGCTGCTCGCTCTTGCACAAACCATCATCACCCGCTACATGCTCTCGCACAGTTCAGCCGAACTCGCCTGGGAAGTCGCCCATGCCGAACTCACTCGCCTACCCCGGAGGTCGTGCGTGAGAAGCTCTCTTCATGCCGACCTCGCCTATGTCTGATTCAGCCCCCTCGCCCATGGTGACCGGTGAGCTGTTGCTTGCACGGAGCTCGCATCTGCTGCCTGGAAGTCGCGCCGCTGGATTCCACAACCTCGCCGGAGCTCCTTCGCGCCCTTGTCTGTCCACACCCACGCGGCCCCGCCCTCGCCGGAGTCCACGCTGCTGGAGTTGACCTGCCCATGCGGGAGACGGCCGCTTACGCCGTGCAAGTGGGATGACCCCGTCCGCTCGTTTTGAGCGGACGGGCTCATCCCGCATCTGGCGCGGATATTCGCTTATTGGGTGACTCCGTTCTCCTTTGCCTAAAGACCAAACACCACCAAAAAGAGGACCGTCCCATCCTGTCCCCATCGGTCCCTGGAACCAAATGCACTCTTATGCCATCATGGGGTGCCCCGGACAGGGTTTCATGGGGCCTTCCTTTTCATTTGTAGAGCGGGGCCCTTCTGTGGGCGCCACACCCTTCATTCGTGGGGAAGGAAAGGCTTACGCCACTCGAGGGGCCACGGCCTTCTGTCGCGCGTGGCTCGAAGTTGCCTGTCGCTCATTAGTCGATGTACTCCGTGTTCTTGGGCTCCCGTGTCACCGACTGTACCTCGGACAATCCTTCTCTCCCGGTATAGCTATGTTCCATCGTCGCGTCTTATCCTTGCCCCTTGCAACACGCCAGTGTTCAGATTCCTGGGGACAATAAATTGTCCCCAAGAAATCTTGCATGCATGAAGTCCTAAATGAAGTCCATTTACAAAAACCTTTTCACAGATGAGTGCAACTTTGCGTGACGAATCTAATGAGCCTAATTAATTCATGATTTGCTACAGTAATGCTACAGTAATCATCCTCTAATCCTGCGGTCAAAAGCCTCATTAGATTCGTCTCACGAATTTGTCAGGGGTTGTGGAGATAGTTTTGTAAACTGATTTTATTTACTACCTCTAATTAGTGGTCAAAGTAGGGTGTAAAAAATTTGCCCCACCATCTGAACACGGCCGACTCACACATGCGGCAGGCAGTTGTTGACTGCCCTCGGAGAGGGCGCCTCCCTTCCTGGTGCTAGGGCTTCTTTCTCTCGGTCTTTCCCCGGAGGATGACATCATCTCCCCTGGATGCTTTCGCCCTTGACGCCATACCGTGATTGTTGGGCCTAGTCGTACGCCGGGCTGTAACACGTTCCGTGACAAGAGCATATAGTTCTAGTGACGCCGATGCAAAACACTTTCATGTTTGCTTTGCTGTTGTCGACAGTGAATACAATACAAGCTAGGGGGACCTTAGCAATGTAACAGAAGAGGAAGAGGACGAGTGTAGGCTGTAGGGCTGCTGGTGATGGCCTGGCCCTGGCCACACATTCGACAGAACTCTGCTCCTAATGATCTAGTAATATATACTTCCTCCGTTTCAAATTCTAAGACATTACAACATTTTTGAAAAGTCAAAGCATCTCATGTTTGACCAAATTTGTATAACAAAATACTAATATTTATTATATCAAATAAGTACCATTGGATTCTGCATTAAGGGCTTGTTTAGTTGGTGGAGGAAAGTTTGCGAACTTTACTGTAGCAATTTTAAATCAAAGATTAGGAGAACTAAACATGATCTAATTATAAAACTAATTACACGGATGGACGGAAAATCACGAGACGAATCTATTAAGCCTAATTAATCCATCATTAGAGATTGTTTACTGTAGCACGACGTTGTCTAATCATGGCCTAATTAGGCTCATTAGATTCGTCTCGCGAAGTTACCCGGGGTTATGGAATGGTTTTTGTCATTAATCCACGTTTAATACCCTTAATTAGTGTCCTAACATTTGATGTGACGGATGAATAGTGAAAAGTTTGAAAAGTTGATGCAACTAAATATGGCCTAAATATATTTTTATAGTTATATCTATTTGGTGCCACAAATTTTTGTAATCCTCTCTAATTTTTTGGAATATTGAAATTACTTACATTTTGGAATTGAGGAAGTATATAGCGCACCAGACAGTATCCAAATTATTGACAACAGTAAGTTAGCACTAGTTTACAGCAGACTGCTTTATGTAACTGCTAGAAAGGTTGAAAATATTGTTGACCTTAGTAGTTCAATAGAATATTGAGCAAAAAGAATGCAAGAATTGGAAGAACATGCATCCACATCCCTGTATGTCTGTAGCAGAATACAGTCACAGAAACAGAAGACCTGAATTGTATTTTGTCTCATTAGAACGAAATTTTAGGCAAGAATTGAAGAACATTTTGTTTGGAACTCTCTCATGTCTGTCTACCAGCTGTCGTGCTGAGCCGAGCACGGAAGGAAGTGCCACAACCGCCACTGCATCACTAGACCTTCACAACACGACACTGCCAATGGCATACGTCTGTCTATCTCTCATACCTTCTTTGGAATTCAGATATAAGCAGGCACATGACCAAACTAGCTAGGTTCTTGTTCACATAACCAATCAGGTGTGAGGATGAGGACGGCAAAGTGTAAGGCGTCGAAGGTGAGGGCTTGGCCCATCGGTGCAGTAAGATTCTTGATAGGTGCAGTAAAATTCTTCACTTCGTCGTCAAAATACCAAATGAAGTTGGATGAGCGCTCTCATTTGATGTGTGTTAACAGCTTATGAAAATAGCACTGATACAGGTAATAGGGAGAAACAATTTTACGTACGGATGGGGAGGGCAGAAGAAAAACTCATGGCCAAACAGAGACTGAAGCAGCACAATCCAAAAGTTATGACCAAAGGTAGCTGTTATCAACACCCCAATAATCATGCTCCTCCTTTTGATGCTGTTAATTGAGCCACTCGGGCCTGGAGTCAGGTCACCAAGGCTGCTCGTCAATGTAGGTGTTGGCGATCAAAATTGGCACAAGGACAGCAAGGCAGGAAGAACCGGTGGGACCGGATTCCTCAAACCGGTGGAACCGGTTTAGCACTGTTGCCTGTTCGACAAGGCAAACCGGTGGAACCGGTTTAGGGAACCGGTGGAACCGGTTTTCCCCGAGTCCTAGTAGGATTGGACTCTTTTATAGATCCGAGTTGTAATAGGACTTTTCTTGCGGGGTACGACCTCCCCACCCTATAAATATGAAGGGTCACGGCCGATTGAGGGTTATCCAATCGATCAAAACATTTATTACCTTTACTTTTTTGTCATCTCCAAACCCTAGCTTTTCCAACCCTAATTCTGTTCGTTCTTCGTCTCTACGGCGATTTACGACGCTCTGAGTGGCCTGCCGATCTCAGAGAAACCCTAGGCGCGCCTGCCCTGACGGGGTCCCTCCCGGGCCGGTGATCTTAGATCTACGCAGCTGCCCCCTGTAGAACCGGTTTCACCGGATCTACAAACCGGTATTACCGGTTTCGCCTGGGACTGTTGCAGTCGAACGATCCGTTGCGGATCTCACGCATTCTAGCGCAAGTTCGGTGTGTTGATCATAAAAAGCGTCAACACATTTTTGGCGACTCCGCTGGGGAATCTGGAAATCTTGGTTTTAATAACCGATTGTTCAGGACCTAGCCAGATGGGATCTATTTCAGATCTTGACAAGGATAACATCGTTGTTCCCTCCATTGAGGAGATCAGCGAGGAGGAACGCCTGAAGTTTGAAGCGGCCCAGGAATTCTTCAAGAAGCAATTCTTGATGGGGCTCAAGAAGGATCGCCACGGCAAGGTGACAAGAACTCAAGACTTCATGATGCCGGCGTTCGTGATGAAGGATCAGACGGTGGAAAAAGTCCCTCCAGTAACGGTACACCCACCTGAAACTTCTACTCTTAAATCTAATGAAGAGCTTAATGCTGCGTTTTCAAATACTGAAGAATTAGTATGCTCTCTTGCGAGTAGATTAGAAAATATTGGTAAATTGGTAGAATCTTCTGTTTATACACAAAATTTACCACATATGCAACATGAGGATATGCATGCTAGTGTGTCGGCTACACCAGGAAAAGCACCTGAAAACCCTATGTATGGTATGCCGACAAATTTTTATCCAGGACAGGTACCGCCGCCAGCGCACGTTTCGCCAGCCTCGGCGAAACCGGTTTTACCGGTTACAGAAACCGGTGGAACCGGTTCTGCTGTTCAGGCTGGACAGCAGCTTGTTCCACATGCCACAGCTCCTGTTTCGGTGGTCCCTAACCGAAATCCAGAGGCTGTTAATGGATCTGCTTACATTAGGACACGTGCTTATACATCACCCCCTATACCTAATCAAAACATTAATTCTAGTGGGATTCCTAATGATGTATATGATCAATATTTGCGGCAAAGTCCTACTAGCATGTCTCAAGTTGTTCCAGTTCAAAATACAGCCCCAGTGCAACCTGATCTAACTCGTTCAAATTTATATGCTGAATTTTATAAGATGAAGGACGAGTTAGCTACTATGATGCAGGATAAGCTTGGCATTGATATGGGTAATTCTAGATTATATCAAAAACCATATCCTGCTAATTTTGATGCTGTAGCTTACCCCAATAATTGGCGTGTTCCTGATTTTGTGAAATTTAATGGTGATGATAGTAAAACCACTTGGGAACATGTTAGCCAATATATTGCTCAACTAGGAGAAGCTAGTTCTAGTGAAGCTTTGAAAGTTCGTTTATTTTCTTTATCTTTGACTGGAACTGCTTTCTCTTGGTTTTCTTCATTAACTCCCGGCTCAATTAATTCATGAAATCAATTAGAGCAAAAGTTTCATGATCATTTTTATAGTGGGAGTGTTCAATTGAAATTAACAGACTTAACATCGGTTAGACAACAAAGAGATGAATCTGTTGTTGATTATTTCAAACGATTCAAAGAAACTAGAAACCGATGTTTTAATTTGTCGCTTTCTGAAAGGGATCTTGCTGATGTTTCTTTTAATGGTTTAAGATCCTCTCTTAAAGAAAAAATAGAAGGCTTTGAACATTATTCGGTTAATCAAGTGCAAATAAGAGCTTTAGTTGCTGAAAACCGAATTAAAAATAGTAAGGATACATATAAGACTCATCGTTCCAATGTTCATGTTGTTACTTATGATTCTAGTAGTTCGGACGATGAGGAAGATGTGTATGTTGCTGAACTTATATGGCCTTCTAAGAATAAATCATACACTTGTCCATCTCTTAAGCCAATTCAAAAGAATCAGAAAGAAGAAGTGCGATTTACTTTTGATGTTTCCAAATGTGATCGTATTTTTGATGAATTATTGAAGAATGGAAACATTAAAATGTCTCATACTATTCCTCCACTTGAAGAACTCAAAAGGCGGGCATATTGCAAGTTGCATAATTCTTTTACGCATGCTACTAATGATTGCAATGTTTTCCGTCGACAGGTGCAATCGGCCTTGAATGAAGGACGTTTGACACTACATGAGATGCAGGTGGATAAAGACCCTTTCCCTGTCAATACCCTTGAGATGCAAGCTCCCAAGATTTTGATTCGGCCGCATCAAGTCGAATCAACTAAAGGAAAAAATGTTGTTGTGGGAGATGAGAAGCCCAAGCTTGAAAATTCAAAGGGAAAATCAATTGTCAGGGAAGTGGTGTGTGAGAAGACCCCCAATGGCAGAGAGACGTTCAAAATCACTGCAAGAGTCACGAATCTCGGGGGGCAAGGATCATCCAAGAAGCCGTTTGAGCCTGTACAGGACAAACCGGTTTTACCGGTTCCTGAAACCGGTTCCACCGGTTCTACTCAGGAGCGCCCGAAGATGTTGAAACCTAAGCGTCCGGAGATTGGAACTTGGAAAGTCAACGTGGCCAAGGATCGGGGGAAAGTTGCAAAGCCAAAAGTGACCTATGACCAGTTGTTTTCCAAGTATGCAAATCAAAGGCCAGTTGATGAGGATTGGCCGGCAAAAAAGAGAAAGAGGTCACCTCCACGCCAAGAGAAGCCAATTTCGCCTCCAAGGGTGAATAACAGGTGGAAAGGTGACAGTGCAGGTTCTTATTATCAGCAGGACTATTATCAAAACATGCCATGGATGCCTCCGTATTACAATCATCAATATCCGGCATGGGATCACAATGGGATGAATATGCCTTATTACCCTGCGCAATATCCTCCTTTTCATCCAGGGTGGGGTAATAACAGAGTTCCTGCACATGAGAGGTTGGAGTATAACCGTTCGGCTCCCCGTCGATCAGGTTGGGACGTGCCACCTCAAACCGGTGGAACCGGTTCAGCAAACCGGTTAAACCGGTTTCCCCCGAGGAAACAGCCTTCTCTTCCCAAGCAAGTTTATCAACCTAAGAAGGTGGAGGAAGTTGTGCAGAAGATGGAGGTCGACCAGGAGAGGACTACTGCTGCTGACATCATCCAGATTGGTGACTTCCAAGTGAATTTGAAGGACGATGGCAAGATGCCTATGATAATTGGAGATCAAGTCAAGCCATCAGTCCAGGAGAACGTCGCTGTAGAGCCTAATGAGGGTAAGAAGGTTGAAATTGACAGAACTAAATACCTTATGCCTAGATGGTGTCCTCCTTTTCATCCAGGGTGGGGTAATAACAGAGTTCCTGCACATGAGAGGTTGGAGTATAACCGTTCGGCTCCCCGTCGATCAGGTTGGGACGTTCCACCTCAAACCGGTGGAACCGGTTCAGCAAACCGGTTAAACCGGTTTCCCCCGAGGAAACAGCCTTCTCTTCCCAAGCAAGTTTATCAACCTAAGAAGGTGGAGGAAGTTGTGCAGAAGATGGAGGTCGACCAGGAGAGGACTACTGCTGCTGACATCATCCAGATTGGTGACTTCCAAGTGAATTTGAAGGACGATGGCAAGATGCCTATGATAATTGGAGATCAAGTCAAGCCATCAGTCCAGGAGAACGTCGCTGTAGAGCCTAATGAGGGTAAGAAGGTTGAAATTGACAGAACTAAATACCTTATGCCTAGATGGTGTCCTCCAGGTTTGACGCGAACACAAAAGAGGAAGTTGCAGCGACTGCGTTTTCAAGACCAGAAAGAGAAGGCACTGGAGAAACAGAGGGATGAGCACTTCAATAAGTACAGGCCAATGATCCCTCCAGGCAAGGGGTGGAAGAAGACCGAAGCTCCAGAACCGAAACCGGTGGAACCGGATTCCAAACCGGTGGAACCGGTTCTATCCCCTGTGCCGTCCACTGCTGCACTAGAACCGGTGGAACCGGTTCTAAAACCGGTGGAACCGGTTTCTGCTGATCCAGGTCCATCCCGAATTGCGTCTGAAATTTCTGTTACTCCTGCGTTTGATCAGAGGTTGTCATCGGATTCCCAGAATATGGACGATGAACAGCTAGTTGATTATGGATCATCACCTGAACGTATGAGTGTTGATGCTAATGTGGTGCACCTATCTTCGGATTATTACATTATTCCGGAGGATGAGATTGCTCATTTAGACTTTGGCCCGAAAGAAGCTATATTTAAAAGGCCAAAGGATTCTGAAAATCACTTGAAGGCGCTGTACATGAAAGGACATATCAATGGGAGGCCGATTTCAAGGATGCTTGTTGACACCGGGGCGATTGTCAATTTGATGCCTTATACTGTGTTCAAGAAGCTTGGTGGACTTGATGATGAGTTGATCAAGACCAACATGACTATCAGCGGTGTGGGAGGAGGCGAGCCTATGAGTGCTAAGGGCGTTGCTTCTATGGAGCTCACCGTTGGGAGTAAGACGTTGCCTACCGCTTTCTTCGTCGCCGAGACCCAAGGTAATTTCAATTTAATATTGGGTCGTGATTGGATTCATGCGAATAGATGCGTACCTTCTAGTTTGCACCAATTTCTTATTCAATGGGTAGACGAAGACATTGAGGTTGTACATGGAGACACATCGGCTTGTGTTGCATTGGCTGATGGATCTACCATGTCTATGCATGATCATGTTAAGTGCTTAACAGGTTTAGATATTTCTGATTATGAGATGATCAGCTGTACTAGAGATGGCTTCGTGCCTGCTGTTTTAAAGCCGGTTGAGTATCGGCTAAACCATTTGATTTGAATTAATGAATAGTTCAGAATGGTTGCAGCAGAGACGTGAGCACTATCGGGCACAAAAGAACGATATGTGTGAAGCTATTGAGGACTTTGATGATATGAGTAAATTAGGACAAGGTTTTACGTCGGCTGATCCTTTAGAGGAGGTTGATATTGGTGATGGTACTGTACCTAGGCCGACGTTTGTAAACAAAAATTTGAAAGCTGATTATAAAGCTGAATTAATCGAGCTGTTGAAAGAATATGTTGATTGTTTTGCATGGAATTATAAAGAGATGCCTGGTTTAAGCCGCGAGTTAGTTGAACATCGGCTGCCTATTAAGCCTGGTTTTAGGCCTTTTAAACAAACTGCTAGGCGTTTCAATCCTAACATGTATGACCGAATTAAAGAAGAAATTAATCGGTTGTTGGATGCAAACTTTATTAGGCCTTGTCGTTATGCTGAATGGTTATCTAATATTGTGCCTGTTGAGAAAAAGGATTCTGGTAAGCTCAGAGTTTGCATTGATTTTAGAAATCTTAATAGAGCTACTCCTAAAGATGAATATCCTATGCCTATAGCCGACATGCTTATTAATGATGCTTCTGGACATAAAGTTATTAGTTTTCTTGATGGTAATGCTGGTTACAATCAAATATTCATGGCCGAAGAGGATATTTCCAAAACGGCTTTTATATGTCCAGGTTTTGTTGGTTTATTTGAGTGTGTAGTCATGACCTTTGGTTTAAAAAATGCTGGAGCTACTTACCAAAGGGCAATGAATTTAATTTTTCATGACTTGCTTGGTTTAATCATAGAAGTTTATATCGATGATATTGTTGTTAAATCGGCTGGTTTAAATCCTCATTTAGCTGATTTAAGACTTGCTTTTGAAAGAATGCGTCGATATGGATTAAAGATGAACCCTCTTAAATATGCGTTTGGTGTGTCGGCTGGAAAGTTTTTAGGCTTTATTATTCATGAAAATGGCATAGAGATAGATCCTAAGAAGATTGATATTATTAAGAAGATTAAAGCTCCTACATGCAAAAAGGATTTACAGAAATTCTTGGGCAAGGTGAATTACTTAAGAAGATTTATTTGTAACTTATCTGGGAAAGTTAGTGCTTTCACTCCTATTCTTCGGTTAAAAGATGAAGCCGAATTTACTTGGGGGGCAAAACAGCAAGAAGCTTTTGAGAAGATTAAATATTACTTGTCTTCGCCGCCGGTCATGAAAGCTCCTAGGAGAGGATTTCCATTCAAATTATATGTGGCTGCTGAAGATCAAGTAATTGGGGCTATTTTGACTCAAGAAACCGAAGAAAAGGAGCATATTATTACCTATGCAAGTCGTCGACTATTAGATGCCGAAACGAGGTATATATTTATTGAAAAGCTTTGCTTATCATTATATTATGCTTGTACCAAGATGAGGCATTATTTATTATCCAATACTTGCATAGTAGCTTGTCAAACCGATATTATTAAATATATGTTGCATAGACCAATTTTAAGTGGGAGAATTGGTAAATGGGCTTATGCTCT
>CM014271.1:53713910-53733464 GCA_004135705.1 Alloteropsis semialata
TCATGACCAAAAGGAGCACAGTCACGAATGAAATGGGAGCAACTTCAGCAAACCATTCAGGTCCATGTCAACGAGTCAGTGGAGCAGAATAGTCCTACATAGAAACATTTACAAGTGCCAAGAACACGGTATGTCAACGAGTCAGTGGAGCAGAATAGTCCTACATAGAAACATTTACAAGTGCCAAGAACACGGTATATAGGGAGAAAAAGCAACCAAACCTCAGGAACAAATGGGGAAACAAAATAGTTTGATGGTAGTGTTAAACAAACAGATTGTGACACCACCTTGATATTTTCAGGACCATCTTAGACAAGGCTAGCCTAAATGTTATACAATACCATATCACAGACATATGCATCAGTAGTTGTTACTTCAGATCCCAGCCAACACCAGAAAGATGTTCTGATGAATGTTGCAAACCAAAAACTAGTATGCAACAGAACAGAAGAATAAAACATATCAGTTGAAACCACCTTTCAAGTCAACGAACTGAAAACAGCATCAGATAAATTTAGTCAGTTAACGAGTGAGAGAGAGGCAATATAGTTGATATTCCACGTATAATCGAATGCTTCCTTAAAGATGTTGTCCCACTATTGACAGAAGAGAATGCATAAAGGCATGCCCACTTTAGTATCTACTGATCAAATTTCTACATCTACTCATGTTTCCCTTTCCCATGCCTCATAATCAAAATCCATATCATATGTCGTGATCACATGAACATAAGATAAAACTCTTTGGTGAATTGACAATGAAGAATTAACTCCCATCGTGCCCTGATAAACATCTCAAAGAAAGAGACGATGCACCACATCTCCATAGAAGCAACAAGCCTACAATACTCAAAACAAAATTGCAAGATAATATGAATTTATCCAGGCTAGGTTATTCAATAATCAAAAAGTTTATAAATGGATAGAAAAGAGGTATCCATGTGACTTCTGAACACAAAGAAAGAGCAACACAAAAACATCTTTAGCCACAAAAATTCCTGTTCAGAGTTTCTTTGCTATGTAGTGCAGTTGATGTCTAGGCATAGTAGTATTTCTGTCATAAGCACATCAACATCTTCAACCATGGATACTAATATCCAAACAAAATCAGAACTTTGGAAAATGCCAATCCGATGGCCTTGCCGACCATCATATTTTTCAGTTCAAACAATTGTTTCTAAGAAGATTACAGCACGCAATTGCATGAATCCCTGCTACTAGGATGAAAATCAAATAATAAGTATCCACCACCAAAAACTAGCAATGTCAACTAAATTCTTTAACAGAAATCAGAAATAACAGCACAGTACCATCCAGAATGGCAAACAGCGATACAACAAATAACAACAATTAATTAACGTACAAACATAAAAGAATTGAAGGGCTAAAGGAGCAACCATGGCATCCATTTTCAAGACTCGTGAGTTGTATAGCAGGCTCCACGTGGTTGCCTTCGGAAAAGGGAAACAGACAAGCTCCTTGGCATCAAAGCACCCATTCGTGCTTTCCATCTTGAAGGCCTGCCGCTGCTCCCACTTGAGAGGTCCGGTCCTATCCGATCATCCAAATCCTCTGGCAGCACATCACTCCCAGCATTGTCCAGCACGCCACTCTCATCAATGCTCCGAGCATCCTGCAACTCACCACCACCACCTGGTGTGTCAAAATTGACAGCAAGGGCTCCATTCCTGCTAGCCCGGAGACGCTCAGCGCACTCAGACGTCACCCGGCGGCACTTCTTCACCTTAACCTTGACAAGGCGGGGGCAGCCTTCGGCAAGTTTATCCATCCCTGCGTCAGACACCGGACACGCCTTGATGCACAGCTTACGCAAGGCAGCACATTTGGCCGCAACACACGAGATCTCCGCATCTCCGAACGTGTCGGAACCGCACAGCGCAAGCCGCTCCAGGGTGGGACAGTTGGCAGCAATCAATTCTAGACTGGAATATGTCAAATTCACACCAATGAGGACCAATTCCTGCAAGCTGGCACATTTCTGTGCCACGGCAGCGAGCCCACGGTCACCAATCCTGTTCGCCTTCCATCCATCAACATGCAGCTTGCGGAGGCGTGGAGACTTTGCGGCAAGCGCAGCTAAACCAACGTCTGTAACCTCAGGTGCCTTTGCAAGGTAGAGGACCTCAAGCCCAAACAAG
The DNA here is from genome assembly GCA_004135705.1 of Alloteropsis semialata. Lineage (NCBI taxonomy): Eukaryota > Viridiplantae > Streptophyta > Magnoliopsida > Poales > Poaceae > Alloteropsis > Alloteropsis semialata. Next base: position 53,716,069 of record CM014271.1, read on the forward strand.
GCAGCTACACCGCGGTCGCTGACCTGCAGCTTCTCAAGGTGGAGCTCTGCTAGGAGGGAATCCCTTGGGACGTCCTGGAGCACAAGGTCCCAGTCGCCTGAGCATCGGATAATCTTGAGGGTTTTGAGATTGGGCGATTGGGTGATCAAACAGGAGAAGCACTGGCCGTTGTAGAGCTCCTTGAGCGACAGAGACTGGAGGCGTGGGCCAGAGACGGCGATGGGCTCCGAATCAGCGAGTCCGCGGAGGCGCTTGATGGAGAGCTCCTCGAGCTGGAGGCAGGAGCGGAGCACAGCCTCGATTCCCTTGGCCCCGAAGGCGCAGGAGCCGACGGAGAGCTTGCGGAGGTTGGCGGCGGTGGCGGCGAGCCCGGCGACCCCGTCGTCGGTGACCGCGCGCAGGGAGCGGAGCTTGAGGCGTCGCAGGCCCGGGCCGAGGCGGTCGGCGACGAGCGCGAGGGCGGGGTCCCCGACGCTCTCGGCGCGGCGGTCGCACTTGAGCGCGAGCTTCGAGACGGTGGGGAAGCGCGCGAGGAGGCGGGGCAGCGCGGAGTCGGCGAGGAGCGGCGCCCTGGCGTCGAGCGCGAGGCGGAGGCGGGAGGCGGCCTCGGCGGCGAGCCAGCGGCGGCAGACGAGGGAGCAGCGCTTGCGGTCGCCGGAGCCGAGGAGGCCGAAGACGAGGGCGAGGAGCTCCTCGGGGAGGTCGGCGGTGTGGTCCTCCCCGGCGGCCTCGGCGAGGGACGCGAGGAGCTGCGGCGGCGGCGCGGGTAGGGCCGGCGAAGGGGACGGCGGCGGGGGCGGGGGCTTGCGGCGGCGCGGGGCTGAGGGGCACTGGCCCATGGCGGGCAGGGCGGCGGCGGATCTGCCGAGGAAGGGGAAGGGGAAGAGGAATGGGGGGAGGAGGAGAGTGGGTGGGTGGGGCGAGGTCAGGAATTCAGGCTGCCTGCGGACGCCACCAAGGGATTCAACCCGATTTAATGCTGCCGCCCGTGGTCTTCGCGCACGCCAGTTTTCTCTTTTTCTTTTTTTTTCCTTTTCTTTATAGTTATTATTATTATTGGTATATTATTATTAACGTTATCATCGTTATTATTAGGACTAGAATTTAACTTACTCTATACGATTCTTCTACAATTGCGACTGCATATTTTGGTTGCGTATATTTTAGTTCTAGGGTGGAGATTTTTTGTGAACTCGAAATTTCCTCGTGTGTGGTCATTGTCAACCAAAGCATAGCTTTTAGGTCTTTGTTTTTTATGATTAGCCTTTAGATTATCAGCAATGGAGCAAATAAGACAAACTTCAACCCTGAACTCCAATTTTATTGTAAGATAGGTGCCAAATCTATAATTAATCACAACATGTATACTTAATAGTTTTCTTATTATTCATGGCTTCTTTTCAAGCAATATAATTGATGCAACCATGGGCCAGTTATGGACTTGTAGATATGGCATCTCAAATATTCTATCTAGTATAGTGATCGATCACATTTATTTTTTTATTTTCCTTATCCACATTTTAAGACATGCTGATATCCTAAATTGAGGGAAGGGGCTTCAGTTTTTTTAAGAAAATGTGTTAGAGAACTATTTACCACAATTTAAAAATACATAACCCCTGTCCTGGAATATAAAGGCAGTCGAAGGTTCATAATTTATCCTCAAATACAAGGCACTCTAAAACTTTTAGACAAATATTAAAAAATCATTTAATTTTCATTGTCTCTCCATTGCATACCTGACTTTTCTATTCCTTACTCCACTTTTTAATCTTAGGAACAACTTTATTACGGCTGCTAAATAGAAAGGTTTCGGAAGGTACATGCGTCTTTTATTCTCTCTTTTAATCTGTCTTAAAATTGCTAGAATGCCTTGCATTACAAGATGGAGCGACTAACTTGGTTGCATACTTATCTTGTGTTCTTACTCATATCATGTAAAATTCTCAGGATACAATTTTAGGTATAAAAACACATAATTAAGATCTTATTATTGTTAAGAAATTAACTAAATTGGTATTATCCTTCATGCTTTCACTTTCTAACATTAAAGGAAAGTGATTCTATTTGATCCTGTAGCATAAATTCTAGAAAAAAAAGATAGAGAATCACTTCATATAATTAGGAGAAGATACTTTTTTAGCTCCATTCTTTTAGTTCATTTAAGAGAATCACTTCACAGAATCAACAGAGAATCACTTCTCTCTATAAAACTATTTGGCAGAGCTCATACTAGATTCAACAGAGAATCAGATATGGGAGCTCTGTCAAACAGGTCCTTATTGTCATGTTGAAGAGTACTATGTGGTGGAAAATAGGCCCATGGAGAGACCCGTTTATAGAATACAAAGCAAGAGTGTATGACACAGAGTTGTTCCACACTAGTAGTTTGAGTTGGTGCAAGCCAACTTAAATAAAAAGTTTTTTCCCATGTCTAAACACAGGAGAGAATGGGACTTTGGGTACACATGCCCACACGCGCGCATATTTGTGTTTTTCGCATAAACGAACACATGACTTGTGACTTGCGATGGAGCGAGCAGCCAAGCCAAGTTTGTGTAAACCTTTTGTCATTAGAGAAAATAATTATGCAGTCAATACCTTAATCTCAATTAATAGGGTGTCATTATAGATGGAATGGTCCGCAAAGGGCTGTCGTCTCCTCTATAAGAGGAACTAGAGACGTTCACGTGAAAAATCTCCACGATCTTTTTCTTTTTTCCCCACTATCTTCTTTTCTTGTGAACTGTGTTGTGGTAATGAGTTGCCGAATCTCGCCAGCTCTTATTATTGGCATGCACCGAGGAGGAGGGTGATAAGGGGCTGGCCGATCTTCTGAGAGGTAGATGATAAGTTCGATTGGAGGAGAACTCGACGTTGGCAATCCGGCTTCAAATCAGACACGATTCGAACCCTGCAACCGTTACACCACTGCTCCGTTGGTTATCAACCAAGCACAACTTGATTGACCTCACCGAGAAGGCTTTTCCCTGTAAGCGAATCGACGAACACAAGCAAGAAAGTGAAACACGCAATCTGAAATTACAGATCTGTATGAAGCGAAAATAATGGTGTTCAAGCTCTGATCAATAAAGGACTAATCACCACAGGGTTGTAAAGCAAGAGCGGGGGCCCTGGATCACTGTAAACGGACTTGTCGCCACAGTTACAATGAATCTATCACAGTTTCGACTTCGAAAACTTCACTAAACAAAACCAGAGTCTAAATGGCGGCAGCTACTGAGTTTATAAGTACGTCCTAGGGTGGGGGCGACCAGGGAGGGTGCCCACAACTTGGGCTTAAGGCCCGACACGATACAAGGCCTGAAAAAGGCCCAAAACAGGTGACGCAGGACCTTTTCGTGGTCACACAGAATGATCCATGAACCTTTTGGAGGTAAGACCAGAACCAAAAGAAGCGTCTCGTCGTCACGAATCCAACACATCCAAGAACGCCTTCATTGGACGTCGTATGAGAGAGATATCGCCATTTTGGTGCAGGTATGTCGGCTGAATCCGAAACGAACAGGTAGTCCAAGTTGGCGACGACTTGTTGCTTGGTGATGAGGTCGACTCGTGTATATCCAGCATGGTGATGTCCTCATCAGAGGGTGAGCGGTATCTCCGAGCTCTCACGGTCGTGAAGCCTGCACAAGGAGCGGCAATAAGGTTTCTAGGCAACCCAACTGCTCGACCGTTCAAAGCTAATCGGCTACGTTCTGCGCTACCTCTACATTGACTATATACGAGGATGAAGTGCTTTTATATAAGTCTATATGGTGCAGTCATGTGTTACTTTATGTTTATGAAATTTGCATAACTGGAAGGATCTAAATCTTTGCGTCTCTGTATTATTCTTTTAGTTTACGCATGTTTATTTGTTTTACATAGCACTAGTAATGGTTTATTAAATATGTCGAAATTGAATATCTAATGAGAATAACTCACATATTTCCAATGTAGTGAATATTCAGAGAGAAGATGAGGATGGACTATAAAGGAAATGGAAGAAATACGAGTAAGATGAAAAGGGCAGTGAAGGCTATTGTGAATGGATGCATATAGAGGAAGGACAAATGAAGGTTAGAATTATGTAAATTAGTCGTAGGTTTTGGTAAAGATTTGTAAAGGGGAATGGCATAAAAATGGAGGATCCAAGCACATAACGGTCCTACGATATAAATGAAATATACTTTATAAATAGAAGTAGCAAGTATTAGTAATTAACTAATAATGTGAAATTATCCAGTAGAATGTGGACTAACTAATAATCCAATAGAAGAATTAACTTCTTCTCCTTATCAAACGTAAGAAAAACTAGAAAGAAAGAGAGAACATTGCTGACATGCCCTTGGGTACGGTGCACGATGATGTGAACTTAGAAAAGTGTCGATGGGTAGCAGTACTAGTAGATGGGCAAAACTTTGACCACAATGCTTTGAAGACGACATCATTAGGTAGCCGCTAACTTACTTTCACTATCAGTGATCTGTAGGGGCTAAGGAGTGGCAGACTAAAGTATTCTCGAGACTTGAGACTACATCACATCTGACAACAAACGAGCTGCTACAATTGCTTAGATCTATCTACCTTTTGACTGCAATAATATGCGGACTCTTGGTTCAATTTAAATTTTATAATTGTGTTGTATTTGTTTGGATCTGTAAAAAAAATGTCAAAGGCGTCATCATGTTATGGACAATTAATGTTATGCATTTTTAAGTTATTAGATAATATGTCCTTTCCAGAGTAATTAATTATGAAAAAGAGAAATAACGGTTATCATTAGCTGTTGGTCAATCTCCCAAGTTTCAAATACTGTCCCAAATTGGTGGTTCAACAAATCAATTATGTGTATATATATGCTGTACAAGTATATGATGTTTCGATTTTGTTTGTTGTTTCGTCGTTTGTATCTTGTGCACGCACTCCAGTTTCTATGGAAGTAGCTGGAAGTACACGGATTTGCTCGACAAGTTTGAGGGGTTCCATCACATTAAGAAAGAAGCCTTGTTGATCGCTAAAAGACAAAAGAGATGATTGGAGTAGATATGGTGTAATGGTTGCTTCTTGAAACTAGGATTTCTTAGATTTTTACTGCTTGTATCGAAATATGTGTCAATATTGATTTTTATCACGATATTAACCATTTATTTTATTAAAAATATTGTGTGTATATCATTTATTTTGTTTGTGATTTGCGCTATCAATATATGTACATTAAATGTGTCTTATTTTTTTCTACATTTCTATAAAATTTTTGAATAAGAGAAAGATAAGATGTTTTAGACAAAGTCAACAACGACAAATATTCTGATACAGAGATAGTATTAACCATGCATCCCTCTTGTTTTTATAGACTTCCAATTTCAAAGTTTCTTGCACCTTCTTTGAGCACGTGGAGATGAGAAAGGAAATAGAGACGGGCAACCATGAATGAGTGAAGAATGACATTTTTCCACTTATATGTTAGCTTATAATGTCATATTCACAATAGCTACAACACATATCGTTTTTTGAGTTATTGTTAGGAGATCGAACTCGACCGCTTTATAGCCTCTTGGTAAGAAAAAAGAGAGCACATAATTGACACTTTTTATTACTGAAAACTATATTAATATCAACTTTTTTAGAATGGTTGTGGAAAAATTCAAGGGTTCACATCGCACGATCTGACGGCTAAGAAGGTGTAGGAACCAAAATAAGAGGAACCGGTGCATACCAAAATGGTGGGCCATATGCACCGGGTGCATACTCAATTGGTGGGACCCGCACCGGGGAAGTTGAGGTGGGAAAAATGTCTTTCCGATTTTTTTTATTTGATCAAGGGTACAATAGTAAATTGATAATTGTGGGGATAACGTTTAGAGTACTATAGTTTTGAATTGAATTGCTGATCAAGTATAGTTTGAGCCTTATAGGAGGTAGACCTTCTTAGATTTGGATGAACCTAGGCGGCCGCGGTTCGTGATCCAGTGGAACCCTAGGTGCCGATTTGGATGAACCCTAGGCGCCGCGATCCGTGATCCAGGAACCCTAGGTGGCGGCGATGTTGATCTCTGTAACACTCTAAAATTTCGTTTTCTAAATTAGTAATTAATTTGCTAGGTTTTTGTGTGAGCATTCAGAAAATTTAGACAAATTAAAATCCTTTTCAAAAATAAAATCAACCCTAGGTTTAGAAACTTGTTTGTGCATTTCATGCCGATACATCGTTTTCATGTATGTTTGTTTTTGTATGCTAGTTCAAAACCTTAAAGACCCAAAGTCCCAGTTCAACCTGGACAAAACCTTTTTTCCCAAACTCGGCCCAGGTTTCTTTCTCCTTTCTTCTTTTTCTCCTTGGTCCAAAACCAAACCACGCAGCCCAACCCAAAGTCAGCCCAGCCTCATCTCCCCTCGGCCCAAACAGATCCAACCCAGGCCCAAACAGATCCATTCCCTTCCCCCTTCCCCTTTCACGCAGGAAGCCACCACGCCGGCCCTTCTCTCCCCCTGTGTCGCCCCCCTCTTTCACGCAAAAATCACGCACAGTTTAATTGCCATTACGGCAATGAATGGCAGCAGGAAACTGCCGCCCCCCTTTAATCCAGAAACCGTCGCTCCTCCTGGCCCTTCTCCCCCTCACGCAGTGCTGCAGCAAAACGTCCGCCCCCTCCATTCCATAATTCCAGGACAGTGCCCCCTTCTTCCCTTCTCTGTTCTCCATCAAAACTCCCGTGGCTGAGCCCCCTCATTTCCCTCCGTTTCTGTGCACCAAACCTGCTCGCCGTCGTCGTGTCCCAGCCTGCAGTTTCTTCCTCGACGGAGTGCCGTCAAGGTAAAGCCGCCGCCATCGCCGTTGCTTTGCTGCTGCCCGAGCTGTCCCTCATCCCTCCTCTCTTTTTCCATGGCTGCTGCACAGGAACGCCAGGAGACTACCCCGACGTCCAGAATCGCGACACCGAGGCCGCGACTTCGTCTTCCAAGGCCGACCACGCCCTCGAGACCTGTTCTGCTCTCTCCACGGTGCGCCAATCCCCGCTGCTCGTCTTCCCTGAGTAAGACTCAAGATGGATTCGCGGCGACATCCTCTCTCTCTCTAGGGCCAAACCGTTTTCGTTTCTGAGCACTGCGGTGATTGGAATGCGTGTATAGTTTGCGAGCAGTACGAGGCCGGCTTTGATCAAGAGTTTGAAGACCAAGATCAGCAGCAATATTTTGAGGAAGGCAAGTGTAACATGATTTATCCTTGATACCTATTCACCTATTAATCATGTTATTCATTCATGCATGTGTCTAATTTGTTAAACCTTAGGAATGACTAGTCTTGTTTATCCTATATTCCTTGTTACCTTGGGTTTATGCATATGGGTAGATATGTTAGTTGTTGCTATGCTTGCCAACCGCTAATGTTCGTTATGAAATAATAATCATGACTAATGATATACTTGGAACCTTATTAAAATGTGCTTTTTAGCAACTTGGTTTAGGGAGCTTGAGCATGTGTTTGCATTGCTCTAAGCGTCTCTTCTTAAGGTTCCGTTCTTAAAGCGGCCACCCAGGAAAACCGTACAACCACAGGAATCACATGGCTCTGGTCTTGACTAAGTAAACTGTACGGCTCTAGCTTGTCTAGTGGTTACCGAAAGGCGCAAGTGGGGCTGCCAGGTTTAAGTGTGGACCTCAGTCAGTTCTCGTTGGGGTTTGTGTGTGATGGATTTGTGTGATGTTTTGGCTGGAGCCTGGAGGGGTCCATGCGCCTGTCAGGAAACCGTGGCGGCCACTAGCTTGCTAGGGTGTCTTTTGAAAGGTCTCGTAGTGAAACCCTGTACTCATTTCACGTGGTGTGAAGGGAGTGCGTGCCCAAGGCAAGGGGGATCACGACCGGTGGTGAAAGTGTACAACCTCTGCAGAGTGTAAAACTGTTATAACAGCCGTGCTCACGGTCAAGAGCGGCCTGGATCCTTTTCGAGCGGTTCCTTGTTTTCTAAAGTAATGTTTAACGATGATGTTGGTTACTTATAATATCTCACATGTTTTTCTAAATGTGGGTTACAACCGGGTTGTCATATAATTATAGTAATACAGGTTAATTCTAAAATCAATCAACTAAAAATGCTAACCGCAGTTTAAACCTTGCATAGTCTTTTGAGCCTCATTTAATCATGTTATGCTTGCTAAGTAAGATGGATTACTTACACTTGCTTCATATCAACAAAATCCCGGATGGGTACTCAGAGGAGCCGCCAGTGGATGTTTTTGTTTTCCCCGAGGAGTTCCCGGACTTCTAGGCAATGCATTCCCCCAGTCAGAGTCCCTGTGGAGATGTTCTGGAGTTAGACTACATCAGGCTTCCGCTACTTTGATAAACTCGTTAATAAATGTAATGCCTGTGATGTAAGACTTGTTATGATTTATGTTATCGAGCACTGTTTTCCTTTCTTTGATATTCATTTCTGAGCTATATGTGTGTAAAGACTTCCTGGGTACACATATAGTAGCATTCAGATTTCCTTCGTAAATCCGGGTGTGACAGAGTGGTATCAAAGCCAGGTTGACTGTAGGATGCGCAGCCTAGAGTAGAATGGTCGTTTAGAGTTTATACTCCTTGCTTTATTTCATTTTGATTTAACCTTGGTTATTTTATTTATTGATTATACATACCTCATTTTATTTATTCAATCTATCCTTGTTTTGCCTTGTCAGTAATTTATTAAAAATCTTTGCTTATACTTCTATCCTTATCTATTGCAAAATTTGACTTTCCCCGTTGTTTTCTTTCATGAGATAGGCTCGAATCACCATAGATGAGGATCTTTAGGTTTGTCCCATGAGTTGTAATAAAACGACTTAGATGCGTTTTGAGTTTGTTTTTAGTTCTCATGTGTGAACCAGTGCTCTTGGGTGATTGAATAAATTGTCATTATGATTAATGCATGAGTTGGCTTTTTGTAATGATTGTGATGATTGTGGGTTCTATACTCACAAGCATCTAGATATAGGTTTAAGTTAAGTGTGTAAATTGTTGGGAGGGTTTTTGCTCTGCACATCTATCATTTACATACCCTTGTCCAGAATCAGATTATGGTTATCTTGGATGGTTGAATAATAGTAATATTAATGTCTTTATCAGATGGCCAGTGGCAGAAGAGGTAACCAGGGAGGAAACCAACCCACTGTGGAGCAACTTCTGGCCCAGCAGAATCAAATCATGCAGCAGTTGGCTCAAACCATGGCAATGATGCAACAAAACCAGCAGAACCAACCTCCTCATCCACCACATCCCGCTCCACCCAGGGACAAGCGTGGAGAATTCATGAAGGGTCGTCCACCAACCTTCTCCAGTGCAAGTAATCCTTTGCAAGCGGTGGACTGGCTCAAGGCAGTGGACCGGCAGCTTGACATTGCTCAATGTGATGATCGTGAGAAGGTTCTTTATGGGTCAGGCCAACTACAAGGAGCAGCCCTGGACTGGTGGGATGCATATCAGTATGCTCACCCTCACCCTAATCAGATCACTTGGCTGGAATTCTGCGAGAGCTTCCGTTCTCACCATGTGCCGGATGGCTTGATGATACTGAAGCGTCAGGAGTTCTTGGCATTGAAGCAGGGATCTATGACTGTCACGGCTTACCGTGATAAATTTATTGAACTATCAAGGTATGCTCCAGAGGAGGTCTCCACAGATGATAAGAAACAGAGGCTCTTTCTGTTGGGATTGAATGATGGGCTACAATACCAACTAATGACGCACACTTTTGAGAACTTTCAAAAGTTGGTTGACAAAGCTCTGATGCTTGAGCATAAGCGCAAGGAGATAGAAGAAAAGAAGAGGAAGTATATGGGCCAACAGTCTGGAAGCAGCTCGCGTCCTCGCTACAATCCATCAATGGGTAATCAGCCTCGCTTTCAGGGATCTTCTCCTCAGACAGGCCGTCCGCAGTACCAGCAGCGCCCCTAGAACCAGCAGCAGCAGCAGTACAGGCCTCAGAACCCACAGCTGAAAGCTCAAGCTCCACCACTCACACAGGCCAACACAACACCCGTGACTCCAAGGGTGTGTTACAGTTGTGGTGAACCGGGGCATTTTGCTAACAATTGTCCTAAGAAGATGGGACAGAACACCGGTAGGCAGCAACAAGGCCCACGTAATGGAGGACAGCAGAACTATGCCCGAGGCAAAGTTAATCATGTGAATGCGGAGGCTGCGCAAGAAGCAACAGATGTGGTGATCGGTACGTTTTCAGTGAACTCAAATCCTGCATCAGTATTATTTGATTCTGGAGCATCGCATGCTTTTATATCTGCCCTGTGTTGACACCGGATTTTCGCGCCTGACATGCTGAGTCAGATGATGACGTGGTGAGGATGAGGCTGCGCAGTGGACCCGTTGACTGGTCAAGGCCGAGGATGACAGAGAAGGAAGCCGATGTTGAAGAGGGGTCCGATAAAGCAGGAGTCCGACACGATGACGAGTTCAAGAGGAAAGACGCGTCGGCTAAGAAGGAAGCGTATCAGATTCAGGGACTGTTTCCTTTTCAGAAGGCGTATAGGAGTCCCGTTGTATCTTAAAGTTTAGTTTGCTTTATTTAGTTAGTCTGGTCCGATCAGGACTCTCTATGACCAGGGTATAAATATGAACCCTCGTCCATTGTAAAGAATAATCCTCACAATCAATACAACCCGGCTTCACGCCAAAACCCTAGTAGTAATTACCGACGAAGCTCATTGGTGGACGGGCTGCATCAGTTCTGATCTCCGGCTTACCAGTAAGTTAGTCAATTTATCGAACTAATATAGGCTTTGAATTGAGGCGCATCGCCCTTTCTCGTTTATATTGTTCAACCGATTTATCTCTGAATAATCAAGATTGATATAGATTCCCTACGTCGGAGCTAGATCAGTATTGATTATTCAACAGATTATCGTTTATCGGACTATACTTTAAGCCTAGATTCCCTACGTCGGAGCTAGGTATCAAGATTAGTCTAGATTCCCTACGTCGGAGCTAGAGTAATCTTGGTTATTAAAGGTAGTCTTTGCGGTTTGTTGGAGTTGCTAGATTGGTTTAGATCTACGCCATGTGAATCAATTCTACTTCTTCAACGGCTTTGAGCATGGGTCTTGGTCCGATTTAAGCAATATTTATCTTACAGCATCATTCTATGTCCGATCTTGCTTTGTGGTTTAATCTGGTTGTTCTTTGAGTATTACATTGGTGTAGATTCCCTACGTCGGAGCTGGATCTTTGTAATATGCTTAGATTAATCTTTGACTGTCATGTTTGGTCTAGATTCCCTACGTCGGAGCTAGGTTCATCTTGATTAGTTGAAGGAAGCTTTGGTTACGCCTTATTGCTATTTGAATGTTAAGTGTGGTGTAGATTCCCTACGTCGGAGCTGGATCTTGCTTAATTATTCAGTAGCATATCTTAGAATCAGAACGTATCTGTTAATGTTTTATTTGCTTATTTTGCTTAATCTGATCAACACCTGTGCGAGCATCTTGTTTAATTGACAGGTTGATGAGTCGAGTCTGATTATCTAGCTATCTGATCTGATCATAGCTGGAGAAATCTAGATTCCCTACGTCGGAGCTAGATTTCTCTGAAAAGGCTATAGTCCGATCGGCTGGTTAGATGGTCCGATAAGACAAGTTAAACTGGTAATTAGACAAGGTGGACAATGTATCGGCTTACACTGTGATTATTTAATATCTTGTTTCAAGACACAGCTGATCCATTATTTTACATATTGGCCTTGTTATATGCTTTATTTCATTATTCAAAGGCTAGCCTGGTATATCAATCAAGGTCCGATCCTGATTGGTCCGATTCTGAGGTCCGACTTGGTGTCTGATTGAGGTCCGATCACTCGGTCCGATTGACGTCATCATTGAGGTCTGATTCTGAGGTCCGATCGGTATCGGCCGATGCGTGTCTGATTGGGTCTTCGCTAAAATTCGACGTTACTCCATCGTCTGAAATAGAGCCAGCACAATCATAGAGCAATTTAACTGTTTTATTCCCTTGTCAATTTCGGGTCAAATTGACTGGCACGCCGCGAACCTGAACTGGAGTGTAGACTGGCACTGGAGCGAAGCTGATCTCCCTGGTCTTCTTGTGCTGCACGCGGGGAATACGTCCGCCGATTTTCCGCGTCAACACATTTTTGGCACGCCCAGTGGGACACGAGAAACAAATCCAAGATGTCGTCGTCTGATGCTGAACAAGAAACTGCAGCAAGACTTGCTGCTGAGAAAGAAGCTGCTGAGAAGGCTAAGAACGACAGAAACAAGACGCCTGAGGTGACCATGCCCGTTACAAAGGCCGATCTATCCAAAGCCCAGTTGGATGCAGTTCAGGCCCAAATTGATGCGTTTGAGAAGCTGTGCCTTGGCCAATTCGGGCGTAATCGCTCAGGTCCTATACTCAAAGGTCCTCTCCCGGATCCAGAGTTGATTAAGAAGACCACTGATGCACGGGAGCACCAAGTCAACATGACGGAGATGATTCACCAGGCTGTTCATCATGCATTGATCAACCAATCAGCAGATTCTGCAGGAGCATCAGGATCAGGAAGAGGAAAAGAAACTACAGATAATACCATGACCGTTGCTCCACAGATGCCAATTGCTCCACCACCTCCTGTTGAACTGGCCAACGGTTTTCTGTTGATGGCCGATGGAACTATTGTCGGCCCACATGGTGAAAAGTATGCCAGGACTTTGAGCGAACAAGAAAAACAACCTGCAGCTGCAAGGCTACGTACAGAGGTTCCTTCACATCAGCGTATGGTCGGAGATTACAATAACTATGTGATGGACATAGCTGATGGGATGCCACATGGGAATCAACAGTCCGATTGGTCACAAAAGATAGCCGAGGTGATTCCAGAATCAATTCGGCTTGAAGCCTAAAGATGAAGCGAGGTTGTATCGGCACCCGTACCCATCTTACTTTGATGCAGTGCCACTTCCTCCACGTTACAGAGTGCCGGATTTTTCAAAATTCTCCGGGCAAGATGATATGACCACCATCGAGCATGTGAGCCGATTCTTGGCTCAGTGTGGTGAGGCTGCCTCAGAGGAGGGACTTCGGCTCAGATTTTTCCCTCTATCACTATCAGGGCCGGCGTTTACCTGGTTTACGTCGTTGCCAGCAGGATCAGTCACAGGGTGGTCCGATATGGAAAAGCAGTTCCATAAATACTTCTTTTCTGGTCTCAATGAGATGAAGATCTCTGATTTGATTGCTATCAGGCAGAGGAATGATGAGACCGTCAAGGAGTACATTCAACGGTTCCGTGACACTAGGAATCGATGCTATAGTTTGAAGCTATCTGACATACAATTGGCCGAGCTTGCATTCCAAGGTTTGCTCGCGCCGATTAAGGAAAAGTTTTCTGCTCAGGAGTTTGAGACATTGGGGCAATTGGTTCAGAAAGTGTCAGCTCATGAGGTCCGATATCAGGAGATGAAGCGCATGAAGTTTTCTAAACAAGTATCTTATCTCTCTGATACTGAAGAAGAGGCTGATGTTAACATAGCTGAATGGACTAAATCCAAGAAGCCAGTGTCGCTCCCGTGGATCAAACAGAATCCTGAGAAGTTTGGTTTCGACATAACAAAGGCCGATAAGATTTTTGATTTGCTGCTCAGTGAGAAGCTTATCCAGCTTTCTCCAAATCACTCAATTCCATCGGCCGATGAGTTGAAGAAACGTAAATATTGCAAATGGCACAACTCGACATCTCACGAGACCAATGAATGCAAAGTGTTCAGAAGGGAGATCCAATTGGCTATTGAGTCAGGCAAGATCAAGTTTGAAGACAGCAAGAAAGCCATGAAGATCGATGGTCATCCCTTTCCCAATAACTTTGCTGATTTCTCCTTTTCTGTTAATATGGTTGATGCTAATGAAAAGGGGAAGTTCAAAGTGCTTACATCGGACCACGCCAAGAGTTCTGGTGCCGTTGATCCTGCTGTTCAAGTTACTATTGAAGAGCTACGCAGGAATCATCAGGCGTTTGGGCGTGAATCTAATGCTCCTGGTGGATATCGGCCGCGTGTGACTTCCCAAATGTTGATCAACAAATACAAGAGGCAGCAGGCAGCAGTCCGAGCGTGGAGAGAACGCGAGGAACGGCGACGTCAGAGGCGTGAATATCAAGCAAGGCGCCTTGATGAAGAGTTTGATGATCAACGCCGACGTGATGACAGGTCCGATGGCCGACGCCGATATAATAAGTGGTCCGATGACCGACGCCGACATAATGAGTGGTCCGATGACCGACGCCGGTATGATAACAGGACCGATGGCCGGCGCTGGTTTGATGATAGAGTAGATGATCGCCATCACTACGGTTATAGGTCCGATTGGTATACAGATGGACGTCAAGCTTATAACCGGTACGATCAAGATGATGATCATTGGGGGTGTCCTTTCTTCGTGTACTGCTGGAACGAGAAGCTTAGGCTGCCATCGAAAGCAGATTGTCCTGAATGCAGCTTCCAGTATGAAGAATACAGAGCTTCCAAGAGAGGCCGACGATCAGTTCATGAACGGATCGGCGTCAGGATCGATGATCATCATCAAAGAGATGAAGGCCGGGTTAACACTCATGGCCACAAAAATAATGAAGGCCGAGTTGATGCTCATGGCCCTGAAAAAATGGAAGAGAAGGCTCCAGTTCAAAATCGGACTGAAGAACCTCCAATGAGGCCTGGACAGTGGTGCCCGTCAGGGATTTCCAAGTCCAAGAAGAGACGTGTGCAACGCTTACGTTATAATGAGCAGATTCAGGAACAGGAACTGGCAAAAGAGAAGAAGTGGCGCGTCAAGATGGCCAATGATGATGAAGCAAGCACATCGGCCGCAATAAATATGGTTTTGATGTTGCCTTTTGATTTCGCTGCTCCTGATGAACAAGACGACCATGAGGTCGATTATGAACTGGAAGAAGCCGCTGCATGTTTGGTTCTTGATTCAGAAAAGGCGGTTTTTGAGAAGCCAAATGCAAATGGGTATCGGCACCTGAAGCCTCTGTACATCAAGGGATACGTTGATGGGAAGCCGATGACCAAGATGCTGGTTGATGGAGGAGCTGCTGTCAATCTCATGCCCTATTCTACATTCCGTAAGCTGGGTAAAGGGATTGATGATTTGATCAAGACCAATATGACGCTTAAGGACTTTGGCGGGAATGTTTCAGAGCCTCGGGGGGCAATTCATGTGGAATTGACCATCGGCAGCAAAACATTGCCGACTACCTTCTTTGTGATTGATGGCCGAGGTTCCTACAGTATGCTCCTCGGACGTGATTGGATTCATGCCAACTGTTGCATCCCATCCACTATGCACCAATGCTTGATCCAATGGCAGGGCAACAAAGTGGAGATAGTCCCAGCTGATGATTCGGTTAGCATTGCTACAGCCGAGTCAACAATTTGGGAATTTGAAGGAGTTGAATGCCTGTCAGGAAAAGTGTGGGATGGTGACTTCCTCAAGGTGTCCGATCAAGGACTAAAGCCGATCCAAGCAGTCGGCTCTGAGACATTGTTTTAAATGGATGATTATATAGAAGATCTTGAAGACCGAAGTGAGTTCGGTAAATTAGGATTTGGATTTACGTCGGCCGATGAATTAGAAGAAATAGATATAGGATCTGGTGATAGACCAAGGCCGACGTATATCAGTGCTAAGTTGGATCCTGAGTATAAACAGGAGTTAATAAAACTTTTGAAAGAGTATTCTGATTGTTTTGCTTGGGAATATTATGAAATGCCAGGTTTAAGCCGTGATATTGTTGAACATCGGCTACCTATCAAACCAGGATATCGACCACACAAGCAGTACCCAAGGAGGTTCAAGACTAAGATGCATGAGCCAATTAAGGCCGAAATAACGAAGCTGTTTGAAGCTAAGTTTATCTGGCCATGTCGATATGCTGAGTGGGTATCAAATATAGTTCCTGTTTATAAGAAGAATGGAAAGCTACGTGTTTGCATTGATTACAGGAACCTGAACAAGGCAACCCCGAAGGATGAGTATCCGATGCCGGTGGCCGATATGCTTGTCGATGCAGCATCAGGCCATAAAGTTATGAGTTTCCTAGATGGTAATGCTGGTTATAATCAGATTTTTATGGCGGAAGAAGATATTCCCAAGACCGCATTCCAATGTCCAGGTGCTCTCGGTTTATATGAGTGGGTTGTTATGACTTTTGGTTTGAAAAATGCCGGTGCTACTTATCAACGTGCCATGAATTATATTTTTCATAGGTTGATCGGCAGGATAGTCGAAATCTATATTGATGATGTGGTGGTCAAATCGAAAGGTTATCGAGATCATTTGGCCGATTTGAAGGAAACACTGGAGTGTACAAGACAACATGGATTGAAGATGAATCCGCTCAAGTGTGCTTTTGGCGTATCGGCCGGCCAATTTCTTGGTTTCTTGGTACATGAGAGAGGAATTGAGGTGAATGATCGGAACCGCAAGGCGATTGATGATATTGAACCTCCAACAAACAAGAAGGATTTGCAGAGTTTGATTGGAAAGATTAATTTTCTGAGGAGGTTTATATCAAATTTGTCGGTTCGATTGGAGGCATTTACTCCTTTGCTGAAGCTGAAAAGTGAGGAAGAATTGGTTTGGGAGCCTAAGCATCAAAAGGCATTAGATGAGATCAAGCAATATTTAGCATATCCGCCAGTTCTAATTCCACCACAAAAGGGTAAGCCGTACAAGCTTTATTTATCGGCTTTTGATCATGCAATCGGCTCTGTCTTGATTCAAGAAGTTGATGGGAAAGAACGAGTTATATTCTATTTAAGCCGAAGATTGCTAGATCCTGAAACTCGGTACTCATATGTGGAGAAGCTTTGCCTTTGTTTATATTTTTCCTGTACAAAATTAAGGCATTATTTGCTATCGGCCGAGTGTACTGTGATTTGTAGAGAGGATGTGATCAAGTATATGCTATCAATGCCAATCATGAAAGGAAGAATTGGCAAATGGGTTTTTGCTCTAACAGAATTTGATCTCAGATATGAATCGGCCAAAGCGGTGAAAGGGCAGATAATGGCTGATTTAGTTGCTGACCATTGTGGACCGAGCATTGATTCTGGCAAGCAATGCACTATGGAACTTGATATATCTGGTCCGATGAAAAAGGCCAATGTGGTTGACGCGGTTCCTTGGACTATGTTCTTTGATGGTTCTTCTTGTAATGATGGTTGCGGAATCGGTCTGATTATTATTTCGCCTCGGGGGGCAAGGTTTGAATTCGCCTTTCCAATTGAAAAATGCACAAATAATCAGGCGGAGTATGAAGCATTGATGAAAGGTCTCCAGATTCTTAAAGATATCGGCGCTCGATTTGTTGAGGTATTTGGAGATTCTTTACTGATTA
>CM014271.1:53734464-53763462 GCA_004135705.1 Alloteropsis semialata
GCCGCCGACCCGCTCCTTCATCTCCTCCTTCCCCACGGTGCGGTTGGCAGCCCGAGTGGGGTCGTCTCGCCCCGAGTACTCGAAGCCCGGGTGCTTCCGCTCCTGAATGGGTTGGACCAAGCGCCTGCTGAAGTTGCAGGCGATGCCGACTGCTGTCAGGCCTTGAGCCTTCAACTCCTTGATCAACCCGAGGAGCTCCTCCACCTGGTCCATCTCCGAGGCGTCTGGAAGCTCGTTCCAGCAGTCTTGCACCTTTGGCCGCTCGCCGGTGTGGCACGGGATCGCCGGCGCGTGGTTCCCGACGTAAAACCACTCGGCCTTCCACCCTTTGTTGGAGGTGTTAAGGGCGATGTCGAAGTAGTCGTCCTTGCGCCCCTGACGGAGCATGAAGCCGGCTCCTCCGACCACCACCATTTTCTCCTCGCTTGGCTGAGGTTTCAGCCAGTACAAGTACCTCCAGAGATTGAAGTGAGGAGAAATACCTAAGTACGCCTCACAGAGATGGATGAAGATGGAGATCGCCATGATCGAGTTGGGGTTGAGGTTGATCGCCTCAATCCCGTAGTAGTGAAGAAGCCCGCGGAAGAATGCCCCCGTGGGCAAACCAAGCCCGGCCTCGAAGAAGGGCTTGAAGAGGACCAACTCGCCGGAGTTCTCCGACGGGAATACCTCCCCCGCGCTCGGCCGCCATTCCGCCACGGCCTGAGGCGGCAGGACGCTCCGCTCCACCATCTCCTCCAACGCCTCCGTTGTCACCTTCCCCCGCGTCCACGCGAGGACAGGGGAAGGGATCTTGTCAGTCTTCGGGACAGCGCCGGCAGCAAACTTCTTCCTCCCCGCCATGGATTTCACTGCAGGGGTCTTGACACGCATCAGCGAGGCTACACTCCCCGTGGTGGCTGAGATCGCGCAAAGGATTTGCGAGCAAGGGGAGCTTTGGTGGCGGCGGGGCGAAATGCGAAGAACGAGGAAAGCAGATCTGGAAATGAGAAGATTACCCTCCGGGGGTTAATCCTCGCCTTTTATAGCGCGCCTTGATGCCCGAAATTACCGCGAGATCGCGCGATCAGCGGGGCGGGCGAAACGGTACAAAGAGCCGTTGGGCGCTTCACCTTCCGTTACACGCCGGGCGCCAACGGTAAAAAATGACTCCGGAGCACTCAAGCAAGACAGAGCAGTCGGCGTGCCGCTACGGCTCGGACAGCTCCCACGCTCGGGGGCTGGCGCCGCGATCAAGTCGGTGTGCCTCTCGGGCTCGATCGGCCCCGAACCACTCGGGAGCCGACACTGCAAATACAGTGGCGTGCCGCTAAGGCTCGAACGGCTCCCACGCTCGGGGGCTGGCGCCATGATCAAGTCAGTGTGCCTCTCGGGCTCGATTGACCCCGAACCACTCGGGAGTCAACACTGCAAACTTAGTGGCGTGCCGCTAAGGCTCGACGGCTCCCACGCTCGGGGGCTGGCGCCACAATCAAGCCAGTGTGCCTCTCGGGCTCGATTGGTCCCGAACCACTCGGGAGCCAACACTGCAAACCAAGTTGGCGTGCCGCTAAGGCTCGAACGGCTCCCACGCTCGCGGGCTGGCGCCATGATCAAGTCAGTGTGCTTCTCGGGCTCGATTGGCCCCGAACCACTCGGGAGCCAACACTGCAAACCTAGTGGTGTGCTACAAAGGCTCGAACGGCTCTCACGCTCGGGGGCTGGCGCCACGATCAAGCAACACAATTCTTTTTGCAGGAAATACAGGTACAACAGAGCCGGGCCTACGCCGGTTACAAACATCAAACACATCAGCCGCCAAGATGACGGCCTGGGGCACTCGTCCCTGCGCTCAGTGCTACATCCGAAGCAAGCTTGGCCCACATGAGCTCCTCGCAAGCCCTCTTGTAGCACCACTGCAGCCGTCGACGGGACAGCACCGGTGGAGGGTTGATGGCAGACGCCTTCGGCTATCCCTGGCTCTACAAAGCATTTCACCCCACATGGCCCTCGTCACATGGGAATGCGGGGGTGAACAGGGCAGCACCAACGCGCCGATCAACGCCTCGGATCCCTCGCAAGCACTCTTCTAGCACCACGCCGTGATGACTCCATGAGCTCTCCCCGGTGGATGAACCCAACGATGAACCTCCGGCATGTTAACTACAAGGATCCTATGTCTACTCGCTCTTGGGTGGCAGCTCAGGCTCCCCGACGGGTATTTATAGCCCCTGGCCGCCGGAGGACGCAAGACTTACTCCACGATGACGTGCACGGGCTCCGCGCCACGCGTCTCTCCTCCAGCATGGAATGCACAGGTTGCCCTTATCTCCTTTGGCTCCACTTGGCCACGGGAGTGCCCTGTGCAGTCACGGGAACTCTATTCCTGACGCCGCCTTGCCTGCCTCTCCTTGGCATATCCTACGAAGAAGGAATCCTCCGGGACTCGGACCTCTCGCCAAGATAAGTTTCATTTGATTATTTTCACCAATCCCGTGAGCTTTAAAACAAGTTGCTAAAGTACTCGGGGAGCACACGCCTTAATCCGTGAAACCTCGGCTCTTCCGTACGCCTACCCTCCTACGCGTGCACGCGGCCCAGCTCCCTGCGCTATGGACTACGGCTATCGGGGACCAGGTGCATAAACGTAATAGGCTAACTACCCGAGGAAATTAAAAGACTTGAAAGCAGGAAGCGGGGTTCATTAGTGTTTGTATCGCCGAATATTTTTCTCCTCGAGTTTTTACCTTGTTACAGGGTACTGACGACTACTCGGCGTGCTCAGCCCTCACGCTCGGGGGCTGGCGCCGGGACGACTACTCGGTGTGCTCAGCCCTCACGCTCGGGGGCTGGCGCCGGGACGACTACTCGGTGTGCTCAGCCCTCACGCTCGGGGGCTGGCGCCGGGACGACTACTCGGTGTGCTCAGCCCTCACGCTCGGGGGCTGGCGCCGGGACGACTACTCGGTGTGCTCAGCCCTCACGCTCGGGGGCTGGCGCCGGGACGACTACTCGGTGTGCTCAGCCCTCACGCTCGGGGGCTGGCGCCGGGACGACTACTCGGCGTGCTCAGCCCTCACGCTCGGGGGCTGGTGCCGGGACGACCACTCGGCGTGTCTCGCAGGACTCCGCTGGCCCTCACGCTCGGGGGCTGGACGCCGAAATTAACGTCGGATGATTTAGCCAGACGCTCCTTGACTAACCCTTGGACCGATTCCTTCGGAATCGCTTCAAGGCTCGGGGGCTACGGCCAACGGACGCACCTCGCGGCGCATCCGTTGATTATCTGACGACTTCAGAACAAGGCTACTAACCCTTGGACCGATTCCTTCGGAATCGCTTCAAGGCTCGGGGGCTACGTCCAACGGACGCACCTCGCGGCGCATCCGTTGGGTAAACGGCTCTTTTCTCTTCAGTATCACGCGGTTTCGCTTCCAACTGCAGCAGGCTCGACGCTCATCGGGCAGCACGACCTCGTCGACTTGTCCCTCAACCACGTACTACTCGGGGGCTTGTCGGGGGTAGACCCCCAGGGGTACCCAGCAGGCGGATTGGCCCAACCATCAAAGGGCGGCCCAATCCGAGTACATCTGGATCGGTTTGTCGGACTGGCTGGCCCACCGGTCAGGGGCCCACCAGTCGGGCGAACCGAATGGGCGCGACGACGCGCGCAGCAAGGAAAGCACACGGCGTATCCCGCAAGAAGCTCGGAGATCAGGATAAACTAGCCGGAATTGTAGGGAAAGATATCTGTAATCGTTATAGGATCAAATCCTTGTAATTCGGGTAGGTTACGATCTCTGGCCGACTTGTAACTCAAGGCAGCCGGACTATATAAGGCGCCCTGAGACCCCCCTCCAGAGCACGACATTACGAGCAATCACACAACCCTAGGATAGAACCCAACTACGGAGATCCTTCCAGGAACTTCATACACAGCAATACAATCGCCGCCAACACAGGACGTAGGGTGTTACGTCATCTCGACGGCCCGAACCTGTTCAATCCTTGCGTCTTGTGTTACCATCGACTTCTGATCCTCGATCTGTCCCTCGACAAATCAACCACGTAGGCTACCCTGTGTGGACTGCCGGGTCCAAACATCCGACACGCCCCGGCCCATCCGGCGCCGTACCCACTGGGTACCTGCTGCGTCAGAGCAGGATGGGCGTCCGTCCTTCGCCACGGCAGCCACAGTGGCGCCCGTCTCGTCCGAACAGGAGCGCTACAGTCCGGAGAAGGATGCATGCGCTACACCAGGCACTCCAGTACCACTCCAGGCGCCCCCGGACGACATCTGGAACCCGAGCAGGACACCTGGAGCACCCAAGGACCTCGGGCAAGTCAACCACGACCCGGAACTACCCGGGAGCTTACCCGAGAAGGCATCGGCGTCAACCACCCGGGATGTACGATCCCGGGTCCGGCGGGGCGCCCACTCCGTCAACACCTGCTCCCCGTACGGCTCGGCAGACGACACTGGACGAAGCTCTCGGGGGCAGTAACTCCCGTTGTAATTTTCTCCTTTCTTACCCCCCGCTCCCTTCTCTCCTTGAAGCTATAAAAGGGGACGAGGGGACGTCAGCGCGGGGCAATTCGAACACCATTCACGAACACTCGGACACAGCGCACAGCTCACTCACTCGCTCCACACAGGGACTTGGGACCCTCTCCCTCTCCCAACCAGTTTGTACACCCCTACTGCAGACTTGGACTTGAGAACAGCGACGCTCACTGGACGTAGGGTATTACTCTCCGGAGGCCCGAACCAGTATAAACCCCCTGTCTCTCGAGTCACCATCCGGATCCAGACACGCGATCGTAGGAAATTTACTTGTTGGCGGTAGAGAACCCCGACACGAGCTCTATGCTCGGGGGCTCCCCATTTGATCGGGAAGTTTCTTGCAGTTTGTACTTCTAGACTCTTTTTCAGCATGCCAGCATGGCTGTAAAAGAGCCCGGGGGCTACTACGGTACTACTACCATGCAAGAAACGGGCTTTTTAATTCAAGAAAGCTAGGCTACGCTAAAATTACCGAACACCGTGACTACAAGGAATTACACAGTTCAGAAGGCCGCCCGTGTCTCAGCAACTAAACAATTCCAGAATAGCTTATGGTAACAGGACTTTTTGGCTATGACAAAGCTATCAGTTAAAAAGATCCATGAAAATACCGTTCAGCTCTAAGATCTACGCAAAAACATGCAAGCATATGTTTAGCAAAATGTAATCGCATTCTAAACCGTTAAAATTTTGCCCTATTACAGGAATCTTGCACAGTGTTCAGGGTGATTCCTCCGAATCACTCAAATGGAGATCAAGTTTTCTGACAAACGGTTCCACCAGTGGGGTAAGGCTATCAAACATTACCTCAGCTTCTGACGCCGAGCACTTGAAGCCTTTTGAGAGCAGAGAAACGTCCAGATCAGGGAGGTGGCTTTTCAAAGCCCCGATGGTGTGAGTTGCAGCAACGCAGGCACCTTCCATCAGCCTGGAGTCCAAGGACGAACTGCGCTTCTCTGATGCTTCAAGACGGGCGGTCAGAACAGCCAGTCTCCTTTCCAGATCCGAGTTTTTCTTCTTGAGCACCTCAATGCTCTTGGAGTTAGCTACAGGGTCAAAGGCAGCATGTAAGCAAAAGGTCGAAGATAAAGACTCAATAAGCGAAGCATGAGATTTAAGGCATGTACCTTCTTTCTCGGACTGGAGAACGGTCACCTGGGCTCCCAGTCTGATCACAGACGTTTCTGCAGCAGAGGCACGAGCGTCTAGCGAACGCCATTGCTCTTCAGCTGTCGAGAGCGCGCTAATGATCGGGCCCAGGGGCGTCGGGATGGGTCCCACGATCTCTGTAGTCTTCTCTGAGCTGTCAAGTTGTGCCATTGAGTCTGGCTCGGGAGTTTTCTCTTTGGCAGATGGTTTGACAGGAGGAGAAGCTGTGGGATCGGGTTGCCTGAATTCCCGAATAATCAAATACAGTGAAGACAACATTTAAGAAAAATGCTCATGCATAATCAAAGATTATCAAAGCTCTTACTCGGCCGTCGGGATTTTGACTTTAAATCTCTTGGCACTAGGAATAAGCTTTGATGACTGTCCGGTCGGACGATTTTCCTGTCGTGAAATCTCCCGATCACGTTTAGCTTTGGTTATGCGATCAAAAGCTGCGAATAAACGCCCGAATACGATCATGCTCGATACCTGGGCATCAGGACGAGGCGGATCACGACTGGGCTGCAGATTGGCGGACCTAGGCGATCCAAGAACTCCCGAATCCAGAACTGTCCTCTCCACACTGTGAGAGCGTTTCCGGGTTCGGGGGATAATCGCCTTGGGGCTGCTCGGGACCTCATTTTCCAAACCAGGTGATGGTTCAGGTTGTTCGTTGGTCGGGGCCCCGGTGCCTTGATCAACGGGCTGATCTCCCTCCTCCTCAACATTGATGGCACCGCTCTGGGCGGGGGCATCAACAATAGCTGGGGCCTGGTAAAAAAAAAGGTTGCATCATATCAATATTATGCAAGAAAGAGCTTTTTCTGAGTAACAGTTTACCTCTGGAGGAGGGTTGTCAGCGCTGTATGGTGCTGGGACGTTCTCCCAGTCCGGGGGATCAGCCCCAAACATCTTCTTCAGGCGCGCGGCCACTTCTGTCTCTGGGACAACTGCTAGTTAAGAGTCATGAACTCAAATGACCGAACAAACTTGGAAAAACAGTCGAACAGAAAAACAAATACTCACCATCGGGTTTCATTCTGTTCGGGTCGTTGTCGCCCTAAATGTCCAAGCGTAGCGGTCGTGAGTCATAAGCGGAATGAATCTCCATCTAATGAAGATTTCTGCTACATGAACCGCTGTCAGACCAGCATTGCGGAGCTCCAGGATCCGATCAATATGCTTCTGCATCTCCGGGGTGATCCTTGGTAGGGCTTTGGTCTCTTCCTTGAGGTAGGGCATCAGATATTTCCCTTTTGCCACTGAGGCCGTGGGAAGAGTGATGTAAAACCAATGACGCTCGTATCCTTTCCAGCTGTCCTTAACTGGAAAGGAGATATAGATCTCCCGATCTCTCAAGGAAAAGCCTATAGACCCGATCATGACTTGTTTCTTGTAGTATGCAGGGGTGTAAAAATATCTCCACAATAGCAGCGAAGGTTTAATCCCTAACCAGGCTTCGCACAGAAAAGCAAAAACGCTAAGCATCGTCAAAGCGCCAGGCTTAAGGTGCACAAGCTCTATCTGATAATGCTCGCATATGTTGTGGAAGAAATCAGAAGGATAAACCCCAAATCCACAATGGAAGAACTCCAAGAATACCACCATCTCAAGGGTGTTGGGGGTCGGATACACTTGACCTTTGGCATGCCGGTGAGGGAAGAGGCTGGTGTCGTGGAGCAATCCGAGGTCCTCCAACTTCTGCAGTTGCTTGGCCGTCGTGGTGGATTTGTGCCAATACTTGTCCGTGGTGCAGACCGTGCCCCCGCTGCGGAGCTCTCGCCCGGTGGCGGCGCTACTCTGGTCCCCTGAGGACTCAGTGGCGGATGAGGATTGGTGCGTGGATGCCATGGAGATCGTAGGCTAGCCCAAGGAGTTGGAGGAGCAGGGGAATGAAGGGAAGAAAACTGATAAAAGATGGCAAGTGTTCTGTAGATGAGAATGGAGAAGACGAAGGCCCAAATGGAGTCCAGGCGGCCACGCCTGGGGGCTTTTATGGTTCAGCCAGGGAGCACGAACCTCGAGAAACCTGCCCTTGAGCCGCGCAATCCGCATTGACTGTTGGGTCAAAAAGATTCTTTCCTTTTTCTACGGCACGCGTCGTTTCGAAGAATGTGCAAGTCCAATTCAATGCATTTAGGGTTGTTAGCTTATTTGGTAAGTTACCAGTTTTAAATGACCAAACGATCGGTGTGAATCAAGGAAATGCCCCGATCATGTCTGATCAGGGTCAAATTTCCCAAACACACTGAAGATAGTTAGTTTGGTTGGAAGAAACTTTTCGTTCGGGAATTTTGTTTCTGGATGAGCAATTTCGTGAACAGATTGACACGGATATATTTCCAAAGCACAAGGGATTTAAGTTACATCCTTCAAGTGAAATTTCTTCATTAAATCCAAAAGAGGGAACATTTCACAGGGGATTGATAAATATCCTGAAATCAAAATACAAAAGCGCCCTGATCTTGGGTTGATGATCGTCAACCAACCTGATCAGGGCGATGGTGTGCTCGCCGGTGGATCATCATCTACCGCGTTCTCTTCTTCAGAGTCGCTGACGAGATCCACGAGCGCTCCGTCTCCAGGGATCCCGATCAGGTCGCGGTTCAGGGAGACGAAGAGGCGCCGGGCAAGTTCTTCGTCGCCGCTGGTGTCCACCGGAGCAGAAGACGAAGATGCGCATGCGTGCGCCGCCTCTGGCTTCAGCCGGATTCCGCTCCCTCCTTGTTCTGGCTCGTCGTCGGAAGAGAGGGAGACAGGAGATGCCGGGGCTGGGGAGGAAGACGCAGGGCATTTCCCGGCGGCAATGCTTGACGGAGCAGCCTCGGGAGACGGCGGCGCCACCGCCGGAGCCTCCTCCTCTGGTGGCTCGACCTCGACTCCATCATCCCCGTACCAGGGGAGAGCCAGGAGCGGAGCTTGGGGAGGAGCAGTGGCTGGTGACGTCTCCGGCAGGTCCTCCGGCTTGTCGGGCGGTTGTTCGCCGGAGCTGTGAGGGGAGTCTCTGAAAAGGAGGCGAGGAAGCTTGAACCTGCGGCTAAGCCTTTTCTTTCCCATGGCGAGTGGAGGAAGAAGGCTTAGGATGGAAGTTTCAAGTACACATCAATCCAGGAGATCTGATATTTAAAGACTCAGGGGTGCGACGCTTCGCACAAGAATCGAGGAGCCAGAGCAGAGCCGTATCGCGTGCGCTGCTAAAGTTCCGGGAGACGTGCGGAGTGGGTTTTTAATGTGCTGGGCAGCAGTTACATCAATCCTGAGGCGTTTTGTTTTCCAAGACGGAACAGTTCTTTTTTACTATTATTATGGCTGATATTTTTTCTTTGACCTTATCATTCAGATGCAGGTTTTAACATTCAAAAGTTCGGGAACTTTTCTGGCTCTCGTGTACAAGTGATTGTCGAGGTATTAACATATCCAAAAATCACCCGAAGAGCAAAAAGACCCGAAGGCTATTGAACAGTCAACCTTTTCTGAATAAGATAAGCTCGGGGGCTACTGTTGAGGCCATAATACCATGGTGCCCGATCACGAGGATTACCGACTACTGACTCCGAACTATCAAGACTCCGAACAAGACACGATGGCCAGATCGCAGAAGGAAAGCCTGAAGATAGCTAGAGTCCTACTAGGTTTAGGTCTGTTTTGTCTTGTATGGCACGTCTCCCTGGATATAAATAGCGGGGGTCCTGTACGTAGAGGGTATCCACGATCTTAGACAATCCACCTGAGGGTACTTGTTACGCATTGTAATTTGTACTCGACGAAATAATACAAGCAGCAACTGGACGTAGGGTTATTACTCGATCTCGAGGGCCCGAACCAGTATAAAAATTCCGTGTCTCTCTATTCGTCACCGTGATCAATCTTCGCACGAAGCGGGGTGCCTGCCGGACAAATATCTGACGAGTACAACCTCGACACAATTCATTAAAAAAATGAAAAAAAGAAAAATTACCAGGGCACACTCGTTGTCCTGTAGTATGAAGAAATCGGTCCGTGCCTGAAAGTGCAAAATTCGAGGCGTTCACATGGTTGACTATAATCTTGCAAAATATAACAGAGTCCATTTAATAGAGTACCGTAGTTACCTCCTCTTGTTTGATCCACGACTCCATCGCGGACTTCAGCTTTGATTGCTCATTTAACAACCTATCGAACTGTTCCTTAAACTTCCCATGAACAGCGTCCATTTTTTCTTTGTTGACCGCTATGTAGGCATCAGATTGTTCAACGACCTTTGAATAGGCCGCGTTAGAGACATCTCATTCCTGCCGCATCTTCTCCCAGAAAATGCCAACCACTTCATCTAACGCGGAGTGCACCATGCTTGCCAGTGTACCACCAAACAACTTGCAGATGGTTTCAATCTCCTCGTAGTTCGTTGTGTCAAGCTTCTCACGCTCAGCTATAGTGTACCGGTTAGCGGTCTGTTGCTCTTGTTTCCGGCTAATGTCGGTGTCGGGGGTAGACCCCCAGGGGTACCCAGAAGACGGATTGGCCCAACCAGCAAGGGGCGGCCCAATCCGAGTGGTATCAGGCCGGTTTGTCAGACTGGGTGGCCCACCACTCGGGAGGCCCACCAGTCGGGCGAACCGGACGACTACGACGGCGCGCACGGCAAGGAAGCAGGCGGCGTATCCCGCAAGAAGCTCGAAGATCAAGATAAACTAGCCGGAATTATAGGGAAGGATATCTGTAATCGTTATAGGATCGCATCCTTGTATTTCGGGTAGGTTATGGTCTCTAGCCGACTTGTAACTCAAGGCAGCCGGACTATATAAGGCGCCTTGAGACCCCCTCCAGAACGACGATTACAACATCCGATCATTCAACCTAGGACAGAACCCAACTACGGAGATCCTTCAGGAACATCATACACAGCAATCCATACACCCAACACAGGACGTAGGGTATTACGTCATCTTGACGGCCCGAACCTGTTCAATCCTTGCGTCTTGTGTTACCATCGACTTCTGATCCTCAATCTGTCCCTCGACAAATCAACCACGCGGACTACCCTGTGTGGACTGCCGGGTCCATAAAACCGACAGTTGGCGCGCCAGGTAGGGGCTGATCGATAAAATCAATCTACAAGCTCGATGGCAGAATCAATCTACAAGTTTCTGTGTCGGCGGCGACGAACTCGCGAGCCGCCGGTTCCTGCGTGATCTATCTCCAGCAAACCGACTACCTCTCCGCTGCCGAGGACTCCGAACGCCGCCGAGGCGCCGTTACGCGGCGTGACAACTCGCCTTGCGGCTTCGTACTGCCGGGTCGCTGCACCGGCCTCCAGCCCCGTGTCTTCGACGAATCTTTGACTTGATCTGCAGCTGGAGATCGCCTACACGGCCTGTCCGATTTCATCTCTGAAAACCACGCCACGTTGCGTCCGTAGGAAAGCACTCGGCGGCGGCGACCTCCAATCCGCCACCCCGGTTCGACCTGCAAAAAGCTGCTGCGCATCATGACGGAGTCCGACGGCGCAAAAAGCTGATACGGACCAACCACCCTTCCAACAGGATGAGCACTCTATAAATTATTTTTCTAATCTTTTTTTGTCTCTAGATCGTTTCTCGTACAGTCCTACGCGCGTATGCATGATACCTTCATCGATTTTCTAATCTTTTTGCTCGGTCATGTGTACGTGTGCATGTATGGATGGCCAAGCAAATTCTATCTGCGTCAACGTTGGCCACACCACAGCGGCGGCGGCAGCTTCCTACGGCGTCAGGCACCTTCCCTGGCAGTACCCGGACGCCCGGCCGTCTCCAACCCGTCTGTGCCGCACCGCTATATCCATATGCAAATTCATCAGCCGCCATAATCCTATGCGAGAGTCACCGCGGCGATGCATAGGGAAGATTTTCTATTATTTTACTCTCATCTACATTACCAATCCGATCTCTGACTCATGTATTTTACTGATGGCTGACAAAGATTATTCTAATCTATCTTTATTCTAATCATGCATGCAAATTCGAAACCTCCTACGCACATATACAAGGAAGGCATGCACACAGGATTTGGTTGTTTTCTCTGCAGATCGAACAACCGCCCGCGATGGAGACAGCCCGACCATGCATGCATGCTGGGCGACTCGCCGTGGTACTGGAATCAACCTTAGGCATATGCCGTGTAGGGCGGCTCAGGCATGGAGCCATATGGTGTGCCTCGACCTTCGATCCACACGCAAGACGCAGGTCTGCCCAGAGGCATACGGACTACTTCAACACGGCGTCCACGAGGCGGCTTGGTCTTCAACGCCGAGTCGCCGATTACTTCAACTATACGACTCCAAACGCGTACTGTATCACGCCGACACAACTCCAACTACTTAGATCAAGACCTGACTTGCCGATTTCATCGACAACTCGTTCACTCGGTCGTGCTAACGTCCAGAGACGTCATAGCCCACGCGTGAGGGCGATCAGCTCGCCTTCCCCGACTTGATTTTTTGGCACAAATTAAGCTAAGTATTATTTTTAATTAAATATTTTACGGCTTCCGTATATCTTCGTACGCCTCGGCTCCTCGATGTCTCCGTGACATTCGCCGACTACCTCGGTCACACTCCGACTGCTTATGCAGCCTGGTCTGTCCAGACTGCAACTCCGTAAGCTTTTAAACAAGTCGCTAAAGTACTCGGGGAGCACGCGCCTTAATCCGTGAAGCCTCGACTCTTCCGTACGCCTACGCTCCTACGCGTGCATGCGGCCCAGCTCCCTGCGCTACGGACTATGGCTATCGGGGATCAGGTGCATAAACGTAACAGGCTAACTACCCGGAGAAATTAATAGACTTAAAAAGCTGGAAGCATGAATCGTTTTCATGCATTGCCGAGTACTTTTCTTCTCGGATTTATATTCTATTGCATCATATACTACCGTCGCGCTGTGTTTTCGCTGCAGGGTATGGACGACCACTCGGCGTGCTCCGGCCCTCACGCTCGGGGGCTGGCGCCCGGACGACTACTCGGCGTGTCTCAGCTCTCACGCTCGGGGGCTGGCGCCAGGACGACTACTCGGCGTGCTTCGGCCCTCACGCTCGGGGGCTGACGCTGGAACGACTGCCTGGCGAGCCTCGGCCCTCACGCTCGGGGGCTGGCGCCGGGGGGAACTGTCTCCGAGCTTTGGCCCTCACGATCGAGGGCGGGCTGCTGTTCATCGCGATCCGGTAATCGCCGAGTCGAAGACGCAAGATCCCATCTCGTTGCGTTGAAGACACGATTCCAGCAATCGCCGAATTGAAGAGAAATCGCCGATCTGCGTCTGTGCATCTCCGAACTCGACCCTGATCTACACGCCGAACTCGTCGCAGCAACTGCTGCACCGAGTCATTCTTCTGTCGCACGGTGATCAAGAGGGCGCGTGTCCCAAACCAGGACGGATCTCCATGGCGGCTGGTCGGAATCGTTTCCACCGCCTGCTGCACATGTGTTCTGATCGGATCAGAACGTGTTGCATCATCAATCGACGGGCGAGTCCTCCAGAAGGAGCAGAAGCACCGCCCAAGTCTACGTCGTCTGAATTGCAGGAGCAAAGACATGGAGACGTGTTGCCGTATTGGAGCCGATCAACCGAACCCAGGAAAAACTGGCGGCCAGGAGATCCATCTGCGAAAATTAAAGCTGCTGCACTACCACCGGATCCATCGGCAGATGGCCCTTATTTTCTAATCTTCTATCTCTCATCTCATCCACATGTATATATACATGTGTCACCTAATTATATTCTAATCCCTTTTATCTTTTGTCCGCGTACGAGTGCAGCTACCACAAGCAGTCAAGGAGGCCATGCAAACTACGTTCTCATGCAAGCAAGGAAGCCATGTTCAACATGGTCTTGCGACGTTCAGCTCCGACCGCTCCGACCATGCCGAGCGCCGATTCGTCGACAAACCTCGTCCACTCGGCCACCGCGACAACGATGTCTGAGGTTTCGTACCAACATTTGACGGCGACACATCGATTCTCCGATCCGGACACAAATCAAGCTAAATCATACTTTAATATTTTCACAATATTTTTCGGTCACCGCGTATCTCCAAAAACATGTCTCCATGATCATCGCCGACTACCCTTGGTTTGTTCCCGACTGCTTATACAGCCCGAGCGCTACACAAGCAGTCGGGCAACGCCCAACGGACGCACATATAGCATTTTTCTCCATTGTTTATTTCTTTTTCCACTCTTGTACGAGTCGCTAAAGTACTTGGGAAGCACACGCCTTAATCCGTGAAGCCTCGACTCTTCCGTATGCCTACGTTACAATGCGTGCATGCGGCCCAGCTCCCTGCGCTATGGACTACGGCTATCGGGGATCAGGTGCATAAACGTAACAGGATAACTACCCGAGGAAATTAATAGACTTAAAGAGTTGGAAGTAGAAATTCTATTACATACAACGCCGAATGTTTTTCTCCAGAATTAGTATTTGCTACACCATATACTACCTACCCTTCATATCTTCATTGCAGGGCACATGTTTGGATCCCGAGCTTGCCTGTTACGCTCGGGGGCTGGACCACTCGGCATCGCCGCCAGCTGAGTACTCGAGTCAGTCAGTACTCGGGCTGGTACTACACTCCACGACGGTCGCTAGCCGAGTGCTTTGCAGCACTCGGGCTGGCGCTACACTCCACGACGGTCGCTAGCCGAGTGCTTTCCAGCACTCGGGCTGGCGCTACAATCCACAAGGATCGCTAGCTGAGTGCTTTTGAGTACTGGGCTGGCGCTACCGCATGACAAGGAAGACGAAGACTTGACGGACCCTCAACTCGGCCCTCGCGCTCGGGGGCTGGGTGCCGGGACGACCACTCGGCGTGCTCGGCCCTCACGCTCGGGGGCTGGCGCCGGGACGACCACTCGGCGTGCTCGGCCCTCACGCTCGGGGGCTGGCGCCAGGACGACCACTCGGCGTGCTCGGCCCTCACGCTCGGGGGCTGGCGCCGGGACGACTACTCGGCGTGCCTCGGACGGCTCGACCCGGCCTTCACGCTCGGGGGCTGGCGCCGGGACGACCACTCGGCGTGCTCAGCCCTCACGCTCGGGGGCTGGCACCGGGACGACCACTCGGCGTGCTCGGCCCTCACGCTCGGGGGCTGGCGCCGGGACGACCACTCGGCGTGCTCCGGCCCTCACGCTCGGGGGCTGGCGCCGGGACGACTACTCGGCGTGCTTCGGCCCTCACGCTCGGGGGCTGGCGCCGGGACGACCACTCGGCGTGCTCAGCCCTCACGCTCGGGGGCTGGCGCCGGGACGACTACTCGGCGTGTCTCGCGGGACTCCGCCGGTCCTCACGCTCGGGGGCTGGACGCCGAAATTAACGCCGGATGATTCAGTCAGATGCTCCTCGACTAACCCTTGGACCGATTCCTACGGAATCGCTTCAAGGCTCGGGGGCTACGGCCAACGGACGCACCTCGCGGCGCATCCGTTGATTGTCTGGCGACCTCAGAACAAGGCTATTAACCCTTGGACCGATTCCTTCGGAATTGCTTCAAGGCTTGGGGCCTACGGTGTGACACCCGGCCCAATTTGGATATGGCCCAGTTGTGGCCCATGAGTGCAGGTGCACATGTTCAGTACCACATTGCTAGTTGAGCAAGGGTGGAACCAGCTTATAAGCCTTTGTCCTCCAGCCATAGCACCTTCGGGTTAACCCTTTTACACGAAGCGAGGACGAAAGTGTAAGCAGGGTGCTATGTGTAAGCGGGCGCGCCCCTACGGAAGGGCGGTGCTGTGCGGTGTTGGAGGGCGGGGTGTTACAAGTGGTATCAAAGCCGACCCTCGCGGTTGCGCGTACGGGCGCAGTGTGCAGGCATATGGCGCATGGCGCGTGTGGGCCCGGGATGGGACACACGGCATGGCATATGTCAGGCCCTGGACGTACGGTCGTGCGCTAAGAGGGGGCGGTCTGCTGGGACATTTGCCCAAGTGTGGGTGAGGGCGGTCTGCTGGGACATTTGCCCAAGTGTGGGTGAGCTGGACCGACGAGGACGTCGGGTTCTTTGAGGGGGGGTGTATGTGACACCCGGCCCAATTTGGATATGGCCCAGTTGTGGCCCATGAGTGCAGGTGCACATGTTTAGTACCACATTGCTAGTTGAGCAAGGGTGGAACCAGCTTATAAGCCTTTGTCCTCCAGCCATAGCACCTTCGGGTTAACCCTTTTACATGAAGCGAGGACGAAAGTGTAAGCAGGGTGCTATGTGTAAGCGGGCGCGCCCCTACGGAAGGGCGGTGCTGTGCGGTGTTGGAGGGCACTCTGTCACACCCGGATTTACGAAGGAAATCCGAATGCTACTATATGTGTACCCAAGAAGTCTTTACACACATATAGCTCAGAAATGAATATCAAAGAAAGGAAAACAGTGCTCGATAACATAAATCATAACAAGTCTTACATCACAGGCATTACATTTATTAACGAGTTTATCAAAGTAGCGGAAGAGTAAGCATCTAAATCCACTGAGCCTCCACAGGGACTCTGACTGGGGGACTGCACTACCTAGAACTCCGAGAACTCTTCGGGGAAGACAAAAGCATCCATAGGCGGCTCATCTGAGTACCCATCCGGGATTTTGTTGATATGAAGCAAGTGTAAGTAAAACCATCTTACTTAGCAAGCATAACATGATTAAATGAGGCTCAAAAGGCTAGACAAGGTTTAAACTGCGGTTAGCATTTTAGTTGATTGATTTTAGAATTAACCTGAATTACTAGAATTAGATGACAACCCGGTTGTAACCCACATTATGAAACATGTGAAGTATTATAGGTAACCAACATCATCATTAAACATTACTTTAGAAAACAAGGAACCGCTCGAAAAGGATCCAGGCCGCTCTTGACCGTGAGCACGGCTGTTATAACAGTTTTACACTCTGCAGAGGTTGTACACTTTCACCACCGGTCGCGACACCCCTTTGCCATAGGCAATGCACTCCCAAAACGAGCACAGGGTATCACTACGAGACCTTTCAAAAGACACCCTAGCAAGCTAGTGGCCGCTACGGTTTCCTGACAGGCGCATGGACCCCTCCAGGCTCCAGCCAAAACATCACACAAATCCATCACACACAAACCCCAACGAGAACTGACCGAGGTCCACACTTAAACCTGGCAGCCCCACTTGCGCCTTTCGGTAACCACTAGACAAGCTAGAGCCGTACAGTTTACTTAGTCAAGATCAGAGCCATGTGATTCCTGTGGTTGTACGGTTTTCCTGGGTGGCCGCTTTAAGAACGGAACCTTAAGAAGAGACGCTTAGAGCAATCCAAACACATGCTCAAGCTCCCTAAACCAAGTTGCTAAAAAGCACATTTTAATAAGGTTCCAAGTATATCATTAGTCAGGATTATTATTTCATAACGAACATTAGCGGTTGGCAAGCATAGCGACAACTAACATATCTACCCATATGCATAAACCCAAGGTAACAAGGAATATAGGATAAACAAGACTAGTCATTCCTAAGGTTTAACAAATTAGACACATGCATGAATGAATAACATGATTAATAGGTGAATAGGTATCAAGGATAAATCATGTTACACTTGCCTTCCTCAAAATAGTGCTGCTGATCTTGGTCTTCAAAGTCTTGATCAAATCCGGCCTCGTACTGCTCGCACTCTAAACACGCATTCCAATCACCACACATACATCCATCACAAGCCAGTACATGCATACAAAAGTATTTCTATTAGAACAGTACAACATACAATGAAAACAGAAGCAAAAAGGATATAAAACTAATCTACGCATTTCTACGAACACAACAACGTGAAAATCACTCTAATCGGATTTACGGTGAAGAAACTACGCTAAAAACAAGATAACGGACTATCCTGCGATAAACCGAGGACTTAAACGTAATTAAACCTAAACAGCAGGGGGTAGCAAAGAAGAAAAGCATTGCACAGGGGATGGCGGGTTGATTTGCAGAACTTCCAGGGGCTCTTTAACAAAAACGAAGGGGTATCTTGTTGATTTAATCTTGACTGTGGGAAGGAGATCGGACGGTGGCTGGGTTTCTGCTTGGTCCAGATCGGCACAGGAAGAGCGACGCCGGTTTTCGTCGGTTTTTTTTCGCGAACAGAACATGGCCGCCGGTTTTCATCGATCTTTTTCGCGAGCAGGACACAGCGGCGGTGGATGGCCGGACTTGGGCGGCGCAGGGGCTAGGGAGCTCCATTTCGCGAGCGGATTGAACCAGGAGGAAGAGGGGAACAGGGCGCATCTCACCAAGGGTTCGGGGTCGACGATTGGGCGACGAGACGGTCGAACGGCGGTGGATGGCGGTCGGTCCTGGCGGCGCTCGGCGTCGAGATGGCTGCGGCCTCGGTTTCCCACGATTGAAAGCCCGGGCGAGGTCCTCGCGTTCCTGCGCGCGAGCTGGAGGGGATAGGGTCGTCAGGGAGGCACGGCGGCGGCCAACAGAGGCGGTGACGGCGGCGCGACGCGATGCAGGCGGCTATGCGGCTCTGGGCGCGTGTGGGCAGAGCAGCAGGGGGCACGGGGGAACTCGGGCGAAGCGTACAGGGGGAAGGAAGGGGCGACGGAAATAGGGGCGACGGTTTCTGGCTGCGGCATGAATGCAATTGAAGAGAGGATTGAAGGGGGGCGTTGTTCAGGGGGAAGAAGGAAGGGCGACGGTTTCCTGCGTGTACTCGTGAGGGAGAAAGGGTGTGCGTGATGGGGTGGGCCGGCTTGGGCTGGGTCCAAGGATGAAAGAGAGAAAGAGACAGGCCCGGCCGAACGGGTTTAAGGGTTTGGGCCGAAAGGAGAAGAGGAGAAAGAAAGCCGGGCCGGGTTTGGATTTGGATAGGGTTTCAGACTGGGTAGGGTAGGTTTTGGACTTTGGGTTTTAGGGTCGGGTTCTCGGACTCTGGGAAAGAAAGAAAAGAGAAACAAAAACAGGCCGAGCTTAGGGTTGGGTTTTCCGGGCTCTAGGACTAGCACACAAAACACTCATACAAGAAAACGATGCACCGGCATGAAATGCACAAACACGTTTTTAAACCTAGGGTTGATTTTAATTTTCGAAAAGGTTTTATATTTACCTAAATTTTGAGAATGCATACACAAAACCTAGCAAATTAATTACTAATTTAGAAACGAAATTTTTAGGGTGTTACATACGGCCAACGGACGCACCTCGCGGCGCATCCGTTGGGAAACGGCTCTCTTTTCTCTCCAGTATCACGCGGTTTCGCTTCCAACTGCAGCAAGCTCGAAGCTCATCAGATGGCACGATTTCGCCAACTTGTCACTCAACCACGTACTACTCGGGGGCTTGTCGGGGGTAGACCCCCAGGGGTACCCAGAAGACGGATTGGCCCAACCAGCAAGGGGCGGCCCAATCCGAGTGCTATCGGGCCGGTTTGTCAGACTGGGTGGCCCACCACTCGGGAGGCCCACCAGTCGGGCGAACCGGACGACTACGACGGCGCGCACGGCAAGGAAGCAGGCGGCGTATCCCGCAAGAAGCTCGGAGATCAAGATAAACTAGCCGGAATTATAGGGAAGGATATCTGTAATCGTTATAGGATCGCATCCTTGTATTTCGGGTAGGTTATGATCTCTAGCCGACTTGTAACTCAAGGCAGCCGGACTATATAAGGCGCCTTGAGACCCCCCTCCAGAACGACGATTACAACATCCGATCATTCAACCTAGGACAGAACCCAACTACAGAGATCCTTCAGGAACTTCATACACAGCAATCCAAACACCCAACACAGGACGTAGGGTATTACGTCATCTTGACGGCCCGAACCTGTTCAATCCTTGCGTCTTGTGTTACCATCGACTTCTGATCCTCGATCTGTCCCTCGACAAATCAACCACGCGGACTACCCTGTGTGGACTGCCGGGTCCATAAAACCGACAGTCGGTTCTGGTACGTGTAAGATCTCTCTCTATAGCTATGTCCACAAACTGCTGCTTGAAAGTGCTCATCATCTCCTCGACCTCGTTCAGCGACTTCCGAACTTGATCCATGATAACAAGTGACACATGCAATAATAGGGATATACTACCATAAGTGCACCAAACAATAGCAAAACACAGTACCGCAGGCATTGCCAGACAATTTGCTTGCATTGTTTAAATACTAGTAAATGCTTGTTCGAATATGAACGGCATGCGCGCGGCTCTAGGGCGAGGTAGCGCGAAACGACGAACAGCACGGAGCAGCGATGGCGTGGCAAGGACGGACTGCGACGCGGCTGGGCGAACAGCAAAGATGGGAACGACGGGACTCACCACGGGCTTCGGCGAAGAACCACGAGCGGGGGAGCGACGTCGGGCGAGCAGACGGCGATCGGCGGCGCGAGGTGACGGTGAATGCAGCGCGACGACGGGCCGGAGGCGAATGCGGCGAGCGAAGTGCTCCTGCATACCAAGGCAATTAGGTCCCGAGGATCAGCGGCGGCAGCCAAAATAGAGAGAGAGAGATGTCTGCAGTGGCTTACCGAGGCAAGGCGAAGGCGTCAGGAAGGAAGGAATGGCGGCGGTGGTGGGGAGGATTTAATAGGCGCAGTGTATCGACCTAGGGTGACCTAATGCTACCAACGACTCTGCGGCGGCGCAGGCTGGGATTTCGCCCATAATCCAGGCGCGATTGGCGGCTTACGGCGATGGAGGCCGTTGCGGGGATGCGGGAACGCTGCACGGCGGGGCGTGGCGCTGCGCGTGGGTCCGGTGTACCCGAACGAGCGGCCTGGCGCGGGGTCGAGCGACAGGGCTAAGGGCGGATCTGCCCTCTCGATTTTGTCGGGAGTAAGAAGATGGCAGTGGGGCCTGCTGGAAGGTGGTGAGACGAGCAGCCAGATCGCTCCCGAGTCCATAGTAATTTAACCGGTGTGCAAGAAACGTGTTCAGCGGTCGGACGGGTGAATTGGAATGTTGATGCCCGGTGATGTCATCGGCCTATCCGGTGAGTGCTACTAATATGGAATTTTGAACTCCATTGAGTTCTGTCATAAAAAAACTGCTTCGAGTTTCAACTCAAATTCTTTCACCTGCTTTAATCTCTATGAGACACCTAGTGCTAGAATACGCGTGTGTGTACCACACTAGCCTCTAGGATCAGGCTACTGTCCCATCTAAGGCTATTCCCCACCCAAGACACTACCATGTCACATTGACACTACTATAGAAAGAACTCACCCAATGCATATACTTTTTCTAAGATAAATCATCATCCTACCTATCTCCCCTCTTCTCCCTCCTATCTTGGTTGTTGTGTAGACCATTTCCTTCTCCTCTTGCATGAGAAACCATTTCCTTCTCCTCTTGCCACTTCAATAAAATGCGTACATGGCATCCTTATTAATTCTTTCTATAGTCGTGTTTCGTACGTAGATGGTTCATTGAAAGTCGGCGATGAAGCGCGTTGTGCGTATGCGGGGACGCCGCGCGGTGTGGCGCTGCGCGTGGGCGGATATGCTGGCGGTGGGCCCCGCTGGAAGGTGGTGAGAGGAGTTAAACAGATCGCTCCCCGAGTCCATAATATTATTTCGGTGCACAAGAACCGTGTCCAGCGGTGCCTCCGGTGGATTGGAATGTTGATGCGTAGCAGCGTGTCATATCGAGGTTATCGTCCGGTGATAATATATGCGTGCGTGTTTAGCGGCGGCGGCGGCGGCGCGAGGAATGAATCTGCTTGCATTGCCTTGCCTAACGTGCACCAAATGCGGCGGTGTCCAAGGCGCGCTGTTTCTCACAAAAATCAAATGAGTCTCTCACACTTGCCGGTGGTCCTGGCCCACAAGGCTGATCTTTCCATCTAAATTTCCTTTGGAAATTCCCGTATCCGTTATGGAGATCGTGGTAACCCGAAGATTACTCTTCCATTTTTTCAGTTTCCATGAACCATCTACGTACGACAACGACGCCGCCACTCTTCCACCGCAGACGACGCGCGCCCTTCCTCCGCAGCAGCCGCCCATCGAGTGCAAAACCGCCGCCCACCGGCCAAATTTCTCCCCGACCTCACACCGTCCTTCGATTCCCTCGGGGCTCGCCGAACTCCACACAACCATCCCCATCCATCGCCTCGAGTCGCCACCCGCCGGAGCAGGTCCTCCACGGCAAGTTGGCGCCGCCCGGAAAACCGTCGGAGATCTTCCTCGCTTTCCGGCCAGACATCGACCCCACCCACCGCGACACCCGCGAAACCGAGACCTGCTTTGCAATTTGAATCCGTAGGTACGCTCCTTTGCCGCCGGCGACCACACTAGGTTGTTGTATGTTCCACCATGGCCACCACTAGGACGCACTAACCAGTAACCAGTGGCCTACTAGCTTGTGGTTAGGTTGTATTTTGGGTGTCAAAAGTATCGTCGATGAACTACATTCTTGGTTTTAACATGAACTACATTCTTGATAGTCGCTATTTATTTGATTTTTGTAATAGTTGATAGTGGCTTGGTTTCGTCTTCGTAGAATTCACACACTCATGGAAACGGAAGGACAAAGAGTTGGTCCTGTTAATTCTTCGACCCGAACGGATACAACAAAAGTTGGAGACCAGTCTATGAATTCTTTTCCAGGAATCGGCAAGGAGGATCAGGAAGAGCCGAAGGATATAGGTCAGTGAGTTCAAACAATTTCATTGCGCACGATTAGATGTTTGTATTGTGCTAGTTCAGTCATGGACACACAGCAGTGGCTCAAGGATATATCCGGGCCCACTTTTAAGTATGCATTGTGGTACATAAAACATCATTTTGAACACTGTTAACCGCCGGGTTCCTTCAATCCGATCCTGCTGTGCTCTTATTCACACAATTCGATGCAGAGAACAACACCATGGCTTCAACTTCAAAACGGGAACCAAGTACTCCAAATCAGGTAATCTCCATATATAGTGTTAGTTATTTTGTAAGTGGGTTGTACATTTTGGCAGCCTATCATCGTTCAACTGGTTGATGCAGGAATCTGGTATGCATTTAACAAACTCAACTATGAAGTTTGCAAACGTCGTACAAAAGTTATCGTCCGAAAAAAAGGATGCTGTTACAGCTCTGGGATTTGGGGGGCTGCTTCAAATGCCAGCGACGTGTCTCAGAAGACAAATGTTAGTGGAGATTGTAAAAACATTCCATTAGAACAGCCAAAGCTTCTTAATATGTGATGAGCATATTCAGATTGACCCACTGGATGTCAAGGAAATAATGGGACTTACAATTGAGGGCTTGAATGTTGTCTCACACAAAGGCACAAAAGTGAACCAAAAAGCGGGCCCCTTTGTGGACCAGCAATTGTTTGTCAGGTATGCTGATGCAAAAGGCAAACTGTCGATAAACAAGCTGAGAGACCTTATTGTTCTTTCTTGCCTTCCAGATGATGACTTCAAAAGAGCCTTTGTCTTGTTCACAATTGGTGTTATTCTAGCACCAACAACAAAGGACTATGTTCATTCCAGTTATCTGGCCCTCGTTAGAGAAATATCAGAAATTCCGAAATTCAATTGGGGCCAATTCACTCTGGACTATTTAATAACCTCATGTCATAACTATGTAATAGCTAAACCTGATCGTCGTGGCTCCTTATAGGGCAATTTGACTCTGCTACAGGTCAGTTCTATATGCTACAGCCAACACCTATGTACAATGTTTATTTTCCATCTTATGTATTTATTGCATGTTGATCATAGTTTTGGTACTGGGAGCGCGTCATTGCGGCCAGCGTGTTTGGGGTCAATTACAAGGCGCTCCAACCACCACTTATGGTGAGGTGGAATGACGACAATGCTACCCGTCGATGGAAAGCTTTCAATAAAGAAGGTGTACATGGAGGAACTGTAAGTCTCCAAAGATTACATCAACATGTGCCTGTTGTTACATGTACAATCTAACTGTCTTATCCATTGTTTGCAGCTTATCAAGCGCACTGTTTTTTTTGGGACCACGCAGCCTAAACATAAAACAACAGAGACAGCAAGCATACCACAACGCAAGCAACGTGATCATGAACCTAAACCTAAGCCAGTACGTGAGCATGGTCTACACGATCAACAAGTAAGTAGGCATCTATTTATGTGCCCAACCTAGTTTGTGTGCCTAATTCATTATTTCCTATTTATGTAGAATTATCTCTTTGAAGACTGGGCAAAAGATACCAAAACGGACATTGGACTAGTAATGGAGCGAAGAGTTTTGGACATAGAACAGAAATTTGATAGGAAAATACTAGCACAAAAGGAGGAGTTAGCTAAACTTAGGAAGGATAGAAGAATGGAGGTCAGGGTGAGAAAGATAGAAGATGTTACTGCAGAAATGCAAATGGATATCAAGGTAACCAGCGTGAGAGTACTGATTGTAGCTACCTGTACATCTTCAGTCTCTAACAAAATTTGTCTGAAAACAGGAATTGCGACAGGTACAACAGGAAATCCTGCGGATGCTGCAAAGTATGGTTCAGCCATGTACACCTACACCTCCACATGTTCAGCAATCTATGCCTCCACCTGCACATGTTGGGCAGACATCTATGCCTACATCTTCACATGGTCAGGTATTGCTCCGGCAGTCAGGATTAGATGGCCCATTACATACTCCTAATAAACAAGAGTTATTCCTAGTGAACCAGTTGATCTTTACAGCACAAGTAATACCAATTGCAGGTACCACCACACATACCGGTCCAACAGTCAATATCAAAACTCCCATCACTTTTCAATAAGACATTCGAGAGAATTGATGCTGAAGCAACCACTGCAACAAACGGAAAGCGGGAAATGAACTTTCAGAAGCAGAGGGGCCCCTCTATAGATAAGCAGGGCGGCCCCTCTACAGAGCAGCTTGGCGACCCCTCTTCACATATACAACCAAGGAAGACTATTATCGACACTGATTACGAAATATACAACCAAGGAAGACTATTATCGACACTGATTACGAATTGAATGATGTTGACTCTGAGGCTACATTATTCGTAACCTTGAGTTACGAAGACGCTAATGTGGTACGAATAGGTGGCCAGCCTGTTCAAGCAAAATGGCTTGTCAATAATGTGATGAACAAATATATTGCCGATGAGGTACTATCATGTCAGATCCATGTCGACAATACAAACATATAAACACATATGTACTAAATCAACCCTTTGCAGGTCATAAATGCTTATGCTGCCATTTTGGAGAATGATCCAGAATCATTCGTAACAACTTATGAAGCCAATTATCTGGTTTAAGATAAACTGGATACTGACGCATGCAGGAGAATTAGGACACGAATTGCTGAAAAATGTATCGGAAGGCATATGGTACGTAATACTCATTTTCTTTTGAACTTCAGTGTGCAGGAACAGTAACAGTTAGTTTTGATCCTCAGTTTTTGCATGCCGTCGTTGACTTAATTGGTTATGCTGGTTCTTAGCATGGTAGTTATCGGTTTTTTATACCTATTAGCCTACTATGAGGGGTCCCTAAGGTAGTGATTTGTGCGGTGGGGGATCGCCAGACCTGAAGCATGAAGGTAAACACGGGACACAAGACACGATTTAGACAGGTTTAGGCTGCCAAGGCAGCGTGCCCTACGTCCTGTATGGGGTGTATAGTATTGCGCCCTGCACTGGGTTGTTTTTCGATGCCCGTCTAGGTACCCCGGCCCTCCTTTATATAGTCCAGGGGGCGGGTTCCTAGTCGGCTACAAAGTAGGAGTCCTAGTAGGATTACACAGTATGAGTCCTAGTAGGATTACAGGGGAATTCTAATAGGAGTCTGCCTTCCTTCCTTGCGGACACTGGGGATTCTATCCCCGACAGTAGTGATTCCTCAAATTCAGAGTATGGGTTCATGTTGCGTTTGAGCTGCAGCTGTTTAGGATTTCACTTGACATTTGCACCCAGGATGTTATCTTTATTTGTTTACTCAATATAGTTTTTTTTAAAAAAATTGGTTACATAGGGCATTCCATTCAATACTTTTTCAACCTTTTGTAACAGGTTTTTGTGCCAATGCATTTGAACGAGAACCACTGGGCTCTCCTAGTGCTGAATTTTAAAAGGTCAGAGGTACAAATCCTACACTCTCTACCCCACACGCGAGATGAAGACAAAGAAAAGAAATTGGTAAGCACAGACCATAGCGTAACACGTACCACCTATTCAACTTTCGCTCGATCAAAGTTAACATGTACCTCAACATCCCTAGGTGCAAGGCATAAAAACATGTTTTGACTCTATGGGAACACCGATTTACTTGCGGACTTGGAAAACAGTTCCCTGCCTTGATATACCGAGACAAACAGATGGGTACTCCTTTTCGGTTCTATATTAACGTTGTACTTCGATTACTTACGTTTACGTTCCGTTGCAGATCTTCATGTGGGGCATTCATCTTGAAGTACTTAATGGTATGGGATGGAGAAAAAATGGCCCATGATTTCACAAATGTGAGTCTTAGAATTCTTCCAATTCCAAATTGCTGCAGGCTGAAACAATAATTGCTATATTATGTGCACTACTTTGTCTTGCAGGCACAGGTAAGAATGTTTAGCTGGAAAATATGCACGAGGCTGCTCCATTCTGATCGCAACATCTTACGCTTGGACTCATACAAAGAGCCTATGACAGTCTGTACATTTACTGCATATTAAAAATCTTTAAGTTTGACCAACTTTATTCCAGGCTATAAAAATAACCGGGGTACATGATGTACCATTTGGGTTGATATTTAGGAGGAAGAATACTTTAAGAAGTATCCGGAAGAACGACGCCTGGACAAACATGCTGAAGATGACAACGAGGTACAGATATTGGAGCATGGTACTGGAACACCATCAACGCCTGCGGTGAGCACGAAACAAACTTGTGGAACCACTGTGGCCAGCGCGACAGGAGGAACTGGGAAAAGGCCAAGAGGACGGCCAAGGAAAGAATCTCTTTCAACCACCGAGGCTCCTTCAACCACTGCGGCCATAACGCCAGCACAAACATGATCTGAGAAAAGGAAACGAGGACGGCCAAAGAAAGTTCCATCTACTCAAAGTACTCCCAAATCAAATGTCGTTGAAGAATTCAGCACTGCATCTATTGCTAAATGACTTAAGGTACCAGCTCAAGACGCAGACAAAAGGGTCAGCTTGCCAGGGCCACACAAGCGCAGTCCTTGGAAGTAATAATTTTAGATGTCTGCTGACGTTTCTTTTTGTTTGATTTTCCAATAGTGAATGGCGAGTTGATAGCTACAGGCTGAATTGATGCAGATCTTTTAGAATACGTTGATGATTTCTTGCCGGAACTCAAAGCTGTTTAGAATTGTAACTCAAAAGGAGTTGAATTGGACGTGTTCCAAGTTTAGTGCACTCACCGGTTACACCTGTGGGGTAACCATGCATCCTCACCGGATGATCTTTCTGGTGTGCAAGGTATAACATTCCAAGTTTACTGCACTCACCGGTTACACCTGTGGTGGCCGTACATCCTCACCGGATGATCTTTCTGGTGTGCATGATAACATTCCAAGTTTACTGCATTCACCGGTTAGACCTGTTGTGACACCGTACACCCTCACCG
Organism: Alloteropsis semialata; assembly: GCA_004135705.1. Lineage (NCBI taxonomy): Eukaryota > Viridiplantae > Streptophyta > Magnoliopsida > Poales > Poaceae > Alloteropsis > Alloteropsis semialata. The sequence continues at coordinate 53,761,686 of CM014271.1, forward strand.
TATGATCATTCTGGAGTGCAAGGAAACCGCTTCATCAAGTTCTTCCCACAGGCTTCATTGACTTCTTCCCGCAGGCTACATATCTCACAACAGATAAACAGCCTAAACCTGTATGTGCGCCACAATTTGGTTGGCGGTACCCTCGACTTCATTTGACAGCTCCCTAAACCTTTGGGGAGGGACGGCCGGGTTGATGCCTCTTATTCGGCTAATATCCTGGTCAGGCCACCACAACTTCACCAGCGCAAGGACATGCTTCGCGCAGATCGTGAGCAGGGTTCGACAGTACGGCCGCAGCACAAACGGAGCTTGACGAAGGCGGTCTAGCAAAGAAGGCGGTGCAGTTCCTGGTTGGATGGGCGCAATCATGTTGACGATCGGGAGAGCGGCGGCTGACAGATCCTTGATCTCCTTCTGCAGCGCTTCAAATTGCTGCTGCTTGTTGCGCAGGGTGCTCTGCAGCTCTTCAAATTCCTTCTGCAGCGCTTCAAATTCCTGCTGCTTGTTGCTCAGGGTGCTCCTGGCCTTCACCAATTGCTGATCCCCTTCTTCGCGCTTCTTCTTCTCTGTCTCCAGCTGACGGCTGATTTCCTCTTCACGCTTCAGACAGTCAGTCACCTCTGCCTCAAAAGCTCCAAGCTTTTTGTCTCGTTCTGGCAAAGACAGCAGGGATAAGAATTCAAGCGTAGCAATAGGGCAAAATTTGATCGAGACCTCGGAGCATCAATCAAAGGGCTCACCTCTGATATCCGCATGAAGCTCCCCATTCTTGATCACTAGTTCCTCCTTTTCATTTTGGATACAGTCAATCTTCTTATAGCACTCGTCCAGTTCCTTCTTGGTGCGAGCACGCTCCACGTCCCAGGCTGCTTGCTCCTGCGCTAGCTTTGCTTCAGCTTCTTCGGCCCTGGCGACGCTGGTGGTTGCTCGGCGTAGAATCTCGCTCTTCTGGATCGAGCGCCGGAGGACACTCTGTTTTTGACGATAGAACAATCAAGACGGGATATTTCTTCCTTGTTGGTATTTCTTAGCATCACCACTTAGAGTAGTGATGGTACTAGAGATACTTCATCGTAAATCTAGACGTTACAGATATTCTGCAAGCGCACAGAAGTACGTTGTAGCATTTCACCCGGGAGTATTCCAGAGTATCGTTATTTGTTTATCCGCAGGGAAAGCGTTTAGTTAAGAGAGAGATGTCATCCCATGTAATTACTTACAACAGCATTAATATACCATAATCTAAACAGGGGTAAAGAATATAGAAATGAATGGGTAGAGTGACACACAGAAGTTCATTGCTCATCATTATGGTAGTCTTAGTTAGTAATAATACACTAGTGAAGATCACCAAGGTTTCATAAGCATCATACAAATGTGACTTAGTTATACTACAATACCCTATACAAGCTCATTCAATGATCATATGCAAGAGGACATATCGAGGTATCCAGTGGTTCCCTCATCAAGGGACGACAGTAGGACGTCTTATCATAAAGGCCTAATACCCACTCCCGTACGTGGAGGATTACAAAGGACGGACAGGGCTGTCACCACCTGCCGCCTACCTCTACTAATCGTGGGGCAGCGGTACCCTCAACAGCATACCGTATCCCAAACACCATGTTTGCAATACGAGATACAACTCTATCTATCACGTTAATAAATAGAGCAACCAAGAGGCACATTGAGCCAATGACATTGCATACATTCACTTGATTAAGGTGTAAGACATAAGTAGTATATACTAAATAAATATAGCATAGCTGAGGCACAT
>CM014271.1:53770328-53792121 GCA_004135705.1 Alloteropsis semialata
CCATCTTCTGCACCGTAGTCCCTGTACTTAAATATATTCCAGATATGCATGGTATACTATTATTTGAATACTAATGCCTAAGTTATGCCTTGATCTTTATTGGTTTCTGAGCCTATTGACGGTCGGATTTTCTGTTATAAGGACCGTCAACATTCCTCACAAAGGATAAATCTACAAGAGAAACTTACCTCATTGCACTCTGCAACTAGTGCCTGCATATCATTAAATCGTGCGTACAGCTCCTTCATCTTCTCCAATTCTTCGTCATCAGTCTCGGAGTTGAATACGAATCTCCGATCGTCGTCCCATCCAGCTCCGGCAGGTGCGCACCCAATTTGAAAGGGCCGCGGCAGAGCAGCAACCTTGGGGCGGGGGATTTCCTCGATCACCAACCCGGTGATAGTAGAGTCCTCCGCGCAGGCCACGGCGCGACGAATGCTTCGGGCCGATTGAGGCCACGCGGCAGCCGGAGTCGTGCTCGGAGCTGGAGAAGGAGCTGGCTCCTCGCGGGCAGGGTTGACGTTCTCGGGGGCTGGAGAACTTGGAAAAGATGGTGCGGGGGCACCTCGAGCCTCCTCGCCAGAAGCCAACGCCCTTGTAGGACATACAACTGGTTTCGTCGAGGGACTTGACGGCACCACAAGGGCCTTGTTTTTCTGTGAACTGTAGATGATGTAGGAAACATTTGGCTTGTTGAGCGGTACAAATACCTTGGCCTCAGGAGACGGCCTTGGCGGAGACACGGTCGCCGATATCGGTACCTCTGGCGGCGGCGCCACAGAGGTATCCGCGGCACCTTCCTCACGCTTTGGTATCTTGTCAGCCACACAGTTAGTCCGTGTGGTGGCAGGAATCTCGAAGTGCGGCAGGTTCCTGGAGGGGATCGTCCAGCGCGCGGAACGGGCCTTCTTCGTAAGAGGAGGCCACTCTGGCTCGCCCGGCTCTTCGGATGTAGAGGGTTTGATGCCAGAGCCACCTTGGCCCTTATCTCCAGGATGACGGGCCCTGAAGTTGTCATCCCATTCTTCACCTTGGGGATGAAACGGGTACGTCACCTTGTTCTTCCTCATCTCCAGTACTGCCTCACGCGCGCCAGGTGGGACCAAGTCCGAGTTCTTGGTACGCTGCTTCAGGTGCTCGGCAGTTAGGTACTCGGGCAATGGAGGTTTGCACGAGTACACATAACAATGATTCTGCATAAATTTTCGTATACAGGATTCAGTCAAGTTCGAACATGAATGCCGTAAGATATGAGAAAGTGCTGAATCATCAACGATAATACAACCAATGCATTGCCGAGTATTTTTTACTTACATCGGACGGAAGACTGTACATATGCCAACCCAAGAACGCCTTTGGCAACGCTTGAAGATTATGGAAAATCCTCTGCAGGCGGGCAAGGCACTCGGTCACCCCGAGTTCAGCCTTGCACATTCTCGTTGGGTCTTCAGTACCCAAGTACTGGTAGCCAGCGTGCACCCTATCCTGACAGGGTTGCACGCGACGGCGGATGAAGCTCAGCACCACCGACTCTGCCGTCAGGCCTTTCTGCTTGGCCGACGTTATCATCCCAAGGAGCTCAGGGAGCTGGTGGCCTTCGTCGCCGGAAGGGGCGCTGTTCCAGTTGGCGTTATGCTTGGGCAGATGGCCGGTGTGCGGAACGAGCTGAGGCGGCTGATTCTCGACGTAGAACCACTCGGGGTGCCACCCCTTCTTCGAATCCTTCAAGCTGAACTCAAAGTAGTCCGTCTCGCGCCCTTGGCGCAGCTGGAAGGTCGCACCTCCGACAACGGTAGTCGGGTCTGGCTTGACATGGAAGAGATGGCGCCACAAGTGGAAATGGGGATCGATCCCCAGAAAAGCTTCGCAAAAATGGATGTAGAGGGAGACCTGAAGAATGGAATTCGGGTCGAGATGGATCAACTCTAACCCGTAGAAGAAGAGAAGGCCGCGGAGGAAATCGTGAGCTGGCGTGGCGAATTCGCGCTCATAGAAGGAAGTGAACACCACAATCTCGTCGATCGCATTGAAGGGCCAGGGCATGCCTGGGTCCGCCCTCCAGCCTGCGATTGCTTGTGGCTGCAGTAAGCCATCCTTCACAAGCTTCTCCAGGTCTTCATTCTTGACGGAAGATGGTTTCCACACTATCCCTTGTGCTAGAGTTGAATCGTAGTGTGGTTTCGACACGGCCTCTTGTGCTGGAATCGTCTTGTACTGCGGGTCTCCGAAGGGAGCAAGCTTCCTTTTCTTAGTCGTCTTCTTCCTCGCACTGGTACCCCAATTCGGCGACATTCTTGGTGGACTAGTGATTCGAGCTTCAATCTCGGGCGCTACGGCCACAGATTGAGGATTGGAGGCTCGAGGGATTCAGATTTGTGGAATTGGGGGCAGTAGCGGCGGAGTGGCAGCTGTTGCTCGAATTGGGGATTTACCGACAAGGTAAACCGAACGGTTAACCCTAGGCGAGTAGACGTACTTGTGAAGTGCGCCACCACCGAAGCGTTACGGAGTCTGCACGCGGCAAAGATGGGCGCAGACCCCGGTCGCCGCAGACTCGAGAGGCGCTCGTGACACGTCGGATCGGAGGGAGAGGGGCAGACTTGCGGCGCATCTCAGTCGTCCATTTCGATCCGCCAGCCAGACCATGAACCGTCTGACCTAACCGTTCGCGTGGGGCCCGGTTACCCTGTATCTCCCTCATTTGCCCTCGCACGCCCTTGTCTCTCTCCCGCCGCCGCCGCCGCCTCCTCTTGCCATCACCATCGCGGCCGCGCGCCACGCCCGCGGCCTCATCTGTCCCGCGCAGCGCCGCCGCCGCTCCAAACCCTAGAGCGCCGCCGGTGCTCCAAACCCTAGGTCGCCGCCGCCCTAGGTTGCCGCCGCCGCCATTGGTCGCTTCTTGGTGCGTACTCTCGCCGGCTCCGAGACCCGTTCGCTCCCTCGCGTCCCTGTCCTTCTCCTTCACCTGCGTGATTCGCCTCCTGACGGACGGCTTGTGAGTGAGGATTCCCCTTTCTGGCTACATTTTGGTCTCAGAAGCTATCTTTTTTTCTATTAATGGTTCTAGAAATTCAACAATGTTTGTTTCGATAAAGCTAGTGCCCGATTTCATGCATAAAAGTTTTCAGTTCCAATTTTTTACTTTTTTTATACCAGTAAGATAATACTATTTACAACGTCAGGGGTTCGGCGATCGTCACGCCAAATTTCTCGCGTCACTCGGAGTTTCCGGGCTTCACCTTCACTGTTCGAGGTATTTTTGCTCCCCTCTGTCTCACCTTTTTGTTGCTGTTCAAATAGGTTACTTAGCTTTAGAATTATGCTTACAAATTATTTCATCGCCCTATATCCTATCTTGCAGTGTGTGGTTTGTTCAGTTAGTTGGTTGCTTGCTGTGTTGGAGTCAGAGGCAGTCATTTGACAGTTGGGGATTGAGTCCAAGCCTCTGAAGGTGATTGCCACTGCTGCATTTGTTGCTTCTGTGGACAGTGATGGCTAGTGTCAAGCAGACTGCCAGACGTGACGATGAGGGTGAAGGCAGCGAGCCACCTCGCAGACCGGCGAAGGACAATGGCAAGGGTGCTGCAGATGAGCCTAGAAAGAAGAAGAAGCTGTCCAAGGAGGCACTGGAAGTGTTAGCAGCAGCAGCAAGTTCAGGAGCTTTGAGGATCAGAGAACCTACTCAGGAGGGTGAGTGTCCACCTCATAGGAGATCCACCCGCAGTCGACCCTCGCATGCTGGGATGGTAGCTCCACCCACCACTCAGTCCGGTACGAAGAGGGCCCGCACCGAGACTGCATCAGAGCCGCTAGTTCCTCTTGATGCTACAGCCAGGACAGTCAAGAAGCTGCGGTTTGTTTCTCTTGAGGAGTGGTTCAGGGAACCCTGAGACGACCGTGCTGGTAGATGTTTCTACACACTCCTTCAGGAAGCCTTCTTCAGGGCATATGAGGCCAGGGGGATTCAGTTGAGCAGGCACAATGTGCTCAACTACCACAAATTAAGCTGTCCTGCAGGGGGAGCACACATTGAGCCGCATTTCACCTACTTGAGAGGGCTTGCCGAGTTGCTTTCCCGGTCAGGCCGATATGTGGCGCGTTGGGTTAGAATTTTTTACGCCACAGTATGGATTGAGGGGAACAGAGATTTCATTCAGTTCATGTTCAGGGGCAAGGCTTGTGGACTGTCTCGGGCAGAAATAGCAGACGCCCTGGGAGTGGATCTCAACGACACTCGCCTTCATGAGTTGGCCTACCCAGGTGCCCATCCTCCCAGACGTGCACGTGTTGGCGGTGTTCTTCCACCTTTTGAGAGGGTATCTATCTGCTACCGCCAGCCATTCCGTCCTGAGTCCTCCCGTGCACCCGACAGACTTACTACCGAGGCTCAGGTCGTGCACAAGGCCCTGCGACGTTCACTTCTTCCTAGGATGGGAAACGGAGAGGCTGTGACCAGTATCCAGCAGTGGCTCCTCCTTCAAATCCTGTCCCATACACCGTTTGATATTGTAGACTTTCTTCTGTGTGAGATTGAGGACAGTATTGCAGATGGATTGAAGGCAGGAAGACAGCAGCCCTATGCACATATTATCAGTTATCTGTTGGACAGGGCCATTGCTCAGCATTCGCGGACCCCGGTTCGTCACCCGCTTGCAGACAGCCCTTCTTGTTACAAGGTCTACAACCCGCCGTCTTCCAGGGATCCTCGCCGTGGCCCGAGAGCCCTAGTAGCTGCTCAGAGTGAGCTGACTCAAGAGGAGCGAGAAGCAGCTATACAGGAGGATGATGCTATTGAGGATTTGGATGCCGTTCAGGGGTTCTGGGATGACGACTATGGCTCTGACTCGTCTGACCCAGACTACAGAGTTCCAGCTCCACCTCCTAGAGCTCACGATGCAGAGGCGAGTGGTTCCAGTTCAACTCAGATAGATCCAGCACCAGCTCAAGCTCCATTTCCACCTGCAGCACCGACTCAGACTACCGAACTGATGCAGATGATGCTCACGATGCAGATGCAGTTTAACGAAAAGATGAAGATGCAGGAGGAGGCAGCAGCAAGGGAAGAGCGCAACTCAGCCAGGTTTTTTTCTCTCCAGCAGCAGCAGACAGAGATGACAAAGGCAATGGCGAGTGCCAGGGAGTCTACGACACTCATGATCGAACGCCTGTATGAGCGTACTGGCATTGAGCCACTTCCAGTACAGCCTCCATTGGCTATCTCAGTGCCCTCAGCTCACTTACAAGTTCTGCCTGGACAGTTGCCGCTGCAGCCAGTTACTTCTGCTACACTTCCAGCTGAGCCGGTGACTCTGCCAGTTTCCAGTACTCCAGTTTCACCTCCAGTGTCAGATCATGAGTTACCAGAATTACATGCCGGCAGCTTGATTGATGTTGATTCCTTGTACTTCTCCATGGCTTGTGCTGGTGAAGCCCCTGTGTAGGAGCCATCAGCAACTCTAGAGCGTTTTGCGACCGAGCAAGGTGACAGGATGGAGCCTCCCATTCCACCTTCACAAGGCGCTCCAGCACCCGAACAGGTCAACCCTGCCCAAGAGGGGCCAACTTCTTCTCCTCCTTCCGGTCAGGACACAGCTCAGGAAGGCAGCAGCTCAGCCGAGCAGAGAGACGGGCATCAGCCCTCAGGGCTGGCAGGTCAGGAGACAGCTCAGAGGAGACCGGGGGTGAGGAGATCCCGACAGATCAAACAGCCGAGCAGCAGCCCTTAGAGCTTGCAGGTCAGGCCACAGATCAGACAGGCAGCAGCCCAGACACCGACTCCGGTACCACGGCCGTCAGAGTTGAGTGCCATTCGCCTATCATAGTTGATGACATGACGATATATATCAGCTATATGCAAGGCTTTTTGTAGATACAGTTCCATGATTGGTCTGATGCTGGCTTTGCTATTTGGTGTTATATTTGGCAGGAAGAAGTGAAGACCTGACTATGTTGCTAGGAAGAAGTGAAGACCTGATTATGTTGAGTTAGTGACAGTCTTTTGGGGATATCTGGTGCAACATCAAGTTACTAGTTTGACTACGAAGTGAACACCTGACCTACTATATATGTGTGCTGTAAAATATCTGAAGTGCTGACCTTATGTGGCATGTAAGAAATGTGTGCTTTGGGTTCATGACCTGACTATATATGTGTTCAGTTGGTTAGATGCTTGGTGTGTCTTGGAATGCTTTTTTTTTCTGGAAACAATGTTTTCGCAGCAGCATGAGTATCCAAAATGAAATGACTAATTTGAGAAGGAGGTACTTTAAGTGATTAGTGGTACGAAAAGCAAGGTAGCAATTTCTGTTCACCCAAATGAAAAAAAAGCGCTGATGTTGATGCTCTTCATTCATGCTTGTCAGTGTTACATGCTCTAGTAACGGGCGTTACAAAGCCCGTTACGAATACTACTTTTTATCTTTGTTTTTTTTAACTCCATTTTGCAAGTCCAAGCGTGTTCTGACCCTAACACCTGCGTCACCCGCTAGCCGCATCCGATGGCTCCCTTGTTGCGACGCTGTGGACTCACCTCCACAATAAGGATGCCATGTACGCATTTTATTGAAGTGGCAAGAGAAGGAAATGGTTTCTCATGCAAGAGGAGAAGGAAATGGCTCTCAAGCTCGAGGGCTAAGCACCCAATTACTACTCGACGTGGCTCCAGCAGCTTACCTGGCGCATAAGTTCGGGGGCTGATTACAAAAGTAGTCGGCAAAGAGCACATCATGTTCAGTACTGAAGGTTTCCCAACAAAGGCGCAATAGGGTGAGGAAACAACTCGGCTGATGCTAAATTTGTTGGCAAACAACTCGGCGAATGTGAAGACATGAAGACGCTCGGGGGCTGGACGCTGCAAAAACAACTCGGATAAAGCTTCAAGAACTCGGATGAAGCTTGAAGGAACTCGGATTAGAAGACTATTTCCTAAAGCAGAAGGTCGTAGGTTCAAAGAAGACAAAGACCCTTGGATTGATTATTCAATCATTCCAAGGCTCGGGGGCTGATAAGCTACACCCATCAGTTGCTTTTGTCAAGACGGAAGAAGTCGATTCGAGATTGACCCTCAGCCTGAGTCTATGATTCAACTTAAGGCTCGGGGGCTACTCCATATGGAGTGCGATTTCCATCGCATCTCCATATATCAAGACGATCAAGGCTTGAGCACACCATAGCCTCATGGCAGCTCTGAGGAACTTTGAAGATTCAGCCAGTAAAGTACTTGGAGAGCACCAAAACTACTCGGCGAGGATCGAAAAAGTACTCGAAGACTGCTACAGTCGGCTATGAAGCTCTACGGCCTAGTAGGAAGCCGAGGAGATTTCCTAAGCTGCTCTGCGGTCTCGGCCGCCGGCGCCGGAGGGGGTGCGGCGGTAAACGAGGTCGGAGGGGATCGATTCTATCCAGGCGCTGGGGACTGCGCGTGGTTCTGTACAGTCCGTCGAACGAGTTCTCACTGGGCACTGAGACGGTTTCAAAAAATTCAAAATGGAAAGACACGGGGAAAAAAATTCGACAAAGGGGCTTTCGTCTTTTTTATTTCACTGGCCGATACGGTACATAGACAATGATCTACGGGGCGTTAGACGCCACGTCGTCGATGTCGACGGCCGCCGCGACAGCGGATGCGGCTTCAGTGAACTCGGCAACAAGCCGCTCCACCTCACGCAGATCAGCGCCCTCCGCGAATCCAGGTTCCAGGCCGCGGAGGTCATGCCCCCGGAGTTGTGCCGCCGCGAGCGCCACGCCAGCGCCCTGTTCGACGCCGTACCTCACGGCGCTGATATGGCGCGCGGCGACGGCGTTCAGGCGCTCCTCCAAGGACACGCCGCTTGGGTTCACGGCCCGGACCGCCGCGAAAGCTGCCGTCCTAAGCTCCTCGTGGCGGACCTCCAGTGCCATGAGGCGGCGATGGAGATCTGCTGCGTCTCGCTCGGAGGCTGCCAGGCGCTCCTCCATGTCTTACAATAACGACGAAACAAGGGCGTAAGAAACGAGTTGAACCAATAGTAAGCGACTGGGGTTAGGGCGCAGTGCACGTACCTGTTAGCTTCGCAAGGTTCTCGTCCACAGCCTCATCAGAGGCCCGCAGTGCTACCTGGACGGCCTCGAGGCAGTTCTTGAGGCGGGCGGTCTCGATGCATTCGGCGGAGTAACCCTCGCTGGCCTCCTGCGCAACTCGGACGAGGTCGCGTATCTCGAACTCGCGGCTCGGTTGGGACGACGAGGCTGCAGCCGACGCCGATGGGGATGAGTGCTGCCTGGCGGGGGAGAGCTCCGCTTGCTCTTCGTGGACGCTCGACGGCGGAGTGGCAATGGAAGGTCCCCTGAGGAGAAAAAGAAAATGCATTAGCGCAGTCAGACGTGCCCCGGTATTGGAGAGCGGCGGCGATGCTGCTACCCTTGGCGGATGAGGGAGGTGCGGAGACGCCGCGACCGGGCGCCGGAGTCAGGCGTTGGCTCCCGCGAGCGCTTGCTCCCTGCCATGGCAAAGATCGATGGAGTGGAAGTTTTGCCCCGCGGCAATGATCGGCGTGTGATGAGGGAGAGGAGAGGGGCGAGCAAATCCGGGGGTCGGCAGTCGATACCTCGATGGGCTTTATCAACTGGACGGATGGGCGGCCAGCGCCCAGCGGACGGTTGGTGTTCCCGTAAAGATGCCCGCATTTGTGCCGTCATTTCGAATTCGAGGGCACTGAAACGGCCCTTTACCTTGGGGGTGGCCTCGCTGTCAGTCGCACCGCAGCAGTTTGAACGCGTAGCGGTTCGACTCTTCGTGCCTTGGCAGTCGTTTCACCATGATGGCGGTTCAGGCGCAGCAGTTTCGCCTGGTTTCGAGACAGTTCCACGGGAGGCGAAGGGAGGGAAGGGAAATACGAAATAAAAAAAAAAGAAAAGGCTTCTCGTTTGATTGGGACCGGACCGATGGAGCCAGCATGGTGCAGCCACGTCAGATGTCAAGATCCCACGCCACCGGAAAACTTTTGCAGAGAGCACCGGTCCGACTGGTGCTGCCACGCAAAGGACAAAAAAAAGAAAAGGCTTGTCATTTGATTGGCACCGGTCCGACTGGTTCAATAGGCCATGAAGTGGGGCTCACCCTGAAATATTAACCGGTATATTGAACGGTGTTCAGCGGTCCAATTGTGAGCGCAAACCATCAGGAAATCTGTCGAGCACATGAAACATGTCCGGTGATAGCAACGGTCTGAGTGGTGAGAGCAACGGAAGCAGGCCGCGAGGCAGATGGGCCGGATGGGCAAATGCATAGTAGGAAGGGCAAATGTAGATCGCAGTTTTCTAAAATATGGACCGGTGTCAAGAACTGTGAACACCGGTCAATAGATGCACGAAAAAAACAGTTCCATCAAGATATCTGCCGAGTCCATCAGAAAATGTCCTGTAAGTTCACGGGTCCGACGGGTGAGAGCAGTAAAAGAGGAACACGTCCAAATTTCAAGTCCTAGTTCGTTAATTCTTTCGCAAAACGCCCGGTGAGTGGTGAGTTCTCAGTTCAATTCCTCGGTTCAAATTCCTTCACAACAATTGTCCGGTGACTGTAATTACCTTAAAATATTATCCGGTGAAGGTCAAGACGTTGAAATATTGTCCGGTAAATGTCAAGATGTTGAAATATTGTCCGGTGAATGTCAAGACGTTGAAATATTGTCCGGTGAATGTCAAGACGTTCAAACAGTCAACCTTGAAATATTGTCTGGTGACTACCAAGATCTTGATACACTAACCAGGTCCAAAAGTTTTGAAGTACAGGAAAACGCTGCGGTGATGCTGTACGGTGCTCTCACCGGTCGGAGCTATGAGTGCAGTAAGACATGATGTTGCCGCACATTCCACTGCAACAAATTGCACACAGAGAATTCAAGAAGTTTTGGGGAGAGAAAACTGTATTCACAAACGCATACAGGCGCTTCATATCAGGGTAATACTTAGGGTTACAATTCTACCAAGGAAGGTGTCTCGAGATACACCCATAACTTAGTCTACTGACTGTGCTAACAAAATGGGATAAGAACAAGAGAAAATTCCTTATTTGGCCCTTTCTCTAAGAACAATGAAACACAGCTCCACTGATCTCCATTGTTGTCCCTCTTGATAAGACGACGACCTAGCGCACGAAGAAGATGGATCCTGCTAATAGACCAAGTTCTGTAAAAGAAGGGAAAGAAAGAATAATTTAGTCATCGTAATGACGAGTTTGCCAGCGAAAGAAGATGTAAATTTGCATCTTACCTATAAACATTCTGTAGCAGCAATCAGATCCTTGGTAAATCATAAATCTAGCACATCTTCAGGGAGCTTTGTTTCGTACAAATGAAGATTAACATTAGTCATAACTACACATGCCTCACACATGGCCAGTTGACAGCTTTGATGAACATTACTGAGAACTACCTCTGGTCTCAAGTGGCATGTTCGCCGATTGTGACCCAGGCCCTTACACAGGGAACATTTCGTCTTAGATCTAGTCTTATCTGAACTTGACCTGAACTTTTTCTTAGGGGCCCCTCTGCCAGGCACATGCATGGGATCCAGGACATCTACGAACTCTTCACAATCAACCTCCGGCGCTTGCGGCAGCACCGGTCCATAAATCTTGCCTTCGTTCGCTCCTGCATTTGGCACGGTCACAGCAGCTTCGTGTTCAAGGACACGTTTCAAGCGCTCGTATCCTTCAGTTGAACGAGATGCTACGAAGGCTGCAGCGCGACTGAGATTGCGTAGCTCACGGTACCTCAGTAGGGTAGGGGAATAGTCATATATGGTGCTCTTCCTTATCGGCGGAAATGCACGCTTCGCCGCCATTGTCCATCTTTCCAAAACACAGCAGTCTGGAAGCATGCTCTCGTCCCGAAGGCCCAATACAAAGAAGATGTGTGAGGAGGGGGTTCCAAGGGATTGCAGCTTATGACAAGAACAAGAAATTCCCTTAAGATTGGCCTCTTCACTGAATTCACATTTCACATAGTACATGATGTCTCTATCGTTCCTTCCAACAATATACTCAGATGTGTCATCGCCATCTAGAATCTCAATCAGAGAACACTTCTTGGATGCTTCTATGCTGAACTGGACCGCCTTAAAAACCTTTGGTGTGAACCTTTTCTTCGCATTTATCTCAAGAATTGAAGCATCTGGTTCTGTGATTGGCTCAGATTAGAGTGCTTTAGCGTCGTCATCCGCCTCTATTCTGCGCACCTTTGTAAGGCAGCTCTCATAGTGCTGTACCATCTCTAACAGGGTCATTTTACCATCTAGTTTCATCTGAAGCCTAGAGTTCAAGCTCTCACTCCGTTGGTTGCTCCTCAATCCTAAATAGCAATTACCGGCATGATACGCAGCACACCAGGTTCCCTCATCTCATACATCTGATAAAGCCACGAGCCCTCTCTGACCTCATGCTTAGCCAGGAATACCTGCCATTTTCTCTCAATCTCTTGTATGGAGCAACGGTCATATATAAAAATCCTGAAGTCCTCCTTCGCTGTACCGTCGTGAACATTGCGCATGAGGTTCTGCTCAATATGCCATCCGTAAAGCCTATGCGGTGAATTCGGCCACACCACACTGATTGCTCTCTGCATAGAGAGGTCTCCATCAGTGATGACGGAAACAGGATGCTTCTAAACATTAGCTTCAGTAAATGTTTTCAGCAGCCACACATATGACTCAATATTCTCATGAGCAATAATTCCACATCCGAAAATTACTGTGCGGTAATGGTGATTCACCCCAACAAAAGGCACAAGGGGCAGGTTGTACCGATTTGTTTTGTAGGTGCTATCAAATACAACGACGTCACCAAATGCTGCATAATCAAGCAGACATTGAGTATCACACTAGAACAGCCCCTGCAGGTGTCCTTTGTCATCAGTCATGCACTTGAAAAAGAAATCAGAATCTCTATTTTGACGTTCCTTCATGTGACTAATGACTGTTTGAGCATCACCACCAGCAATTATGTCCAGCTTATGGAGATGGCAGAAATTATACATGTCCCTTGATGTATGGCCAAGCTTGTCATACCCACCGTACTGCATTTCCATAACTTCAAATATCTGGTGTTTGCGGATCCCAGATATCGCCAACTCGAGAATTTCAGCTTTCTGCTCATCGTTGATTTTTCAATGTAAACGCAGCAGACAACCAAGGTCAGCTGACGCCAGCGGATGGTTGTGTTCATCGATGAAATCCTTCACATACCACTGCCCGGTGTTCTCATCCCGTGGCCTCCGCTGCTTATTCTCCTTCTTCATGTACCTCTCTTCACGGTAGCCTTGACGACTGCAAACATACCTCCGAAGGGTGATCTCAGTGTGGCCATTGTTCCACTCAACATAGCTTTTCCTCACACTAAACCCTTTATCAAGAGCGTATGCGTTATAAAACTGAAATCCTTCATCTTCGTTAGCGAACATCTTGCGAACAATTTCATTATACTCCAGCAAAGACTCTAGATCCGCCATTTCCTCCTGCATCCATCAACAACATTAAACAAATTAAATATCCACATAACAAATTCAAACCATTTCTGTCACTTGAGAACCCAGACTACAAACAAAATATTTCGCTGCAATCATCGAATACTATCTTGAGCAAGTTACCATCTGATCATGAAACAAGGCACACAACAAGAGGAGGCGGCGTCCAAGTACCTGTGGCTAGATGACCAAACACGGTGCAGCTGGCGAGGAACGAAGCAGGCGCAGGCGGCAACGTACGCGGCGTTCAAACCCTACCGAGCGCGCGGAGTTGGGCGACGGCCTTTGGCGGCGGCGGCGGAGTAGGGGTGCGGCGGCGGCGGAGTAGGGGCGCGGCGGCGGGGACGACTTCGCGGCGATCCGGAGGGGGCGAGGCAGCGCGCTTCCGCGGGCGGATAGGCCAGGCCGTGCGGTTTGGGGGGGCCTGTGGCCGGGGGCGTGGGGTTTGGGGGGTGGGGGTGGAGGACAAAATTACCTTAGTACCCTTCCGCACCTGAAATTAATTAAATTAATTATTTAGGGGAGGAACCGGGAGGAACCACCAACCATTGTAAAAGTGCTCTATTAATATTTCATGGAGTTTTGTGGGCATGGGCGATCAGGACCACATGCCGGCTCCCATCTTTTCCTCTATTTCTTTCTTTTTTGTCCGCTCAATTCCCTTCTTCTGGTACCCAATTTTATTTTATATTTTTTGATTCTTTTGTAGTTCGTTCTCTAGATTTTTAGTTAAAAGCAAGTCTGAAATCCCGTGTTGAAACTTTGGAATTTTCATTTCAACGTTCTCATAGTGTTAATAGTGTTAACGACGGCCGGCGAGGGCGGTGCGTGTCTCTGTCTATTATTCACATTATTCATCTGATGATGTCCATCGCCATCTCCCAGAAAAAGTATCGGGGTTTGGTATAAACGTAGTAACCATACCAAAAACAACAAGCATATACCTGCAGTCATCAACAACCATTCAAACGAGCTGTACGTATTTCTCAAAGCGAAATGGAGACCGAATCGAAGAGCTGCATGCTCGCATCAGGTGCCCCTTTTTTTCTGTCCTCACCGTTGAAGATCATCGTCGAGACCACCCTGCTGGTCTGGTTTTTTCGGTCCGACGCGGGGCTTCTCGATCGATTCCCTTCTGCCCTGCGCGTCCCCACATGGCAGTGCACGCGTGATGGTCGGCGGCGGCGTTGCCGGCGTCAAAGCTCAGCACCGACAGGAGCAATCGATTCGTGGGATGGGATGACGACTGAAGAAGAGGAGCTGCTTGCTAGGCTGTGAACAAGCTGAGTCGCCGATCTATATGGTCACAGCTGCTCTCCCATGAGAGGCCAGGCCATGAGTATTCCTGACGATATGATGCTTCCAAAAGCTCAGTCTCCTAACAACTGCCACTCACTCCCGCGGACTGCTGACTCGACTGACTGACCGACTGACTGACCAGTCGTCGTCGTTGCTAGCTGCTTTTTTTTTTTTTTTTTTTGAAACGAACCGGCAGGAGAGCTGCCCGCTATATTTAAAAGAAGAGTGCCCGACGGGCAAGTACAAAGGTTCGCGAACTAACTGTACAGAGAGAAAAAACACACCCAGCTCTGACCAAAAAAAGGCGGCCGGCAAGGGTCCAAACCAGAAAAAAGGAGAAGGCGGGCAACAATTATTCAAAAAGGGCCGCAAGGTGCGCAGCACCCGCGGCCATCCACGTTCGTGCCTGGTCTTTGATCTTTGATATTACTATCGGGCACGCCGTTTCCGACTTTTTGAAAATTCTAGCATTGCGCTCAATCCAAATCTCCCAAAGGACCAGAATGATGAGGCTCCTCAAGCCTTTCCTGCTGTTGGAGGGCAGTTGTGCTAGCTTTGTCCACCAACCTTCTAACGAATCTTGCGGTTGCCATGACGTCGGTTTCAAACCCTGAATTGCGGTCCAAGTGCTCATCGCGTCCCACACTCGCTGAGTAAAACGACACTCTGCAAACAGATGGATCCCCGATTCTTGCACAGCGCGGCATAGGACGCACACATTGTTATGCGGCCACCCCTTTGCTCGTAGCCGATCCGCTGTCCAAATCCTGTTTTGGATGGCAAGCCAGCTGAACAGCTTGCACTTTGGGGGTGCCCAGGCCTTCCAAATCAGCTTGTCAAAGATAGTAGCAGTTGAACCTAGGAATTGAGCCCTGTATGCCGATTTTGTATTGAAGGAGCCATCTGCCGAAAACCTCCAAGTAATGTTATCCGGAGTATTTGGCCGCAGTTGTGTCTGGTTGACTAGGGGCCAAAGGGCACAAAACTCACTGAAATGGGCCACCGAAAAACGATCGCTTTGCCAGTCTATATCTCTGATCCAATTATTGTTGAGGAGCGCCTCCTTGAGGCTTCTGTTCTTTCTCCTAGAGATGCAATGCACGCTTGGTGCTATATCCCTGGGCCTTTGTCCATGCAGCCAAGCACTCTCCCAAAAAGAGATTCTCTCCCCATCTCCCACTGTTATGGATGTAGCTGCCGCAAAGAGTTGCTTATCTTTGGTTGTACAAGGTGTGTCATCATCGAGCCACTGTCCGTGTTGCCTCTTGCATGTTTCCACAACCAATGCAATCTCAGGGCACGCGAGAACTTGCCTAAGTGTAGAACACCTAAGCCACCTCCCTTCTTTGGTCTTGCCGTTCTGATCCAATTGACCTTGCACTTGCCTCCTGCTAACGCTTCGTTGCCGGCCCAAAGGAATTGCTTTCGTTTGTCGTCAAAGGACTTTAAGATTTCCTTCGGCACGCGAAGGACTGATAGGAGGTGAATGACTTGTCCTGTCAACACAGATTTTACAAGAGTTAGCCTTCCCGCCATGGACATGTTCCGGCCATCCCACCCATTCATTTTGCCTGCCAGTTTGTCCACCACCGGTTGAAAATCCACATTTTTTAGTCTAGTTGTTGAGAGTGGGATGCCCAAGTACTTGATTGGGAAGTTCACTCTTTTTGCTTGAAACTCGCTAAGGGCTTCGTTTAGATCGACGCCCTGACATCGGATGGGTACCACCGTTGATTTTTGAAAGTTTGTTTTGAGTCCTGTGGCTTCCCCAAAGAGTCTTAGAAGGTCGGCTAAAATCTTGATCTCCTCTCTTATGGGGGCGATGAAAAGAGCAGCGTCATCGGCATACATGGAGATGCGTAGGCTTGGGTTTCTGCCTCTTAATTTGCTCAGGGCTCCCAATTCCGTTGCCAAATCAAGTAGTTTCTGTAGGGGATCAATTGCAATGACGAAGAGCAGTGGCGATAAAGGGTCGCCTTGCCGTAGTCCTCTACCATGATGTATCGGAGGGTTTGGGACACCATTGAGGAACACTCTCGAGGTGGAGGAGGAGAGTAGGGCTGCTATCCAATTCCTCCAGCGTAGTGGGAAGCCCAAATGTTGGAGCAGGTTGAGAAGGTATTCCCACCGGACCGAGTCGAAAGCTTTAGTTATATCAAGTTTGAGGAAGAGTGACGGGGTCCTGCTTCTCTGATAGCGTCGCGCCGTGTTTCGCACTGCCATGAAGTTATCGTGTATGCTTCTTGTTTTGATGAAAGCACTCTGGCAGGTTGACACAATGGTGGGCATGAAAGGTTGAAGGCGTAGTGCCAATGCTTTTGTTATGATTTTCACGAAGGAGTGAATTAAGCTTATTGGTCTGAAGCCCCCCACTGTGTCAGCTCCTTCTTTTTTCGGGATTAGAATTATATTGGCCGAGTTTATTAATTGCAAATTGGCTGTTCTCAAGGAGTGAAATGCGTTGGCCGCTTCCATGATGTCGTGCTTTATGATATCCCAGCAAGATTTGAGGAAAGCTCCAGTCAATTGCGGTTTTGATCTCTTGCTCCATGAAAGGTTCGTCGAGACTGGTGAGGTCATGTTGCTGGACGCCCAGGAGCTCCCAGTTGAAGTCTGCTTGCCTGGCCGGTGGTCGGCGCATAGTTTCCATAAAGTGTGCTTGTACTTCAGCCGCTTTCTCCTTGTGTGTGGTTACCCATCCGGAATCCCGCTTTTTTAATCTCTGGATAAAATTTTTCCTTCTGCGTGCGTTCACCTTGCGGTGAAAGAATCTTGTGTTAGCGTCACCAAGTTTGAGTTCGCGTAGGCGGGCTGCCTGGCTTCGACGGGCACGCTCAATGACTGCAAGGCCTTGTACTCTGAGCTTCAGTCTTTTGCGCAGCTGCTCCTCGGCCACTGAAAGCTCCCTTGATTCTTGGGCCAAATCCAGTCTGAGGATCACCTTGCTAGCTGCTTGTTACTACAATGGAAAATAACGCCGCCTAGAAGTGGATATCCACCAAATTTCCGCTCAGTTGCTACACACACCTAGCCGGCTAGCTCTAGCAGCTGGATGTAGGGATGGGAATGGGTCGGCCCGGCACCGTCCTTGGACCTGGCCCCTATGGCCTCAAGGCCAATTTTAAGGGCCACAGGTCGACCCAATTTTAGTGTTAACTATGGCCTCGATGGCCCAACGGGTCGCATGGGTCGGCCCAATACATTTTTAGACTATACTTATACAAGCACTTTTAAATACATAAGAGATGCAAATTATATTAATGGTATTTTAAAACACAAATTTAAGGTTTTGGGTCGGCACTACTTGACCCATTGGATCGATAGGTTTCGGCTCTTATGGCCCCTTTTCCTATTTGAAGCCGACCCACATGACCCATTGGCCTTGCTTTTTTGGGTCGGGTCAACTACCCAATGGTCGACCCGGCCCATTCCCATCCCTAGCTGGATGATGTATGAGCCGCTGGCTTAATTGTTGATGAAGAATTTAGTTATAGAAAGAGAGGAGAGGGCATTGTTGGCCGAGAATCCAAAGATATTGTGTGTAACTGTCTGTGTATTGTGTATATATGATCGAGTTACACCCAAAGATACAAGGTGCATAAGTGCCTGGCAAAACAAATCGCTAATTTGGATCAAAATGTATGTTTTGTGTGACCACATTCGATTCGTATGCAGATGTTGCAATGTTAGCATGACAATCGTTTCTATGTTCGTGCCGTACGACTCAGCCCATTATTCAGGTAAATAATCTTCCGTTCTATCGACCGTGACCATAGATATGATTGCCCCTGCTATTGTTCATTGCTTCTTTGATTTTATTTTAGGAAACAGAAGGAACTAGCTCCCACTGAATATAGGAGTATTTAAAAACAGATAGTTGCCATAAAACAGGAAGTAAGCACGTTTACAAAAGTGAATCTAGCCATTCTCTAATGAGTGGAAACCGGAAAGTACTTCGTGCTTCTTTGCGCTATGGATAACAATTGCAAACTCTCCAACGAAAAATCCTTCACATGCACGAAACGAAATTAAACTTAATTCTCCTTTTTTTTATCAAATATGCTATTATTTCAAAATTGACCAAAAACTACAAATCATTAGGATAACTATTTCCATGAACAAAAGGTGCTGCAATCTGATTTCCTAACGGAAAACATCTTGTGCCCACCATGGCAGGTGTCCTCCCTCCAACGTCGTTAATGAGAGAGAAAATGATTCCACTTTTGTTGTGTCAGAGTTTAGATAAAAAACTGTTGCAAAAATCTTTGGATCTCCATCCGACGGTTTTCGCGTGGGGGCATCTGCCATGGTGGGCAGGAAATGCACTCTCATTTCCTAAAGATTCTAGAATCTGAAATGGGCCATGTTGTCTACGATTTGCAAGTCAATGATGCTCCAACATGCTCTTGAAAAGTTGCATTCCAAAAAGAGATGGATAACGGCCCCTTCCACACTGTCATCATACAGAAACACAATTATAACAAGGGAGAACTATATTCTTTTGTCGCAACATAGCACATTCCAAAAAGAACATGTGAATGGAGCATGTGATTCTTTTTCAGAGAAAAAGCACAGTGCTCACTGCCAATGCCAACTTCGTTCTACCAAATGTGGACTATAATTGCTAGTGCCCCAAATACATGTCTACGTATCTTTCTCATCTGATAAATTGCATTCAACTATTTGT
The DNA here is from genome assembly GCA_004135705.1 of Alloteropsis semialata. NCBI lineage: Eukaryota > Viridiplantae > Streptophyta > Magnoliopsida > Poales > Poaceae > Alloteropsis > Alloteropsis semialata. The sequence goes on from CM014271.1 coordinate 53,788,812, forward strand.
ACATGAAGTCTATCAAAAGCTTCTATGGGCTTCTTTGATTTGCAGACATCGTAGGACATGTAGACTGTAGAGAGAGAGACATGGCACAGAATGTAGAGAGCTCGAAATAAAGTATCTCATCAATTAAGTCAGCATGCTCGACAAGTTAACTTACAGCCGTGTGTATTGAGCAGTTGGTGCTCTAATATTGTAATAATCCTAGAAAAGAAAAATCAGTTTAGAAGAAAAAAAGCTTTTTCACACATAGGAAAAAAAACTTTAGAGACATTCTCCACATTCGAAAAAGGGAAGAGAAATTTAAAGGGAAAAAGGAAATATTGCAATTTAGGCCCAACTCCTCTACAGAACAAGCCCAAGCTCACTCTAGTGTACGGCCCAACTTCATTTTACGCATCGGTTAAACCCCGGAGAACCCTGTTCCGTGCGTCGTCCCATTCTCGCCTTCGCCGCCGCACCGAAGCGACCATGGCCTTGGCCGCCGCCCTCTCCCGGGCCGCCGCGCTCCTCCTCCGCGGAGGCCTCTCGCCTGACGCCTCCGCCGCCGCCGTGCCGGCTCTCTCGCTCCGCATCCACCGCCAATTCTGCGGCCTCCCCGCTGCCGACGAGCCCTCCGCTGCGGGGGAAGCCGATCCGTGGGAAGAGGCCGAGGCGGAGATCCTCCGTGACGTCGGGCCTGCCTTGGAGCTCGTCAAGGACATCCTCCACTCCCGCAGGTCAGCTTCGATCCAAGTATCTCTCAGGCTGCCACTCTATCGATTTGAAGTTACTGTTGGGCATCTTCTCCAGAGGGTCTTCAGAGATGATACATGAGATTGCCGTGTGTTTGTTAGCATTTCTTAGCGCTGTGGTTTGGAGATCCAGCTTTAGTCTGTTTATGCTTATTATGTGCTCATTTAAAAAAAAAAAAAAAAGAAAAAAAAGAAGAAAACTCACAAGTGGTGTTGTACACATTAACATATATAGGTGATAGCTGTGGCCTCTGTTATTGTCAGACTGATGAAACTTTTTCTTTTTGAGATGAGAATACTAGTGTTATGATTAGCTATGCTCTTGGAGTCTTAAGAGACTATAAATACTGTTAGCAGCGGATAAAATCTAGTCTTCTGAACTGATTCAGGGAAGCTATGGAACGGGCTTGCCCCTGTTTCTTCCGTAAACACTACTGATTGTGATATGGAAACCCATGCTTCTTGAAACTTGTTTCCTGTTCTATGGAATCTGCTTCACTACAATGATGGAATTTATTCTCCAAAAGGGAAGATTAGTTATGTTATTGTATGCCTTATGTTATCGCGAAACTATGATATGCAGAGTGCCCTGTGCAAAAGCAAGGTACCTTAGAAGATGTGAATATTTACGAGCTCCTTTCCTGCTGCTCCTAGCACGAAGGCACAAGCAAAACATGATTGTTTTATTTGATTAACTGAGTTGTGAACTATAGAAGAAGAGTGACACCACAAATTGGATTAACACCAAAAATGTTAATGAAGATGACCTTGTAGTTCTTGGATTTTCCATTTTTCTGTCTATTGAACTTTTGCTTTACTTTCATCAAACAGTATGCTATTGTTAGGGGTTAGATTGTAGAGCTATTAGTGTAGCGCTTGTAGCTTTATAAGGTGAGAGGCAGGGCTTCACGGTAGGTGGTCGAACAAGGTGGTGCAGTGTGGGGTGGGTGGGCATGCAGGTAGGGAAGGGCGGTGGTATACAAAGAGATGGACCTTTTCTATTCATTTCTTAATCAATCTTGACCCTCTGCCTTATGATTAGGGCTCTTTAAGTAGTGCTTTCGTAGCTTAAGTAGATAAACTTCCTAATTAAAAGGCTCTTCTTGTCTCAAAAAAAAAAGGCTCTTCTAATTAAGATAAATTGCCAGTGGTGGCCGAGGGGATGGGGCAGCAGTTACTTCTCTTGGTTGATATCACTTCTTCACTTATGACATTGTGTGTGGCCCCCAGTCCACAAGAGCTGTCAATGCTTCTTCCCCAAGCTGCACTAGCAGCCTTTTTTTTCTCGAATACGCAGGAGAGCTGTGTATCATTATTTTAAGAAGAAAAGAGTGCTTGAGCAGCCTCATGGTTTGCCTTGCTGGTAGGCTCCTTCTTGTCACAGGACAGTGCTACCAATGCATGCCCCATCATCATAATCATCATCATTATCATCAGTTGTGTCATCAAGCACCACTATGTAAATGAGATGCTTGCGGTTATGATCCTTGCTAAACTACTCATAGTTTAAGCGATGTTTGAGCCCGTGGTGTTCTGCCATCGCTCAAACACTCAATTGCTTGAAGACCTTTGAGATGTAGGCCCCTTGGCTTGCGCGGTTTATCCATGGGTGTCAGATCCCCATGCAACTCCTTCAGCAGAAGTAGCTAGTTGTACTAGGTGTGGGCTTGTTGAAGCATCCCCTGTTATGTGATCACGACAACTATGTGGTTCGATGCTAGTAAGTGTGAGCCAAGCTCATGGCTGACTCACACATCATTGGGCACTAAGAGCTCCACATCTTTTTTCAGAGGTAGTAATATTCTGATGGTTAAGATTTTTGCTGGTTCTTTTCGAACTTTCTGCCTTTGCACCAAGGTGAGTAATTGCTCCGTGTTGTCCTCTACCATGCCAGTACCATGTACTGTAGCCAGTCTCCTAGTTGGTTGCTGCGAGGACCTAATATTAATTTGCTTTTTGAATGTCATGTGATCCAGTGCTCCATCTTCCTTTGCTAGGTGATGTTGACTTGTTAGCAGCCCCTATCAGATAGTATGAGGCAACCCGAACCTTCTTTCCTTGAGGGAACGCTGTCCTTAATAGTTGTTGCCCACCTTTGCTTGGAGGGATGGACTTTACTGTGAGTGAACTGCAGCCAACAAAATATTTGCATGGCAATACTCCTGACGATGACTAGATTTGGCTTGACCTACCATGTAACTGAGGCTGACCAGTAGTTGTATATGTGCCTAGTTATGGAAGATGAAGCATTGGATTGGATGACCTTCTTCAAGGAATTTAATGTCTGGTTCAGCTGTAAGACATGTAGCAATCCGCTTGGAGAATTTTCTGTACTGCATTATACCAGCATGGTGGAGAACTACACTCTGCAGTTCCTGCCTTAGCAGCAAGTGTGAAAAGGCTGGATGAGCACAAACAGGTCGATATCTACATTTCAGGACTACTGGGGTATATGGTGCCATACTGCCATGCAAAATGGATTTGTTGGCAAGCCATAATTCCGTACAACTACTTCATGTTCTTAGTTAACATTCCTGTCCTACGTTGCTAGGGGCACCACTTTGCCTTAGAGCCTAGAGGAG
>CM014271.1:53794405-53913275 GCA_004135705.1 Alloteropsis semialata
GCCGCACGTCACAACAGGATCGGAGGACACGGGACGGGACGACGGGTGCACCGTGCACGTGACCACCGGCTCCCTCGGTTTCTCCGCAGTCGAAACTTGGAAACCTCGACGACGCTCTGCCACGTTCGGTGGGTGAGCTTACCTCTTGCCACTTGGGCCCCGGGGGCCGGGGGGGCTCGTCCGTCGAAACGTCGATGCGCCGCGGCGGCATTCAATTGGGCCGCGGCCACCTGGCCCACAGGCGAGGGGGGATCCGGGGCGGCGGCGGCGCGTCGTGAACAGCAGGCGTGGGTTCGGCCCGGTTTGGGCAGGGATTTATCAGAGTGAATACTGCTGATTGTACAGCCGGTAGTATCTGCCCAGAGCCGAATGCGCAATTAATTACCGGTCAACACTTGCCCTTTTGGACAAGATGTGTTTTTGCTAGTAGTATTGGTTACTGTACTTGTACTGGTCAAAACTTACTGAAGACGGCGCCCTGGGTTTGTATTTTTTTGTAACGGGGAGGCATCGAACCGCAGTGAGAGTCAGAGTCCCATACGTTACTCCGTTGGACATTGTTGGTCTGGCCCAGTGGCGGACCCAGCCGAAAATTATAGGTGGGGCGGAAATTCAGAAAAAATCTTAACCCTCAATAAAAATAAAGTCGCATACACATATTATATTAGAAATATATATAGATGTAGATATAACTATTGCACCCATGAGAGGAGTAAATGATTTTTTTCATTCAACATAAATCAAATTAAACAATTGGCAGAATTAAAATAAAATATGAGATAATGAACAAAGATTAAGTCACATATTTATTAAAAATGGTGACTACTTTATGAGGATACATATCACAAAGAGTTAAGCATGTCTAGGTGTACTAGATCGATTTAGTTAGGGGTGTGATGCAGAATAGAGACAATTGGCCCATTAGACTAGTAGTGCTTATCCCCCTCAACGCCGCAAGCAATGCAAGTAGCTCAGCTACACAAGTGTTGCATACCATGCTTAACCACCAAAGCATGAAGCCCAGAACACATGGCATGGTCAAAGTCACAAACTCAAGACCTTGCTCAGTGCCTCAGTGTCGCTATGTCTGCATACTGTGACTGCGGCAAGCCTGAGCGACAGTGGGCAGGGATGAAGCGCTGTTGGCCACCTGGGGCGAACGCCCCACTATGCTGTAGTGGTAGGTCCGCCCCTGGTCTGGCCAGTGGCCAGAACGGAGTTGAGGTACCGGCAGCTTGCAGATCGAGCCAGCACCACAGCGCGGCCCAATGGTCAGCGGAGCACGTCAGCACGGTACGCCACGGGCAGGGCTGGTGCAACGAACTAGCGGAAGGTGGGGGTGTTGGACTTGGACGTCTAAAGCGATGCAGCTCTCAGCTCTGTAATAGTAAAAAGATTGAAGAGAGCAGGCGCCGACCAGCCCGTGGTGCCGTGCACGGGGGAGGCCAGGCCACCAAGATTTCGCGCCTTTTGAATGCGGCTGCGGCCGCCTCCGGGGCGGTGAGTGAAGTCACTGATGATTGATGAACGCCGGCAAAGGCTGTACCTGTACCAAACTTAGGAGGTTAGGAGGTGTTTAGTTCTGGCGTTATGTATAATATTTTTACGTTATGCATAGTGTTTAGAGAAAAAAAATATATTGAAAAACACGTATTATACAAAATGTTATGCAAAATGAGTGAAGGATCAGCGGGGACGTGGTACAGGCCTATATATAGCCCTGTACTACAGTGTTGCTCCTTTGGATCTTCAGCACGTGCGACAGCCGCAGGCAATGTCGGTCGGGTCCCTCAGGCGGCGGCCGTCCGCGCGCGGCTCACCGATCTCGCCAGCCCTGCAGCTGCGGGCCTGCAAATGCCGCTGTGCTGCACAGTGCTCCTGCTCCCAACCTCGCTCTGCTGGCAATGGCGCCGGCGCTTGGACGCTTGGTTGGTGCGGCGGGCTCGTACCTGGACCGCCGGTTGCAGGCTTGCAGCAGCTCTAGCTTGCCTGTGGGCTGCAGCGGTCCAGCTGCTGGGCATGTCCGTTTCTTCTTGGGCCCATCCGACGACGAAAATGGAGGCCCAGAAATCAAACGGCCGAAGGCTATCTTTGTGGGCTGGAAACATCGTGGTACTTGAAAACGTCGGGCCAAAATTCGACCCAGGGGCTCTCCTGGAAACTAATTTTCATCCGGTCTGCACAGACACTCAGAAAAAGAAGATGGCGACTTGTGTTCGTCTCAGCTAAGCTAGATCCTAGATCGATCGCCCCTAGCCCCTACGAAATCAACGCAAGCTAGCCGACCAGTACTTCAGTGCTCTGTTTTGTGACACTTGTGATTCAACGCAAACTAGCCGACCAGCACTTCAGCCGACGCAGTGCTGCAACTACCTAGCTTGCGTTTACACCAGCACTGAAACAGACGCGACCGGGGACAGAGAGCGACAGAGTAGCTGAGATGTCGCTAGCCGCGGCGCACAGCTCTCTCTCTTGTCGACAGCCCATGCATGCATGCACGAAGGAGCCAAAGGTCCCGAACCTGAACGTGTAGCCGGACCCGGACTCTGAAAGGCAGCTTGGGCCCGCCTAGCTAGCTGCAAGATGGACCAATCAAGCTACAGACGGCATATTCGCTTGGCTTATCAGCCACTAGCAGTATTTCAGTCTCACAACAAATCAGCACCAGCTACCAGCCACCAGCCAGCCAGCAGTACTTCAGTCTCACAACAAATCAGCACCAGCCACCAGCCAACCGAATAGGTCAGAGCCAGAGATTCAACACACGGAAGGTCCCAAGATCGATCAAGCTATAGGACAGATAAAGATCCGTCTAGACCAATCGACCAAACGTACTTGCGTAGTTGCGTTGCATCTTGCATCTCGTGTGCTTGGCGTCGTCGTGTCACTACTACAGCAGGAGCATCACAGGCGGTTCGGTTGCCCACATCACAGGCGGTTTTCAAAAGTGGCGCTGGTTAAGTGGCGCTGATAATCTCATTTTCACAGTCGGTTTTTAACCGGCTGTGAAAACTGATTTTCACAGCCGGTTTACGTCATGAACCGGCTGTGAAAATAGTTTCACAGCCGGTTTTGAACCTTGGAAACCTGCTGCGTCAAGCACTATCACAGCCGGTTTTTTGTCAAAAAACCGACTGTGAAAGTGCATTTTCACAGCCGGTTTTCTTCCAACCAAAACCGGCTGTGAAAGGGCATTTTCACAGCCGGTTTTCTGCAAATAAAAACCGGCTGTGAAAGGGCATTTTCACAGCCGGTTTGAACCGGCTGTGATATGTTTTTCCAGAATAAAAAAATAATTAGAATGTCTCAATTTTCACAGCACAATAATTCACAAATATATAATGCATTCACAATTCATCACCAACATAGTACATTTGCAATCCATATATCAACTTTATTACATGAAGTCTAATACAAGTTTGTAGTCCAACATTACTACTACTACTAAGTGCTCACAAGTATACTAATTTATTACTAATAAATCGAGAACAACAAATCAAGAATTAAGTAGACTAGAAAGGCACCACTTCACTTCTCCAAATCTGAATCTGACTGGCAAACAGAGAGCGCACCCATCATTAAGTAGACTAGAACATTTGGCGCCAATCTGAAACTGTACTGGTCTTGACATACAGGAGCTTGTACTTGCTGCATACCTTCAACATGTCAAAAGCAGCAAGAGATTAGTCCCTAAGCACATCACTATCAGGAACAAGCATAAATGCAATATGTATTAGAGATGTATTATAAACAGAACAAACTAGCTACTGAAATCCAAGCCACAACACTACTCCACATTGCTTAGATCTTTCCAGCAGTTCAGATCTTTCCAGCAGCATTGGCAAAAAAGTTTCAAGATGCACACATTGCTTCTCTAATAAGAATTGACACAAGCAGACAATCAAATAAGTGATGGTACAGTAGTCAGCAAATTTGACTACTGGTCAGCTCAGGAACATGCTCAAGTGACCAATTAAGCGTGTCCACTCAGGTATGACAGTAAGAATAATACAGGTTGATGGAAGCAAACAGGTCAGATACTAGAATATTCAGAGATGAGTGAAATATAGCAAAAGATCAAAGCAGTCATATGATCGTGGTGGTGGCTGCGTTATGATCCCACCATTGTACACCCTTTGTATCTAGCTGCTGCAGACCAATGTCAATGCCTAAGTGAGGAAACAAGGGAGGTGCCAGACTTTACGGCAAAATGGCAAGAATGGTAAAATACTTAATAGTAGCATCAGTTTCATTAGTGGTACTGAAAAATGGTGTTTCTGAAAGTGAACAATATATAGAAAGAATGAGATCAATGATGCAGCTTTAACAGAATAAGTTAACTTGCAAAGCCATTAATCAAAATGTGATGGAACAAAGGTTGTGAGACAAGGTAAAATACAACGGAATAGGAGGACATGATGGACAAATGGCAGCTACTAAATGTTCCATTTACCTATAATAATGTATGGCCATCAGCAGCCCAGTACTTATTACTTCTATTTGGAGTTCATTTCAGTAGACACAAAATTATAACCTGTAAAATAAAAGGGAAACGGAAGAACAATTAACTCAGGGATGAGACTCTGAAGAGAGAATTTTTTTTAACTTGCTTCTTTGATATGTATGTTGATAAATGAGATCAACGGAACAAATATAAGGAGCAATGGGATCCGTTTAAGAACTAAAAATGCATATAGGCACACATGCAAGGTGCAAGTAAAAGGGAAGGACAGAAAAGCATATTCAAGACAACCAAGCAGACGCATATTCAAGATTGTCGAGGAGAAGCATGGCTTCACTAAAGAATCAAATATTCACTTTTGTTTGTGTAAGCAGGTTCTAATGGCAGCAAATTCAATCTAAATGGGCAGCTTATAGGCCAATACTTGATAACATGAATGCTTGCATGCAGCTTATAGGCCAATACTTGATAACATGAATGCTTGCATAAGTACAAGAAGGGCATTCACAGAAAAGAATATGGCTCCATTTGGCATTGTGGTGACTTTTCAAAAGCACTTATTTCTTTCTACAGCTAGATGAGGGAGTTGATTATAAGCATACATTTAGGATTAGTAACAGAAAAATCATACTAGCGTTTGTAAAGATTCCCAGCAAAATGCTGCAGCAACCAAGGTTTTTATATTACTAGATGAAGAAAAATCTTATCTACTTACCATTTTTACACGAAGTGTAGAAGTTAATGTGCAAGGAATACTCACAGATTGCTCCACCTTAGCTTACTGTAAACTACTTTGCTTTAACCTTTAAGACCATAAATCCTTTTTAGAGGTCAATGCAGAAGCACATCTCTTAAAGTTCTACCCCACTCAAACAACAGTTTCATAATTTCATTTGTTTCAAAGAATATCATTATTCACCCAATGTATAATCCAATTCCCAAACTACACTTATGATACAGGAAGAAAAAACTTCTGTAAAGGAGAAGTGTCTAAAGGAAACTTAAAACTCAGGTTGTCACTTGTCAGGTGTTCTGATTTATCATGCCTATTACCCTTCTCAGCCAGAATTGCTTAGCAATGGCTTCTGTTAGTCACAAGATTCTTCTTAACCTTAAATAACGAAGGAAAGAATTGGAATTTCGTGCATCTAAAAGTAGAATGATATGTTCAACATGCAGCTTTTGGTATATAAGATTCGAATACAGAATTACAGAAATAGAATGCAAAATTAGAGGGAGGGGCAGAGGCGGTGGAGCATTTGGTCGAGCACCTGTAGCACGCACCTTACGCAGGCGGAACAGCTTCTGCACCAGGAGCGCGCGCGGGCCTAACCTTGCGCGTGGTCTCGAGGACGTCGCTGCGGTTGCGGCGGCGCCAGGAGCGGGACCACCGGACCAGCTTCTCCCACGCGATGCGCACCACGCGGCGACGTTCCTTGCGGGCGCTCCTGCGCGGCGCGGCGGCGCCGTCGTCGTCGTCGCTGGAGCCCTCGTCCTCCGGCGGCGGCACGGCATCGGCGGCGCCCGTGAAGATGGGAGGAGGGCGGCGGACGGCGGCGGCGAGGCGGGGGCGAGGGGTCGCGATGGGAGGGAGGAAGGTGGCGACGGCCATTGGAGAACGGAGGGAGGGCAAATTTTGCGCGGCCTCGTCTGGCTATCTTATCCGTTCCCGCGGGCGGTGGGCGGCGCGGTTTTATCAAAAAAAAAAAGAACAGAGCCGGTTCAAAAAACCGGCTGTGATAAGGATCACAGCCGGTTTTTTTAGAAAACCGGCTGTGAAACAGCACTGTTCGGTTATGATTTTCAATTGCAATTTTTAAGTAAAAAATTAAAGAAAATTTTTTTTCAAAATGTGAAGATCTTTGTGCGATGGAGCATGTTTAGGCATTTTCAAAATGCATTGAAATAATGGCTCATGAAAAAAAATCCAGCAATTTTTGGAGCGCATTTTCGTATTTTTTTCTCAAAAAAATGCCCAGAAATTCAATATAAAGCATGGAAAATCATTAACGTTGTCGAAAAAAGCCGAAACTCCTCCGGGGCAACTTATATGCGTCCTAACACCTATGAAAAATGATAGACCTTGTATATGAGCACACAAAGTTGTCTCGGTGCAGAAACGTGAAAGAATACGCTAAGTCCTATAGAAGTGTGTCGAGTAGGTTCGAGATTGTGAACAATGTGCAGTACCGGCTTCTCAAAATGGCAAGATCTTTGTGCGATGGAGTCAGTCATTGAAATAGTGGCTCATGGAAAAAAATCCAACAATTTTCGGAGAAGGTTTAGGCATTTCCGTATTTTTTCTCAAAAAAATGCCCAGAAATTCAAATAAAGCATGGAAAATCATTAACATTGTCGAAAAAAGCCGAAACTCCTCCGGGGCAACTTATATGCGTCCTAACACCTATGAAAAATGATAGACCTTGTATATGAGCACACAAAGTTGTCTCGGTGCAGAAACGTTAAAGAATACGCTAAGTCCTATAGAAGTGCGTCGAGTAGGTTCGAGATTGTGAACAATGTGCATTACCGGCTTCTCAAAATGGCAAGATCTTTGTGCGATGGAGTCATGCATTGAAATAGTGGCACATGGAAAAAATCCAACAATTTTCGGAGAAGGTTTAGGCATTTCCGTATTTTTTTCTCAAAAAATGCCCAGAAATTCAAATAAAGCATGGAAAATCATTAACGTTGTCGAAAAAAGCCGAAACTCGTCCGGGGCAACTTATATGCGTCCTAACACCTATGAAAAATGATAGACCTTGTATATGAGCATACAAAGTTGTCTCGGTGCAGAAACGTGAAAGAATACGCTAAGTCCTATAGAAGTGTGTCGAGTATGTTTGAGATTGTGAACAATGTGCAGTACCGGGTTCTCAAACTGACAAGATCTCTCTGCGATGGAGTCATGCATTGAAATAATGGCTCATGAAAAAAATCCAACAATTTTCGGAGAAGGTTTAGCCATTTCCGTATTTTTTTCTCAAAAAAATGCCTAGAAATTCAAATAAAGCATGGAAAATCATTAACGTTGTCGAAAAAAGCCGAAACTCGTCCGGGGCAACTTATATGCGTCCTAACACCTATGAAAAATGATAGACCTTATATTTACCATAAAATTAGAAAATATGATGTTACATTAGCAATTGTTATGCAAAGACATGTTTTTCTATTATCTACTAAGTTGGAAAGAAACAAGTCATATGAAAAAAAATCCAAGACATATAAATTAATATAAAACAAACACTACTAAATGAAATATCATGATTTTATAAAAATTTAGAAGAAAGAACCATCAAATTTGGAATTAGTATGAGGGAAAAACACCAGTTACAAATTTTAATGCCGGATTAAAAAGAGAAAGATGAAACATAAATGTATTAAAATAATGGCTCATGGAAATATAAATACTAATTGCTGAATATAAATACTAATTATTATAAAATATAAATACTAATTGTCGAATTATAATTATTACATAGAGGGAAGTAAATGTTGAAACATTACATAAAATTAATAATAGTACATAGAAGGTTTTAACATTACATAAAATTAATAATAGTACATAGAAGGTTTGAATATTAAATAATAATTACAAAAATAATGGTGAAAATGGTGTTTGTGTCGGGTTGGGGAAGAAGGAGGGGAGGGGAGGCAGCACATATATGGGTGCGCCATTTTCACAGGCGGTTTTTAAGAAAACCGCCTGTGATAATGCATTTTCACAGCCGGTTTTTTAAAACCGGCTGTGAAAATGCATTATCACAGCCGGTTTTTCTTAAAAACCGCCTGTGAAAAAAGCCTGCAAATGTCAGGTTTTGTCAGATGAAAAACCGGCTGTGATAGGTGGTTTTCACAGCCGGTTTTTGAGCCGAACCGGCTGTGAAAACCGAGCCCTTTTCACAGCCGGTTCGGCTCAAAAACCGGCTGTGAAAACCACCTATCACAGCCGGTTTTTCCTTTCCCAGCCGCAGCACTAGAAAAACCGACTGTGATAATATTTTCTGCGCCACTTTCAAAAAACCGGCTGTGAAAATAGTGACTTGAAAAATGGTTTCTGTAGTAGTGCTTGTTTAAAGGGCCTGCTGGAGTTGCTCTTAGTGCGCTATTACTTCCGAATTCGGGGATCCATAGAGTGGTCAACAATATCTCTCCAGATTAGAGCGTACAAGTAGTACTGAACTGAAGATTTTCCAGCAGGAATGAAGCTCGAGTCCAATCAGACTAGCCGGCCCTGTAGTTGTGCATCACTGACTGTCAGTACTCAGCACTTGAGCAGGTAGATGGTGACTCGGACGGGAGGCGCAGAGAGCATGATAGATAGATGATGCAGCTTCCTTCTCTGACCCGGATGTGCCGTCTGTAAAGCATCCGTCTGCCCTTCCCCGAAACGTGGAGCCGCCACAGGGTAACAACTAACCATAATGTCTTGTAAAAAAAAACCACCAGCCTACTAGCATGCACTAGTTTCTCGTCAAAAGAAAAACATCGATAATGCAGATTACATTATCTCCTGCTTTATCATGGAATGGACGTCAGTAGTGTTTTTTCAGCTTAACTAAAGGATCACATTAGTGTATCCTGTCAAGTGGTTTTTTATATCTCTACTACTACTATACCAAAAAAAAACAAGAGATGGGCTATAGCATTCCGTTTAACGTACGTGGGCTTCAAGATTTCGAGCGTGGGCTTGAAAACTGGGCCTACTTGGTCAGGCAGTACTTGCTGAACCAGTCGGCAAAGGAGGTACAGTAGAAAAATAATGTAGGACGGCCTAGGAGGTACCGCTATGGGGCCTTTCGGTCAGAATTACCTTCCCATTCCCACAGCAAACTTTACTATTCATCCAACTTTACTATTTATAAAAGAAAATCTTAGGCCCTGTTCGGCTGGCAGATGAACAGTGCTCGGCTGTCATGTTTCGGCTTATTTCCTCTCACACAATACTATTCATTCTACCAGCCGAGCACTGTTTATTCTACCAGCCGAACAGCCTCTTACATGCATGGAGTATTAAACGTGAGTTAATGACAAAACCCATTCCATAACCCCTAACTTTGCGAGACGAATCTAATGAGCCTAATTTGGCCATGATTAGACAACGTCGTGCTACAGTAAACAATCTCTAATGACAGATTAATTAGGCTTAATAGATCCGTCTCGCGATTTCCCGTCCATCCGTGTAATTAGTTTTATAATTAGATCGTGTTTAGTCCTCCTAATCTTAGGTTTATAATTGCTACAGTAAAGTTGCAACCCAAGTTGCGCGAACTAAACAAGGCCTTAGTCTGCTACGATTCGCTCCTGCAGCTGCAGATGGAGGAGGGCAGGAGGCTATGCGCAACTCCCGCCGCCATCGGAGGCGGCGGAGCGGAATGGAGAGGACAGGCGAGGCGATGAAGCCCAGCAGAAGTGTTTGGCTCCGTTGGCCTGTTGCAAAGGTAACCTGCTCTGCTGGGGAACCCGCAATTAATGCGTTTCTTTCTTATAAAAAGGATTAAAAAAACACGACATGCATCTTTTCTTTCTTTCTTTTTTTTTTGCGAAAATGCATCTTTTCTTTCCAGTGAAGCAGACATAAATTTCATCGTCCGAATTTATCCAGATGATTTTCACGAGTTGTGCGATCTATCAGTATACGGCACTGCATGTTTGGACACTGTCTACTTGCGAGTTCGTGTCATATTCTATCTGTGCCCGATCCAACTGACTGACCTGGCCGGCTTATAGGAAGCAGTGGCTGTGACATGCTGGGAGTATGCGGCATGTTCACGGCATGCATATTGCAAACGAATTTTAGTTTGCGGTCAACTAGCTCATTATAGAGTGGAGCTAGCAACTAACATTCAAATCCTCACTTGCACATATTAAGCCATTTTCTGGCTGGGATTTGAGACCACATATTTAGAAAAATGTTCACGACATAAGATATATCATCTGATGTTTCTTCTATCTAAAGAAATATCGCTAGCTTCACTGCTACTGCTAACACTAGAAGGCATTTTGCCCTCTATCATCTGATTTTATTTTATCATCTGATTTTTTTTGGGGTTACTTTTACGTTATTACTTACCTCTAGAAGGCATTTTGCCCTAGCTTGTTTTGCTTTCTTGGCGTCGTCTCTATCTTATATATATGTTGCCATCTCTTCTACCAAACTTAATCACGTGGCGCCACCACAGTACTAGATTAGTCTTACCCAATACACACACGAATATAGTACTGTTAGGTTGTCAGTTGAGAACATGGATAAGAATAAGATTAGCCGTTGGAGATCGGTGTCGTTCACCGTCCAGTTCAGCAAAAAAAGGCGAGGATTGTGGGGAGCATTACGTTTTGTCGTACCCATAAAATACCTAATCCGATGCAATGTAGCATTGGGCTTGGCTGATGGTACAATTAGTGGATAAGGATCAGGAGAGGCACTCAGCCTTCTAGAATGTTCTTATTGGTCGAGCATTAGGGTTTGAAAGTTCAAAGCCCAATGCCGTGGCGTGCATCTGGGTTCCCGCAGCCGCAGTTAGCCTTGTCATGCGTTGATTACAATGTTTCAAATAGCGGGCTATGCCGTTTAGCGGAAGGATCTTTTAGGAGCTATAAAACGCTATAGCGGGATATAGCGGAAGCTATTCATTTAGCAGTTTGTAAAATGTATGAAAAATTTTACAAATTATGCACAAAAAATATATCTAATTAGTTTTTTATAAATACAAATGTTTAAATATATGTTCATGGTTCTATATGTACATGTCCCCACGCCCATTATTTCATAATTAGAATTACAGTTAGAACATTATGCTACGTGCATCTTTTTTAGCCCCTAACTAAGGGGTTTATAAACATGTCCTGTGAAGAAAATGAAGCAACCTGGGTCCACATACTGAAAAATAGGATTAGCGGAGCTAAATGATTTCGCGGCTAAGACAAATAGCGGTGTTTAGCGATGCTAAAGCGTCCTTAGCGGCATTAGCGGAACAATTGGCAATAGCGTAGCGTCGACCCTCTAAAAACGCNGCACCTTAAGTTCAATCCTATCAACTATACAAGGCAATTCTAGGAAAGATAAATGCAGAATGTAAAGGGCACAAAGTAAATGCGGAAGTGTAAATGGTAGAGAATGCAAACTCTCGGCACAACGATTTTTCCCGAGGTATCGGAAAGTTAGTTAACTTCTGATGAGGACATCGCCATGTTGAACATACACGCGTCATGGTCTTCTCCAAGTTGCAATTCGTCTCCAACTCAGCCGCCACGTTCGCCTCAGATTCAACCGACACTCCTGCACAATTTTGGCGATATCTCCTTCATACGACATCGAAATGAGGCGATCTTTGATGCGTTGGAAAGAAGACGACGCCGCCGTAATTTTGGTTCTGGTCCTAGCTCCAGAACATTCATGGATCATTCTATATGACCACCACAAGGTGCTGCATCACCTTTTTGGGCCATGTCGGGCCTTTGTATTGTGTCGAGCCTTAAGCCCAAGTTGTGGGCGCCCCCCTGGTCGCCCCCAACCCTAGTTCTCCCCTTTAGGATATAAAACTCAGTAGCCGCCGCCACTTTAGGTTTGGATTTTGTTTAGTCAATGTGACACCCGGCCCAATTTGGATATGGCCCAGTTGTGGCCCATGAGTGCAGGTGCACATGTTTAGTACCACATTGCTAGTTGAGCAAGGGTGGAACCAGCTTATAAGCCTTTGTCCTCCAGCCATAGCACCTTCGGGTTAACCCTTTTACACGAAGCGAGGACGAAAGTGTAAGTAGGGTGCTATGTGTAAGCGGGCGAGCCCCTACGGAAGGGCGGCGCTGTGCGGTGTTGGAGGACGGGGTGTTACAAGTGGTATCAGAGCCGACCCTCGCGGTTGCGCGTACGGGCGCAGTGTGCAGGCGTATGGCGCATGGCGCGTGTGGGCCTGGGATGGGACACACGGCATGGCATATGTCGGGCCCTGGACGTACGGTCGTGCGCTAAGAGGGGGCGGTCTGCTGGGACATTTGCCCAAGTGTGGGTGAGCTGGACCGACGAGGACGTCGGGTTCTTTGAGGAGGGGTGTATGTGACACCCGGCCCAATTTGGATATGGCCCAGTTGTGGCCCATGAGTGCAGGTGCACATGTTTAGTACCACATTGCTAGTTGAGCAAGGGTGGAACCAGCTTATAAGCCTTTGTCCTCCAGCCATAGCACCTTCGGGTTAACCCTTTACACGAAGCGAGGACGAAAGTGTAAGTAGGGTGCTATGTGTAAGCGGGCGAGCCCCTACGGAAGGGCGGCGCTGTGCGGTGTTGGAGGACGGGGTGTTACAGTCAAGTTTTCGAAGTTGAAACTGTGATAGATTCATTGTAACTGTGGCAACAAGTCCGAACTCCTTTCATATTCGCTTTATACAGATCTGTAATTTCAGATTGCGTATTTATCATTCTCTTGCTTGTGTCCTTCGATTCGCTTGCAGGGAAAGCCTTCTCGGTGCTTGGTTGATAATCAACGGAGCAGTGGTGTAACGGTTACAGGGTTCGAATCATGTCTGATTTGAAGTCAGATCACCAACGTCAAGTTCTCCACCAATCAAAATTACCCTCTACCTCTCGGAAGATCGACCAACCTCTTATCCCTGTCTAGAGAAAAATATAAAAAACAATAGTTAAAAAAATAAAAAATCTTGATTCCTACTGGTCTGGAGGGAAATTCAAGGGAAATCAGAGAAAAGATTAAAAACGATTGCAGAGGTTGTTGTGTTTTGGTTCTTTTTGTTGAGCTTTATCCATCATTCTTTTTTCTAACTTGTTGTGCTACGTCTAAGTCTAAGGACACATCTTAGCCAGCAATTGAGACTTGTGCTTTGGATACTTATTGAACTCATGGAACGCGAATGCTACGACCTCCAGTACGGCCCTCCACGGGATGACAGACGACCACGCCCTCCGCCTCAGCGACGCGACGACTCCCGGCCCCGAGCCGAGCGCGACCGACTACCCCGTTACGGGCGGGATGACCACGACGACGAAGATGATGTCTTTGACGGCTTCACCGTCTTCTCCGCCCAACTCAAAGGCGTTCAATGGCCCGACTCCTTCAAGCCAGCACAAGTCGAGAAGTTCAACAGTCGCTCCGACCCTAGGCTCTGGCTAAAAAAAGTACCATACTGCGGTCAAGGCCGCCCACGGGTCGAATGACCAAGCCGCCGCCTACTTCCCCGTGGTGTTAGGCAAAGAAGCACTATTGTGGCTCGAGGGCCTCCCTCGAGACACTATCGACAGCTGGGCCGACCTCTGCCAGGCCTTCACTAAAAATTATCAAGCCAGCTATGCTCGTCTGGGCTCCAGGTTTGACCTGGACAACGTCAAGCAATGGAAGGGGAAAGCCTCCACGACTACACCAACTGCTTCTTCGACAATCGAAACAAACTCATCGACGTCGAGGACCGAGACGTCATCGATGCGGCCTCATTGATAACACCCTCTTCCATACTCTCTTCAAAGTCAACCCAAAAACAGTCGGCCAGTTGATGGACATCATCAATATTGAGGCTCAGGCCGATGAAGCTGAGCAGGCCCAGTTCAAAGGCAAGCAAAAACACCAAGAAGATGACGACCTCCTGGAGACCTCAAAATGCCATGAGGCACCCCGCGGGCGCAGGACAGGCCTCGAGCCCCTTGTAGCTCTAGCGGAAGGGGAAGACCGGGTGGAACCCAGGTTCCTCTCGGTAGAGTTTCATGATACCTTGAATGACCAGAGCCCCTTTCATAAGGATGCAAAGCACACCCTCTGTGACTGTCATGCACTGCTAAAGGAGCTCGGTGCCATGCCTCCGACCAAGAAACAGTGCTACAACAACAACGGTGGCCGCTACAACAACTACCGCCGCGATGGCCATGACGATCGCGACCGCCGCGACGACTACCGCCGAAGGGAGGACCGCGACCGTCGCGACGACTACCACCACGGCAACGACCGCCACTGCGAGGATCCGGCTCGTCGCGATGCTGCACACCATCAAGGAGATGAGCGTCGACCTGCCGAACGAGAGGAAGCCCCCAGGCGAGGGGCCAAAGGCGAGTTTCAACAAGCCAACTGTCATGTCAACGTCATCATCGGGGGCCCGGCGCCTTCCTGAACAGGCGTAAGGAGAAGCTACACAAGCAGGAGGTGAAGCTAGTATTCACAAGCCGGTGGAATGCCTCCAGTGGTTGGAGATGCCCGTCACGTTCAGCCGCGCTGACCACTGGGTCCACCTCCCCGAGCCAGGGTCTTACTCCCTCGTCGTCGCCCCCGTTGTCGACCGGGTACTCCTTTCTAAGGTCCTGGTCGATGATGGCAGCGCTCTAAACATCATCTTCACTAGCACCCTCAACAGCGTGGGGTTCGTCTACAGCTGACTCCTGAGTGCCGATGACCCGTTCTTCGGCACTATACCAAGAAAAGCTTCCTACCCGATAGAAAGAATCACCTTGCCGGTCACATTTGGCACGGCGGATAACTACCACACGGAGTTCCTATAATTCAAGGTGGCCAACTTCCAGAGCTCGTACCAAGCCATATTCGGCAGACCTATGTTGGCTCGTTTCATCGCTATACCGAATCATACTTACCTCGTCCTGAAGATGCCGGCGCCCAACGGAGTCCTCTCCATCCGTGGAGACATCAAGACCTCGTTCGAGTGTGACAAGGAGGCGATCAAGATCGTCGAGCTATCCCAGCAACTCGGCAACAGCGCTCTGCTGGCAGAAGCAGCCCCGAAGCCGACGCCCATCGAACCAGTGCTTCCGGAGCAACGGCCACCGTCCACGGCGCTGGCACTAGCAGAAGGCCCCAAGGTGATCAGCCTGGGACTCGATGACCCTGCCAAGATGGCCCAAGGTGTTGAGAACATGACACCTTCGCATACAACCATATGTCCAAAATATAAGGTGAGCTCGTTCTATGTATTATTTTTAGTTATTTTGAGAATAGATTGCTAAGTAATATAATTATTATAATTAGGAACCTTGGAGATGATGAAAAATGCTTAAAGAGAGGTTTATTGGTGGAGGGGACCAGCAAAGGGCGTCCAACCCAAGTGGAGGCCCAAAACAAGTTGAGTTCGAGCCCATTTCGGGAGTCCACGAGCAGTCTACACCAAAATTGGCGCCCAGGTCGCATACGGAGTCTGTTTTGGACGTTCTTTATATGGATGGAAAGGGAATTTCATAGAGCTTCTAATGGAACTGGTCCCACGTCTAAAATCCATTTGAGTCAAAGGGAATCATTGAAACAAGTGGACATCCAGAATCTGTCAGGGTACTGCATCACCGTATTTTGGGCCGTTGGGCCGTGTATCGTATTGAGGTCCATTAGGGACATGACTATAGGGTTGAGGTCGTCTCTAACCCTAATATATTCAGTAGCCATCGCCACATTAGAGTTTGGGTTTTGCTTAGATTGATATGTCTTTGAACAGTCGCCGTTCATCGGTTTGTGAAACCCCACATTCGAGTGCTTAATCCAAGGTCTTCTGCAATTGAGTTGTGTTCTTCCTTGCCCTTGCTTGTGTTCTTGATTCGCATGCCAGGGATAGCCTTCTTGGCGAAGTCAATCGGGCTACGCACGGTTGATAACTAGAGGAGAAGTGGTAATCAGAGACTCAGGTATCACCGTCAGGCATACCCTAGTTTAGTTCAATCAATTTCGCCTTCATCCCACAGTCCACAAAAAGCCCTATAGAAAAATAGTTGTGTTCATATTGTTTTTCCCCATCCCATAACCCGTTTTAGCCGCTGCAATTTTTCTTTTCAGTTTGCTTTTCTGAATTTTTGTCCCCTTGCTGTGTCATTGTGTTCGTCGTGTCTTTGGTCTAAAGTAAAGTCAAATTGGAGTCATATGTTCCTGTTTTTGGAGGGCACAACAATTATTGAAACACATTTGTTTTGTGCGTGAGTAGTAAAAAGACAGAGATAAAATTAGTCTAGTCTATCAGTTTTAGTCTTTGACCTAAGATCTGTATGTTGTGCATGCTGCAATTTAATTCCAGCTACCATATCCAATCTACCTTGTGCAGCATTGTTTGATTGGGAAACAAAGGCAATTGTATTTAATCCAAAGTTGTTGATAGCTGTGTTATATCCTGCGGCACATTCTGGTATAAGAGAAAAGAAAAGACTAAAAAGAGGCAAAGGTGCAAAGAAAAAGCCGTAGCAAAAAGAAAGAAAAAAAGAAAAGCAGCAAAAGAAAAGGAAAGAAAAAATTCAGAAGTGCTTGCATCCTTTAAGTCCTTTGCTGAGTTGTATTTGTTGCTTTCCTGAGCTAGGTTTGAGAGACAAGTTTAGGCCGACGACATAGACTAGCTTGGGACTAATTTTCAGTTTTGCAATTTCTAAATTGAAGTATTGCTAATCCTTGCTACTAAATATTGCCTCCAAGCTCCACATATATTCTTCTGATTAGTACAGGTTCGAACCTTGCAATCGTGGTTTTACACCCTCTTGGTAAATATCACGAACCAGACACGGGTTGTACCATTCTTTGCATTGCTTTGGTAAGAACCTTGTAAGAGCATGGTAAAACGCTTGAGAGTGTGTGACTTTACTACAAAACCACATCCTAGTAGATTATAGGAAAATATACTTTTGTATGTTTTCTTGTTTTCCACTAACAATGCAGGTTACACAACTTATGGAGATAAAACAAAGATGTTGCATGATGGCCATTCAAACATTGGAGCATCAAACCATGTGAGGTGAGGTAAAACTCAATTTTGTATTCCTTGTTTTGATGGTGATTGCAACTATTCTGAATATGCTAAATGCGAGCTAAAGGTGGAGAATGAATTGTTTTCTATGCATCATTTTTCTGAAAAAGAACATATTAGAGCTATCACTAGCTCTTTCACAGGATCTGCTTTAATTTGGTGGGAGTTTATTGTGAAAATAGGGAGACACCTAAAACATGGATGATGTTAAAACAACTTTTAAGAGATGACTATGTTCCTATATGTTACTCTATTTTGTGTGAAGATCTTGAACGTCTCAAACAAGGTAGAAAATCAGTGCAATCATATTTTGAAAACTTGCAAGCTTTAATGTTACGTTGTGAGATAGATGAATGTAAAGAAGCAACTGAAAATAGATTCTTGCATGGGCTTCGACCTAAAATTCAGAATATTCTTGTTGATTACTCTTACACTTCTCTTTCACAATTATTTGATCTTGCTTGTATGATTGAAACAAGACTTTTTGGTAATAACAATGTTAAATTACATGTACCTATTTGCCAAGATGAGGTGCAGTCTTTAGGGGAGGACAACCATGTGGTACCCCTTCTTGTCCCTAACCTTTTGCAGGACATTCAATCAAACAAGGATGAGGAGAAGCATGATGACATCGCCTCATGTGAACATTCAAGACCTTCATGTCATGATGCACCTTTTACTACCGCTACACATGAGAGCAACGGTAATACACATGGTGCTACACTCACGGAAGGTGAGAATTATCTTGATGTGCTAAATTTTTCCACCAATCATGCTAACATTGAGCAACTATCGGTGCAACCTTTACTTGCTATTCCTTTGTCACAAGATGATTTTCTTGATGTTCCTTGTGATAAAGAAGAGTTGTGTGATAGTGATTCTTTTATTTCTATGCCACAACTAGTCCATATTAATGATACCCATGCTTTGGAGTCATATGTTTGTCTGAAAATAAAATGTTTATACCAATTACTTGTGCAAATGATGAACAAAAACTGCTATCTTCATTAAATACATTGGGTTATATTGCATTTGATGTTCTATGTAATCTAAATTATTTGGACGAGAGACTTATTGCAAATTTTGAGTTGCCATGCTTAACTAGGAATACATATCACTTCATTGGTAAATATAATTATAAAGGAGAATATATGGTCCATCGAGTTTATATTTGTTCAAATCTGAAATCTTCTCTAGTTGGACAACAATGTGATCAATTAGAGGGCTACATTAACATTAATCATATCACATCCAGTTTCCCTAGTTTTGTTCTAAAGAATCAGGTTCGCTTCCAAGAAAGAGAGTGTCGAAGTTATATTCGGCAGATATTTGGTTCCTAGGGCACCCTGCTTCCTGCAAAGAACGATCATAGTAGACGAATAGAGATGAACAGAGACAAGGGATTTTTATACTGGTTCGGGCCCTCGAGATCGAGTAAAAACCCTACGTCCAGTTGCTGCTTGTATTATTTCGGCGAGTACAAAGAGTACAATATGATGTATGGAGTATCGGGTGTTGGATTGGATACCCCCTACGTACAGGATCCCCACTATTTATGTCCGGGGAGACTTGCATTACAAGACAAAACAGACCTAAACCTATTAGGACTCTATCTCCTGTCTTCGGGCTTTCCTTCCTTGAATAGGCCGCCGTGTCCTGCTCGGAGTCTCTCGTCTGGAGTCGGTGGTCGGTAATCCTCGTAGTCGGGTACCCTGGTATTATGGCCACAACAGTAGCCCCCGAGCTTATCTTGTCCAGAAAAGGTTGTTGTTTTCGTTCATCGGGTCTTTTTATTCTTCGGGCATTCGCATGATATTTTAGAATATTCATAGATGCTTTTGCCGAGAATTTGAAAAGACTGAGATCCTTAGCAAAATAACCTGCATCTGGATGATAAGCTCGAAAGTAATCAAGTGCCATAAACAGGGTCGTGATTTCACATGCCTCGAGATCTTTAGACATTAAGAATTTATGATCGGGCATTTTGCGGTTGTCGGAACTTGAAATTTGATCTTCGGGGACTTTGTGATCAGGCACCTTGAGATCGGGTGCTCGCAACCTAGTCCTTTGGAGTTGAGAAATTTTATCGTTGACATACTCGTGATCGGGTACCTCGTAATTCGGTACTTTGCGACCAAGTATATATATATCTTTTTTTGTTGGGAGTTTGCTATCAGCCCCCGAGCTCTTGCTCCAGTAGTGCTGACTATGCTCGGGATATTGGTATTCGGGAATTTGACTTTCAGGATTCAAGATTTCGATGTCTGATAATTGGGGTTATTAGATACCTCCAATGACCAAACGCTCTGCTCATCCTGAACATGTTCCAATATATGAAGCTGTCAAATTTGTTAGCAATAATCACATTGATATGCTGTGCGTATAAACGCTGTGGTGGCTTTCTGCATTTACCTTTGGCTATCTAGAATGTTTATGTCACTTTAGGGAATTTTTAGCATTCGGGACTCAAGCGGTCCGTCGTACTGTATATTCCGCGCATAGACTTTGAACATCCAGAATCGCTAAGGATTTTCAGAAAAACACGCTCTGTTTGTTGTAGAACCATGCTAGTAGATGGCGAAGTTAGCGTCAAAACCCCGAATGTGTGTTCGGGTGGATCAACGACGGAGCCCCCGAATGTAAATTCAGGTCGATAGTGGAGCCTCTGAATATATTCTGTTTCAAATTCTCAAAACAAAATAATTAGTAGAAATTATAAGAAGAAAATAACATAGTAAAAATTGAATGTTGCAGAGAATGGAAATAGATCATTATAACCAAATGAAGTGTCCTTTAGCTTGTTCAGGCTATTTTGGTAGTACACAGTGTATATTTGGGGCGTTAGCAGATGAGACTCAGGCGGTCTTCCATGCGTTAGTCCCTTGAAACAAGTGCACACGATAAATAGCTAGTTTTGCTTTGAATCAGCAACATTTGGTGATATGATATGAGTATTGTAGTAGCCCCCGACTCTCTATTTGATTAAATGGTAACCAATTAGAGAGTAGAGCAAAAGTAAAAAAGAAGTTTGCAAGTGGTAGCCCCCGACTCTCTATTTAGACGTTGATATCAAATAGAGAGTAGAGCAAGTATTGCAGGAAATAAAACTTGAAATAACTTATCTGATATGTCAGACATGTTGATCGAAGTAGTGTTGAGCGTGACAAACGCGATCTGATTGCTAGTAACAGGTAATCTGCAAAATAATAAATTGATTCGCAAATATGATAGTTTAAAGCTGTAGGAACGACTAAAAAGTGTCGTGAATCTGTAGCCCCGACCAGCATGTTCGGGGCAACATGTTTGGAAAAGCCCCCGAGCCTTATACTCGGGTTTGTTGAAAATAGAATGAGTACTTTTTACACTTGAGACCAAATACTGGGCATGTATTATAGGCACTCTTGTGATAGTACTATCGATTATTGATGAGTACTTTGATCACTTGAGGTCGAGCACTTCGCCAAGCGCAATGGACCCTCTCATGATGGTACCTCGATATTTTTGTACTTGGATCATTTGAGGTCGAACACTCCGTCGAGCGTAACGGACCCTCTCATGATTTGTACTTTGATATTTATGAGTACTTGAATCATTCGAGGTCGAGTACTTCATCGAGCACAATGGACCCTCTTATGATTTGGTACTTCGGCGTACTTTGGACTCGCTCGAGATCGAGTATTCCGTCAAATACAATGGACTCTCTTACGATCAAGCACTTTTAGAATAATAGAGCACCTTGGACCCACTCGAGATCAAGCGCTCCGTCGAGCACTTTGGACTCTCTTATGGTCAGACGCTTCGAATGCGCTTCGGGCTTGCTTGAGATCGAGTGCTCCGTCGAGCACAATGGACTCTCTTGCAATCAAGCGCCATAGGAATTAGAATAGTTCGAATCTTTGAGATCGGATACTTGGACAGGCAGTATCTCGGAATCAACTCAATAGATATTGGGAATATGAATATTGAGGCTTTGAATAGCCACTGATTCTTATGCGAAAAGGCAGTTAGTAAATAATATAATAAAAATAGAGATGTCTGATCTGAGTATGTGTTCGGGTATGCGATGGAGCCCCCGAATATATACTTCGATAGAAAAAGGTTGTCTACACACCCGTATTAAATTTTATGCTTTATTGCGTTAACTGGACTAGATAATTTTGTTACTTAAATTCAATTTAGGCGTTTGTAATTTCACTAAGGGCGAGATGTACGACGATCTCTTTGATGCCCGTATGTGTTAGACATAGTCGCCCGTCATCAAATTTAAGCAAGATCATTGCTAGTTCCATATTTATTTATCACAGATGTATAGATCAAAATATTGAATAGATTAATAGAATAACTGCGAAAGTATTGAAATATCGCTTAGCTCGATCTGTGTCCGAGTTGGACAATTGGAGCGTCGCCCTCGCTTGTTACACATGGCAACGGTCACCCTCGCTTCGGCCTGGATGTCTCTTGATCACGCAATTCGATCTGCAGCCTGTAGAGGGAAAACAACTCGGATACGGCCATGCGCGCAACAAGGTCACGTTAGTTAATTAGTAGACTGAAATATTCAGGAGTATGAAAAATACATATTGGCTCATTTAACTGGAGCAGAAAATTGTAAATAGGAGAACAAAAAAGAAGACTCAAGTTGATTGGAGGCTGATGCGGTCAACAAGTCCTCCTCCGATGTTGATTGAGCTCCCCGAGGTCTCGTCGTCGGGGGATTGTCTGTTCGGGCATATCGAATTGTTCGGGTGATTCCAGGAATCTCCTAGTTCGATCGTTACCCATTCAGAATAGATAGTCTGATTTTTTTTAACTGCTGCAGAACTTGGTAACTTGCGCTAGATGCTGCTGGTGGATCCACGTACATGGACCGCATGGAGGCTTCCAGTGTCATTGACCAGAAGAGCATGAGCTCGCAGCGCGCAGGGGCTCGCAACTGACAGCATGATGTCAGAAACACGTGTCAGCAAAATAATTGCTCATAGGAGTATTAGCCTTCCCCTGGTTTGCTCGAGTCGGCGAATTGACTTGGGTACTGTGCTCCCGAATAGGCCGACGAGTTATCGGGCTATGGGAGTCGATGTCGTTGTAGACGAGTCATGTTCCCCTTGGAATAGATTAAATAAGATTTCCAGACCAGAGCTTGCTCGAATTGGCAAGTCGTGTCTCCGGTGATGATCGACTGATTTCTTGTTCGCTCGAACCGACGATTTGATAGATCGGCTTGGCGAAGCTTGGTGTAGCGACAACAGGAGTAAATGTATCCGAGAACAAAACTTCTCCGAATATTGGTATGATTGATCTTCACGCAAGGGCCCCTACCTGGCGCGCCTCTGTCGAAGTTATATTCGGCAGATATTTGGTTCCTAGGGCACCCTGCTTCCTGCAAAGAACGATCATAGTAGACGAATAGAGATGAACAGAGACAAGGGATTTTTATACTGGTTCGGGCCCTCGAGATCGAGTAAAAACCCTACGTCCAGTTGCTGCTTGTATTATTTCGGCGAGTACAAAGAGTACAATATGATGTATGGAGTATCGGGTGTTGGATTGGATACCCCCTACGTACAGGATCCCCACTATTTATGTCCGGGGAGACTTGCATTACAAGACAAAACAGACCTAAACCTATTAGGACTCTATCTCCTGTCTTCGGGCTTTCCTTCCTTGAATAGGCCGCCGTGTCCTGCTCGGAGTCTCTCGTCTGGAGTCGGTGGTCGTTAATCCTCGTAGTCGGGTACCCTGGTATTATGGCCACAACAGAGAGCATAGATGGTTGTTGACTTTGCCATCTTCTACAACTGTGGTCAAACCGAGGACGGTTTGCTTTCAAGAAAGGGAGGGTGATGAGAACATGACACCTTCGCATACAACCATACGTCCAAAATATAAGGTGAGCTCGTTCCTATGTATTATTTTTAGTTATTTTGAGAATAGATTGTTACCTAATATAATTAGGAACCATGGAGATGACGAAAAAATGCTTAAAGAGAGGTTTACTGGCGGAGGGGACCGTAAAGGGCATCCAACCCAAGTGGAGGCCCAAACCATATCGAGTTCGAGCCCGTTTCAGAGTCACGAGCAGTCTGCACCAAAATTGACGCCCAGGTCGCATACGGAGTCCGTTTTGGACGTTCTTTATATAGATGGAAAGGGAATTTTATAGAGCTTCTAATGGAATAGGTCCCAAGTCTAAATTCCATCTGTGTAAAAGGAAATCATCAAAACAAATGAACATCCAGAATCTATCAGGGTGCTGCGTCACAGTATTTTGGGCCGTTGGGCCGTGTATCGTATTGAGGTCCATTAGGGGCATGACTATAGGGTTGAGGTCATCCCTAACCCTCATATATTCAATAACCGCTGCCACATTAGGGTTTGGGTTTTGCTTAGATTGATCTGTCATTGAACAGTCTTCGTTCATCGATTTGTGAACCCCACATTCGAGTGCTTAATCCAAGGTCTTCTACAATTGAGTTGAGTTCTTTCTTGCCCTTGCTTGTGTTCTTGATTCGCATGTAGGGGATAGCCTTCTTGGCGAGTTCAATCAGGCCGCGCATGGTTGATAACTAGAGGAGAAGTGGTGCTGTGATTACGGGGTTCAAGTCGTGCTGATCGAAAGCCGGATCATTTGTGTTTCTACTCCACCAAATCAAGATTTATCCTCACCTGACGGAAGATTAGGCACCGTAATTCCCATCAGCTCACCCCCAAATAGGAAAGCGCACTCACCTCCTTCCTCTGAGACAACTGGGACATCTTCGCATGGAAGCCATCTGACATGCCAGGCGTCCCGAGGGAGAAGGCTGAGCACTCCTTAGACTTGAGTAAAACCACCAAGCCAGTCAAACAGAAGCTGCGTCGGTTCGCCCAAGATCGGAAGGAGGCTTTTAGGGTAGAAATAAATAAGCTCTTAGCTACCGATTTGATTAGAGAATGCAAATACCCTGAGTGGCTTGCAAATCCTATACTTGGAAAGAAGCAATCGGTGAATGAAGAATGTGCATCGACTACACAGATTTCAATCGTTACTACCCTAAAGATCCTTTCTCTCTTCCTTGAATAGATCAAGTCGTAGACTCTACATCCAGCTGCGTCCTCCACATCCTCTGAACACTAAGTGTCAATTCCAGCGACAATTGAGAGGGTCTCTGGGTTCATGAAGGGTGAGGTTTTCAATGAGGGTGCCCCTGTAGCTTATTCACTGCATAATCCGCCTCCACCGGTGAGCACCAACATCCTTCTTTGTTTGCTGTTCCGCTGTGTATGCAGTTTTATAGCTTGTCTCTGATATGCCAGATGATGCTATGCATAGGGACGTGCTGCCAAGTACTTCTGCCTGGCTCCGCTGCCAGAATGCAGCGTCCGGACAGAGAAGATAATGTCCGCCGATGAGGCGTCCAAGATGTCTCGGGTTGTAGATGAAGAGCCCGCATATTGGGAGGCAGGTGATGTTATCCCTGCCCCCGCGGAAGAGGCGAATGAAGAACAGTCGGGGCCGGCATCGGATGGTGGCACGGGGAAGCAGAAGCGCACGGCCATGCACAAGGCGCCGGCTTCGCTGGCAACGAGGTCAGCCACCCAAGGGGCGGTGCCGGAGGGCGGGTAGGCTGCACAGGCCGAGTCCCATGCAAGGAAAAGGAGGAGGCTGGTTGTCACGGCTGGTGATGTCGAGGACGAGGCCAGCGGCTCCCCCTCTAGTCTGGACCCAGAGGAGGCACCCATTACGGATATTGGTGGCCAGGGAACACCTTTCGTTGGGGTTGAGTCGCCAATGGCCTCCCAAGCGAAGCCGGATCCTCCACCCCATGTCATCTTGCAGGGCATGATCTTCAAGCGTCCTCGGAGGAGCAAATAAGTGTCTTTGTGTGCCTTTTTATGTCATCGCAGATGGGGATTTTGATGCCTTATTTTTCACTCGGATTGTAGGCCTACAGCTTAGGAGCCCAGGAACGACAAGGCGCCGACTCCCAAGCCAGCTGCGACGAGCACGAGGGCCACAACTGTCGTTGTGATGAACACCCCCGGGTAGGTGGAAGGCGAAGCCGACTGGTGCACCGAACCCGGCGCCGAGCACCGTCATAGGCACAACAGGTGCGAGTTCCCTGGTCGCCGACGAGGGGGAGGAGTGGTGAAGGCCGCCGAGTCGGTCGGCGATGGCAGGACTCGCGAAAAGGACTCGGCGGGGGACGAAGACCCTGTTACTGGGCCTTCCCCTCTGGAGGATGATGACGACCAGCTTCTCGGGGAGAAGCTATCTGCAGAAGTTGATATGGTAGTGTCGCCTGAAGTCGATGCCGCCGCATCTAGGCTTCGAGCCTCTGCAGGTACATCGACGCTGACTCTGGAGCAGGCGAGGAGCTGGATATCGCTGATCACAACGCCGAGCTCTGGAAGCTACAGAAGGTGAGCGGCGTCCACGACCGCATTGTTAAGGTACGAGACCTAGCGGTAGCATAGTTACTGAGTTTGTCCGAGTTTCAGCGGCTGAGCGCCGGGTGCTGTATTGCAGGGTTTCGTCGTGTGGGCTGCAAAGGACCTTGCCTTCAAACAGCAGGCCCTCGTAGACCGTCGGACCCTGGCGGACGTGGAGCGCCGTCTTCAATCAGCTGCTAGCGACTCGCAAAGAGCGCTGCTGGACAAAGAAAAGGAGATGGCTGAGGTGGTCAAGCTCAACAGGGAGCTTATGGATGATATGAACCATATCCTTGAATGTGAGTCTCCTTGTCTTGCTCTGGTCGGGCCCAAAGTTTGAACGTTGACACAGCTGGCATTGTTCTGCAGATGCGGTGAAGAAGGAGAAGAAGTTCTAGGGGAAGATCAACAAACTTACCAAGGCCAAGTGAGGCCTTGAGGACGAGATCGGCACCCTGAAGGAGGCTAATAAACGCCTCAAAATCGAAGCCGATCATCTGAAGGAGGCGAACCAATGCCTGAAAGATGAACATGACGAGGCCATACGAGGTAGGTTCTTCACACCTGGCTGCTTGATTGAATTGATATCCGTAGCTCTTTGTTGGTGTACTTATCAGCGTTGTCTGCAGGCATGCAAGTTTAACTTCTGGAGCTGCGACGTGCAGCCGAGTACAATGCCAATAGCTTCGTCCCTGCCGTGTCGGGTTCGACGACGTTGTCGCTGCCGGAGCGGCTTAGAGCCGGGCCGACTCGGGCCACGTAGTTGATGAAGGAGGTGGTGGTCGGCTGTGGGAGCCATATCTTGGAGCTGATCCGCATGTTTTCCTACCCTGGCCATCGATCAGATCAAGGAGGGCGTGCCGGAAGAAGTGACGGACGATGCCTTCGATGCCTTGGTAGACAGCTGTGCGCCCCTGGCTTGGAAGGTAGCAGACGAGCTAGGCCTGTAAAATGACAATCGTATATGTGTAGTTGATACTCCGAGTATTGTAATATAAAACATGATATATTATTCGAGTTAATGAATGTCCCATGGGGATCTTTGTCGTGGGCGTGTGTGAAACCCTTTTCCCTACCAGCAATAACTCTGCATGACTCGGGCCAGTCGCTACCTTAAGCCGTTTAAGCACCCCTGTATTCTGCTAACCACTGCTCACAGAGAGGACAGCTTACCACTCAACGATGCTTAGCTGGAAGGCTTACTCGTTGGTAGCGCGCGGGTTGAGCACGGAGCTTAGGGTTTCACAGTTGGGGTCTCGGGCCGGCCGAGTTATCTCAACTATCATTGGGGGGAGCATAGGGCTGGACATGGACTTTGGAAAGTCAAAGTCGGCGGGGACTCTCTCTAGAGCACAAGTGTGTCGGATTAAACATATTCTAGGACGGGCCCATTCCCCGAGCATCGGTTTGGATGTCGGGTGAAGAGTGAACGGACTGACCGTATGAGCAGGGGTCATTAGAAAAAATGAGTAAATGCTTTTATTGATATGAGGTATAGAATACATAGCTTTGAATTGTCTATGGGTAGAACTTCACAAGGTGTTGAATGTTCCACACGTTCGGGACTGGGTCGCCGTTAGCTCACTGGAGGCGGTAGGTCCCTGGTGAAACAACCTCTTTGACGATGAATGGCCCTTCCGATGGGGCCGACAAATTGTGCTGGTCTTTAGTTGACATAACCTGGCGCAGAGCCAGATCGCCAACATTCAGAGACCGTTCTCGGACATTCTTGTCGTGGTATCGCCGTAACTGCTGTTCGTGTCGAGCATGCTGGATTAGGGCCACAAGTTGGTGCTCCTCCACACTATCAACGTCGAAGCGCCGACTTGTTTCAGCTTCGCCTTCCTCATAATGCTGGATGCATGGAGCACCGTAAGAGAGGTCAGCAGGGAGGACGGCTTCGGAGCCGTATACCAGGAAGAAAGCAGTGTAACCAGTCGCTCGGCTTTTCTGGGTGCGCAGGCCCCATATAACGTGAGGCACCTCCTTAGCCCAATAGCCGGCATGTTTGCTGAGGTCGTTGGGCATGGCCTTCTTCAGTGAGTCTTGTACCATCTCGTTAGCTCGCTCTACTTGGTCATTACATCTCGGATGGGCCAAAGATGAGTAGTATACGTCGATGCAATTGTCCTGGCAGAAATCCCAGAACTCATGGCCAGTGAACTCTGAGCCTAGGTCAGTGATGATGCGATTCGGGACGCCGAACCGTTCTTCGATGAACTTGGCAGCTGTGGCGGACTTAGTGTCGGCGACTACCTTGTACTCGATCCACTTGGTAAACTTGTCGACTGCTACTAAGAGGTGCTTGAATCCACCACTTGAATGGCCCCATGTTGTCGATCCCCCATACGGTGAATGGCCAAGACGGGGGAATTGCACGAAGCGCCTGGGGCGGCAGGTGCTTTTGCTTCTGGAAAAACATGCACCCGACGCATCGACGCACCAAGTTTCTGGCATCAGAGAGGGTCGTGGGCCAGTAGAATCCCGCACGGTAGGCCTTGCTGACCAATGTTCCTGCGGCGGCGTGGTTGTTGCAGGTGCCCGAGTGGATTTCCTATAGCAGGCTGATGCCTTCGTCTTGGAGGATACACTTCATGAGTATGCCTGTTGAAGCCACTTTCCTATATAGAGTGTTTCCAATAACAACATAGTTTGCTTAGCGCAGGGCTAACCTTTCGATTTCCTCCTTGTCCTCCAGGGACCAGCTCCCTATGAGAAAAGCGATACAGGGGGCGCGCCAGTCTGCTTCTATCACGAGAACTTCGTTGGTCGTCGGGCCGTCCAGAGCTGGCTCCGGGTCGGGCATGGGGCTGTCGTCCTCAAGCATCTTGATGGATGGGTTGTGAAGGTCTTGGATGAAGATGCCAACTGGTACTTGGGCCCGGGTGGAGCCGAGCTTAGATAAGACGTCGGCTGCGACGTTGTCTTCTCTCAGGGCATGATGGAATTCGAGCCCATACAAGTGGGCTTCGAGCTTGTGGACCTCGGCGCAATAAGTGCTCATGGTCTCCTTAGTCGTGTCCCAATTTTTGTTGACCTGCTCGACGATCAACTTGGAATCACCGTAGCACATGAGTCCCTTGATGCCAAGTGATACCGCAATCCGAAGACCATGGACAAGGGCCTCATACTCGGCGCCATTATTGGTGGCTTGGTAATGTATTTGCAGCACATATTTTAGGTGCTACCCCTCCGGGGAGATGAACAACACGCCTCCACCGGCTCCCTCAAGGTTGAGGGCACCGTCGAAGTACATCTTCCAGTGTTTTGGGCGTTCTGCTGGAGTTGACACTTGTATTTCCATCCACTCGGCTATGAAGTAGGCCAGGATCTGGGACTTGATGGCATCGCGTGGCTCGAACTTGATGGTGTGCTCGCCAAGTTCGACGGACCATTTTACTATTCGTTCGTTGGCGTCCCGGTTATGCAGGATGTTGCCGAGTGGAAAGTTGTAGATGACCCGGATGACGTGAGCTTGGAAGTAATACCATAATTTTTGAGCGATGATCAGGAGCGCGTAGAGCAGGCTCTAAGGGTGCGGGTACCGAACTTTGGAGTCGATGATCACCTCACTGACGAAGTATACAGGGCGCTGGACCTTGTAAGGGTGCCCTTCTTCTGGTTGTTCGACGACCAGGGCTGTGCTGACCACATGTGCGGTGACAGAGATGTATAGCAGCAATTCCTCATTGGAGACTGGCCCCATGAGTACTGGAGGGGTAATTAGGAAATCCTTGAGGTCGGCCAGGGCCTTACTAGCCTCAGGAGTACACTCAAACTTATCTGCCTTCTTGAGGATTTTGAAGAACAGTAAGCCCTTCTCGCTTAGATTGCTGATGAATCGGCTCAGGGCCGCCATCATGCCTGTGAGCTTCATGATGTCTTTCTTGCACGTGGCCTCCTTGAGTTTGCATATATCGTCGAGCTTTACTGGGTTAGCTTCGATGCCACATTGGCTGACCAGAAAGCCCAGGAGCTTTCCTGATGGGACACCGAAGACGCACTTGGATGGGTTCAACTTCCACCCGAATCGTCGCAAGTTGTTGAACGTCTCCTCGAGCTCGGCGATCAGTGAGTCGGCGTTGTATGTCTTGACCACGATGTCGTCCACGTAGGCTTCTATGTTACGGCCGATCTGGCTTTCTAAACAACCCTGGATTGCCTTCTGGTATGTGGCGCCGGCATTTTTCAACCCGAAAGTCATCGTCTTGTAGCAGTAGATGCCATGCGGGGTGATGAACGCGGTCTTGTCTTGGTCCAACGTCTTGAGGGCTGTTGGTATTTCTTAGCGTCATCACTAGATTAGTGGTGGCACTAGAGATGCCTTATCATAAATCTAAACGTTACAGGGATTCTGCAAGCGCACAGACGTACGTTGTAGCATTTCACCCAGGAGTATCCAGAGTATCGTTATTTGTTTATCCACAGGGAAAATGTTTAGTTAAAGAGATGTGTCTTCTGATATATTTACTTACAACACTATTAATATACCATAATCTAAATAGGGGTAAATGATATAGAGGTGAATGGGTAATGTGACACACAGAAGTTCATTGCTCATAATTAAGGTAGTCTTAGTTAGTCATAGAACATTAGTAAAGATTACAAAGGGTTCATTAGCATCATACATATGGGACTTGGATATACTACAATACCCTATACAATCTCATTCAATGATTGTATGCAAGAGGACATATCGAGGTATCCAGTGGTTCCCTCATCAAGGGACGACAGTAGGACGTCTTATCATAAAGGCCAAATACCCACTCCCGAACGTGGAGGATTACAAAGGACGGTCAGGGCTGTCACCACCTGCCGCCTACCTCTACTAATCCATGGGGCAGCGGTACCCTCAATAGTATTCCGTATTCCAAACACCATGCTTGCAATATGAAATACAACTCTATCTATCATTTTAATAAATAGAGCAACCAAGAGGCACATTGAGCCAATGTCATAGCATATATTCAATTGGACAAGGTGCAAGACATAAGTAGTATATACTAAGTACATAAAATATAACTGAGGCATACAACATAAGTATGAAGGTATTTTCATTAAGCTCAGAGTATTACAAGTAAGTAAAGAGATACAAGAACTGAACTCTAGAACTTACCAAGACTCCTCCGGAAGCCCTTCAGAAGATCTAATACTAGAACTATCACTACTAAGACTAAAACTAAGCTTGTGGCAAAGAAGAGCTCTTCTTCAGGTGTGTCTTGAGTACGACGCCCTTTGCAGGTATTTATAGCATCACATAGGCAGTTGGAGCAGGCCAGAGGCGGTTGTGGCCGTTTGGAGGTGGGCCCAGGTCGGCCGACCCTTGGATTCACCGCCTTCAACATTGCTCGGCTCAGATGGACTCCTGATGGCGGTTTACAGGTACTGGTCAAGGGGGGAGCGAAACGGCCGCAGGGCCAGGTCGGCCGACCTGGTACCGCCACCTTTCGCCCCCACTCTTTTCTGGTAGACTTCCATGTGGGTCCTTATGACGGTTCCAGGACTGTTTGGGTGCAATTGAGTTGAGGTGTGGGCCCTTCAATCCATGGGAGTGACACGTGGCTCATCTCTTACCCTTGACTTGAACCGACCATGACTCAGCGTCCATGATCATCTCCTAGTGTGTTTCTTGACCTGTGTGGAGGATGGGCTCAATTGGGGTCCAGGTCAGGTCGCCCGATCTAGCCAGGTCGCGCCGACCTGGGCTTGAGCCCAAATTCACCCATCTTTTGCACCGTAGTCCCTGTACGCAAATATATTCTAGATATGCATGGTACAATATTATTTGAATACAAATGTCTAAGTTATGTTTTGATCTTTATTGGTTTTCTGTGCCTATTGATGGTCGGATTTTCGTTATAAGGACCATCAACAAGGGCGATCTGATGATAGCCCGAGTAGCAATCGAGGACACAGCCGGACATAGAGTCTACGATTTGATCGATTCGGGGAAGAGGGAAAGGATCTTTAGGGCAGTAACAATTGAGATCTGTGTAGTTGATGCACATTCTCCATTCACCGGATTGCTTCTTTACAAGTACAGGATTTGCAAGCCACTCAGGGTGTTTGCATTCTCTAATGAAACCGGCAGCTAAGAGCTTATTTAATTCTACCCTAATAGCCTCCTTCCGATCTTGGGCGAACTGACGCAGCTTCTGTTTGACCGGCTTGGCGGTTTTGCTCAAGTCTAAGGAGTGCTCAGCCTTCTCCCTCGGGACGCCTGACATGTCAGACGGCTTCCATGCGAAGATGCCCCAATTGTCCCGGAGAAAGGAGGTGAGCGCGCTTTACTATTTGGGGGTGAGCTGTGGCCCTATGAGGGCCGTCTTGGCAGGGTTGTCAAGTCCCAGGCTGATCGCCTTGGGGGCTTCTGCTGGTGCCAGCATCGTGGGCTATGGCCATTGCTCCGGAAGCACTGGTTTGACGGGCATCGGCTTCGGGGCTGCTTCTACCAGCAGAGCGCTGTTGCTGAGTTGCTGGGATAGCTCGGCGATCTTGATCGCCTCCCCGTCGCACTCGAACGAGGTTTTGATGTCTCCACGATGGAGAGGACTCCGTTGGGCGCCGACATCTTTAGGACGAGGTAAGTATGATTCGGTATAGCCATGAACCGAGCCAACATAGGTCTACCGAATATGGTGTGGTATGAGCTCTGGAAGTCGGCCACCTCGAAGTATAGGAACTCTGTGCGGTAGTTATCCGCCGTGCCGAATGTGACCGGCAAGGTGATTCTTCCTATCGGGTAGGAAGCTTTTCCTGGTACAATGCCGAAGAACGGGTCGTCAGCACTCAGGAGTCAGTTGCAGTCGAACCCCATGCCGTTTGAGGGTGCTGGTGACGATGATGTTTAGAGCACTGCCACCATCGACCAGCACCTTAGAAAGGAGTACCCGGTCGACAACGGGGGCGACGACGAGGGGAAAGACCCTGGCTCGGGGAGGTGGACCTAGTGGTCAACGCGGCTGAACGTGACAGGCATCTCCAATCACTGGAGGTATTCCACCGGCTTGGTGGATACCAGCTTCACCTCCCACTTGTGTAGCTTCTCCATACGCTTGCCCGGGAAGGCGCCGGGACCCCCGATGATGACGTTGACATGGCGGTCGGCTTGCTGAAACTCGTCGTTGGCCCCTCGCCTGGGGGCTTCCTCTCCTTCGGGATGGGTTGACGCTCATCGCCTTGATGGCAAGTAGCATCGCGACGAGTCGAATCCTCGCAGTGGCGGTCGTTGCCATGGCGGTAGTCATCACGACGGTCGCGGTCCTCATTTCGACGGTAGTCGTCGCGGCGGTCGCGATCGTCATGGCCATCACGGCGGTAGTTGTTGTAGCAGCCACCATTGCTGTTGTAGCGCTGTTTCTTGGTCGAAGGCATGGCGCCGAGCTCTTTAGCAGTGCATGACAGTCATGGAGGGTGTGCTTTGCATCCTTATGAAAGGGGCACTAGTCATTCAAGGTATCATGGAACTCTACCGAGAGGAACCTGGGTTACACTCAGTCTTCCCCTTCCGCTAGAGCTACAAGGGGCTCGGGGCGTGTCCTGCGCCCGCGAGGTGTCTCATGGCGTTTTGAGCTCTCCAAGTGGTTGTCGTCTTCTTGGCGTTTGTGCTTGCCTTTGAACTGGGCCTGCTCAGCTTCATCGGCCCGAGCCTCGAGGTTGACGACGTCCATCAACTAGCCGACTATCTTTGGGTTGACTTTGAAGAGTGTACGGAAGAGGGTGTTGTCCTCGACGTCGATGAGTTTGTTTCGGTTGTCGAAGAAGCAGTTGGTGTAGTCACAGAGGCTTTCCCCCTTCCGTTGCTTGACGTTATCCCGGTCGAACCTAGAGCCCGGACGAGCATAGCTGGCTTGATAATTTTTAGTGAAGGCCTGGCAGAGGTCGGCCCAGCTGTCAATGGTGTCTCGAGGGAGGCCCTCGAGCCACAATAGTGTTTCTTTGCCTAACATCGTGGGGAAGTAGGCGGCGGCTTGGTCATTGGACCCATGGACGGCCTTGACCGCAGTATGGTACATTTTAGCCAGAGCTTGGGGTCAGAATGACCATCGAACTTCTCAACTTGTGCTGGCTTGAAGGAGTCAGGCCATTGAACGACTCTGAGCCGGGCGGAGAAGGCGGCAAAGCCGTCAAAGACATCATCTTCGTCATCGTGGTCATCCCGCGTGTGACGGGGTAGTCGGCCACGCTCGGCTCGGGGTCGGGCGTTGTCGCGTCGCTGAGGCAGAGGGCCGTACTGGAGGTCGTAGTGTTCGCGTTCCTTGAGTTCATGGACTACGCGTCGCTCCTCTTCCTCAGTGACTGCGCCGTTGTCATCTGGTACGGGTTGGCGATCTGGTCGGCCATAATCTCGGTCATAGCGTTCGCGACGCTCGAGCTCGGTCGCGTCACGCTCGCGATGGCGAGTGTTGAGGTCGTCGCGAATGTCACAAATGATGTCCCTCAGGTGATCCCGGAGGTCGCCACCTTGTCTTCCGTCGGCACGGCGAGCACGCCTGTCATCGCATTCATGGTGCCTGGCCTGGCGATGCTCCGCGTTGCGCGGGTTCTGCCTCTCTTCGTCATCCTCCTCGTGGTGGTTATGGGCCACCTCTTCATTGATGACAGGAAGTGGGGGATTCCTCTGGTGAGAATGGCCCCTGTCCGATCTGCTTTGAGCAGAGCGGTAGCTTGCGGAGCGAGCCGAGTTGGTACGACCAGATCTGGATCCGGAATGGTACGTTCATTCGACTTGCTCTTGGACGGCCTCCAAGCGAGCTCTGACATGTCGCACCTCAGGGGTGTCGGCCATATGCTCCAGCTCGGCGAATGCGGCCGCAATGTTAGCCTGTGGTGTGCGGAAAGCTCCATCGAGGTTGATCGGGTTCACACCGCATGGACTTTGACCGGCAAGTGGTTGTCTTGCTGGTGCTCCAGGAGCAATCTCTTCCGGGACTGCAGCTACTGCTGCGGCTGCTGCATCTCCAACCGCCGACGGAGGGAGTTGGCCATCTTCGTTACATCGGCGGGCTCGGTCAGCATTGTGCTCATCGCGGCGCTCTCTATCCGAGTTGGGTTCCCCATCCTGGGTGGCCTGATCCTCGGAGACGAAAACTTCACGCCCTGGAGGCGTGACGTAACTTGAGTCGTTACTCGGGTCAGCCGGGGCCGGCACGAGCATGCTCATAGCAACTTGGAACTCTCCACAACCCAGAGACTGGGTGGGTTCGGGTGGGATTTCAGATTGGATTTGAGACATATCCTTCCGTAGCTACGCCAAGTATGGCATCGATGCGTTGTGGAGTCTGTGCGGGAGCCGTTTGCGGGGTCGGCGCAGGGCCTCCTCCGACATGGCGATGCACTCGGAGATGGTATCTCAAACATGGTCCAACCAGGTGAGGAGCTCGTCGGGGGTTGGGAGTCCGCTTCGGGCGGTCAGGATTGGGGCCTGATCGTGAAGCGCGATCGCGTCGAACCGCCGCTGGAGCGGAGCGATAGCCGGCAATGAGATCTCTGGAGTAGGCGACGCGGAGCCGGTCGGTGTCACGACGTCAAGCGACGCACTAGAGTCGGAGGTGGTGGAGTGGATCTCGGTGAAGGAGTTGATGCTCTTGAGATGCTCGGGGCAATCCTTGAGGTTGTCGGGGAAGATGACGTGACGACGATCTGCCATCGAGCTAGCTGTTGATGTCCCGCGATCTCCCCTACCTGGCGCGCCAACTATTGGAGTTATCATCCGGCAGTCCACTAGGGGTTACCCAAGTGGTTGATTTGTAGGCAAAGGGCAATCGCGAGACTAGGGAGCTCGAGGTAACACAGGAGACGCAAGGTTTATACAGGTTCGGGCTATCCGGAGGTATAATATCATACGTCCTGTGCTCAATGGTGTTGGATTGATCCAGGGGCGGAGCCAGGATTTCGACATAGGGGGGGCCATGGCTATCCATGAAGCTCATATATAGCACAACCTAATAGGTGCTATGAGATGATGCACATAGCCTCTACCAATTTATCTACTGTGATCGATTAATTGTCATTATGTGCTGTGCACTATCGATCATTCGACTTGTTCCCTTAAACTCTTAAGAACATAATAGAAAAAGGGATCAGAAATCAATCAATGAGGGGATTATGTTATTAATGTAATCACAAAACAAAATAATCTACTTGAATTAATTAACTCCTACTGCGTAACCATCCCCTCCCCTAAATAAATCTAATCACCATGTTGCAAAATGCTTGCAATAGGGTAGGAAGCTTATTTTGACGTATTGCCAATGATACTAGGCAGTAGCAGCGCCCAGAAGCCTGCCGTGGGACGGTGCCGGCGTACGACATCTCAGCAATCGGGAAGCTGAACAAATGCCATGCACTCACTCATGTGCCTGGAAGTGGGCTGTTGGGCTAATTGTGAGTTGAGAGAGGCCCATAAAAACTAAATTATGGCGATTAGTGTAGGGGCCCTCAGGTTGTTACGGTACCATGGGGGGGCCAGGCCCCTGCGCGCCCCCTGGCTCCGCCCCTGGATTGATCTGCTCGATATGGTTCCGGGAACAACGGCGAGTATATGGTTACAATGAGGGGTTTGGTGCCTGAGAGTTGAATGATCTAAGGGGGTCGACTTAGGCCGCCTTATATAGGCCGACAACCTAGAGTTTACAAGTTGGTTACCTAGAATCCTAGTCGGTTACAACAAGAAAACTAATCTGATTTAGTTACAACATAATCTCCATGATCTCTAGGCGAGATCTGAGTATCAGGTCGCGTGCCTTATAGGCCAAGTCTCCACCAGTCTTGTCCATCAAATCTGAGGATCCTTGTGTCCGGCCCTGGGTTGGCCCACACTGCTGCCAGATGTGGGTCCAGACCGACTGTCTACCCTGTCAGTAGTGGGTCCTGGGGTACCCATATCTCACAAGGGTGACCATTGGCATTGATCTTCTTAAGCATCTTGGTGACTTTCTTGATAAGCTTATTGATTTGTTCACTATCATAGGAGGAGTCATTTGATTGATCATCATCTTCATCATCGTCATCATCACTTCCTTCTTCACTTGAGCTTGAAGCTCCACATGAGCTTGAGCTTGATTCTTGTACTTGAGCTTTCATCTTGGATTTTGAATATTCTTCCTTATCCTCTCTCTTCTCCATATTTTTTTGTTTGATGTGTTTGCATCTTCATTTGATGGAGAAGGATCTTTGGTGATCTTCATTGAGATCTCATGAGCAATGAGCTTGCCCAAAACCTTTGTGGGCTTCAACTCATCCATCTTGTTCATGCAATGGAAGTAGGTGACAATGGGAGCATACTGCTCTTTGGGAAGAACATGGATGATCTTTCTTGAGATGTCCGCATCACTTAGCTTGGTCAAGCTTATATAATTTAGCTCATTGACAATAACATTTAAATATGAATACATGTCATTAGCTAACTCATTTGGCAACATCTTAAAAGAATCAAAAGCTTGCTTGACCAACATATATTTTTGCTCCTTAACATCACTCATGCTGTCATGGAGCTCTTTAAGCGTGGTCCAAATTTTGTGTGCATCTTTAAGATGATAGACCCTATTAAACACATCAATGCTAAGAGATTCAAAGATTGAATTCCGAGCAATAGCATTGAACTGCATCTCATCTCTATCGGCCTTGGTGGGGTTTTTCGGCCGAGCTAGGGTTTTCATTCATTCATTCGTTACTCTCCAAACACCTAAGCCTCTAGCTTCAAGAAAACATAACATACGAATATGCCAATAGGGATAGTTAGTCCCGTCAAAGTGTGGAGGCCTACTGATATCACTTCTAACCTCTTCGAATGTCATTTTGCTCTATGGAGGTGAAGCCAATGGTCCAAAATAGAGCACGAGACACTGATACCAATTGAAGGGACTGTGACACCCTAAGAGGGGGGTGAATTAGGTGTCCTAAAAACTAAGGCTCCAAGCACATATAAAAATCTATTCCAATTTCTATCTAGATGTGCACTAGGTTTTTCTATGTGCTGCTATCTCTACGGTAAAAGAGGTTTGCACCCTAAGTTCCAATCCAAGATAAATGCGGATTGTAAAGGGCACAAAGTAAATGCGGAAGTGTAAGTGGTAGAGAATGCAAACTCTTGGCGCAACGATATTTCCTGAGGTATCGGGCAGTTAGCTAACTTCCCCCTAGTCCTCGTTGGAGCCCCTTCTTGGGAAATGCCCCTTCCTTAGGGCAATGCTCTGGTGCCGAAAAATTCCGTGATAGCCAACGGGACTACCCACAACAGAGTGGGTCTCCGCTTGGCCTCTCGCTGGTGACCTCCGCTGTCTTCACTATGGTAGAGCTTCCGTAAACCGCCAAGGGCCTCTGCTCCCTTGCACAATCACCGGCGGCCTCTCCACAAAGCTTTGTCGGAGGGTCTCGCAAGACTACAATGCCCCAGATTTACAACAATTGGTGCGTGCAAGTACCGATAGCAAAGAAGTATGCAAACCTCACTAAACTCTAGACTAAAGCCTAAAGCGAAGTGCTAAGTGGCCTAAACTAGCACTAATGAAAGTCTAAGCCTTGCTGCTAATTGCCTAATCTTCTCTTAAGCACTTTGGTGGATAGAGCACATTAAATGGTGAACTTCAACACCCACTACCTTCCCCAAGCTCTAACACACTTCAAATGGCTAGGTGGAGGGGTGTTTATAGCCCCAACATGAAGAACTAGCCGTTAGATAGCCGTTGGGCACTTTCTGCGTAGCACCGACTATTGCGGTGCCCAAATAGGTGCACCACCGCAATAGTCTGTCATTCCAGAGATGAATCTTCACCACTGACTATTGTTGTGCCCCACTGCAACAATCGGTGATCGTAGCACCGCAATAGTCTGTCGTTGCATTAGGTTTTGGCATTTTTTCAGTGAAGGACTACAACTTGCTTCACTCAGCATTGGTAGGACCGCAATAGTCTGTCCTCACTATGTCAGCAGGACCGACTATTGTTGTGCTCATGACTGGGTAGCATAGCAATAGTCTGCGCTCCTGTTTTTTTATTTTACTTCGTTCTTTGGGCATGTCTTGTATGATGTATTCTTGACTTTGTTTAAGGTGTTTGATCACCCAAGTCCATCACCTTACATCCATGCGACTATGTCCTTATATACTAGCAAACTTGTTAGTCGACATGGGTTGTGTTGCATGCAATCACCAAAATCACAAATGGCCTATTAGTAGGTCCATTTTCCTAACAGTCATCTCATACGTCCTCGCAGCGCCCTCCGACATGACTAGGCGCATCGTCGCTGTGGCGGCCGGCTTGGTGTCCTCGGAGTCCTTGCTCTCCTCACGCTGCTACGACCCGGCCACGAAGGGCCACGCCGACCCGACCGCCCGCCCTGGCCGCCAAGGGCCGCGCCGACACGGCCACCCGACCTGGCTACCAAGGGCCACACCGACCCGGCCGCCCGACCTAGCTGTCCTGGCCGTGCAAGGCCCTCCGCCCCCGGCAGTGCAGGGCCACGACAGCCGCGCAGGACCCTCCGCGAGCGACGGCCCGAAGGGGAGTCGGCCAGCGGGAGGAAGAGAAATGTTTTTTATTTTATTATTATAAGATGAGTGGACCCCACCTAAAGAGTCATGTATTCACAAGGGCAAAATGGTCATTTCGTCTTTGAATTAACACCGTTATTGTTGAAAACTGACGGCAGTGTCAAATAAGAAAATTGAGACTCAATGGCAAATAGGGAAGATTTTATTTTCGAGGGCCAAGAAAGGAATTACCAACTTTCACAGAGTCAAACAGAGAATTTTCTCATTTTTATTCCAAATTTAACTCTTTGTTAATTATATTTAGTTGTATTATTAATTTAGTCCTATGCTTATTTGAATTTTTTATTCCTTGTTTATTATTAATTGTATGTTTGATTGAAAGTTTTTTAGGTATTTTTCTTACTACTTGTATACATGAATCAAACTATAATTTATTGTTATTTTGATTATGTATTTAACTATTTATGTTGTATTTGACATACACTCTAATTATCCATTATTCTTTTTTAATTTCAAATTTATTCATTTATTTTGACACTAACTGTTTGGTTTATTATGGGTTGTTAGATGATCATCAAATCCAATGATGCAGGTTCTTTTTTTATATTAATATGGTAATTTCTAGCCCTCTCAGCGAAAGTGGTGGCTTCTTTTGACACTTCCTTATTCAGGTAATAAATTAGGAATTAAACGCGGATTTTGTAATGTGTTTGAAGTGGTTTAGTTACTTTGCCTCTTACATCCTCTCTTAGGCTCCATTAGGATGTACATATTCAACGGCTTGACATTGAGTCAGGTTCAATACAAAATTAATCTTGTTTTGGAAATGGGTCACAGTAACAAAGCTAGTGTTTGGATGTATATGAAATTGCTAGATGGAATCTAAAGAGACAGCCAATACCAACTCATGTTTGGATGTCCATACCATTAAATTCAGAATTGACCCATCTTTTGTTGTTACTCCTCCTTCCATCACTAGGGGTAGCCGTGCCCACCCTCCCATTGAGAGAATTAGAGCAAAAGCCCCTGCTAGGTATAGCACGCGGAGAGGAGGACATCGAGCCGCACGCAAAATCTTTGACCTTGGTGCCGGTTGTGAGGAAAAATGGTGCTAGTAAGCCACATGCCCACAACGGAGACCGGAGAGAAGGCACATGCATGGGCGGAGAGAAGGCAAGGCAGGGATGGGCCCGACTGTCGGTGCTGGCTTCAGCATTGGAGTTGGATGCAGCTGTGAAGTCCATGCACCTCTGGGACAAGAGGCGGCCACCAACATCGGGAGTGAATGCGGTAGCGATGTTCACTTCCGTTGTGGTGGGGGTCGAGGGCGGCTACAAGTGTCGTCAGAGTTAGATGTACAAGTGAAGTTTGGGGGAGGGAGAGAGGCACGGAAGAGACATGGCCAATTTCAGGCAATATGAAGAGGTATGGCCTGGTGTTGACGGAGTGAGGGGGGCAAGTTGGACGAATACTGGTTGGCATTGAGGCTGGTATTTCCAATTCTTAATTCCAAACCATCCAAATAGCTGCATTTGGAGTTCATCAATGCCAAATCTGAATTCTAGAGCTGAATGTCTACATCCAAATGGGCCATTATGGATTTTTTTGGCACTAGCTCTGGCTCCTTAGTATTTGTTTGATGTAGAGGCTATAACAATATGTGTTTGTGGACCTACATCAATAATATTGTGATGACAGTGAAGAGGAATGCCCTCCTTCAACAGGTGATTTATGCCTTATTGCAGAATTCTCAATTAAGGGTCTTGCAGTCTTATTGCTTCTTGGGAGTTTTAGCAATACAAGAAGATCGTTCCTTGTTCATATCACATGATAGTATATACTTTACATTTTGGAGCATGCTGCTATGTCAAATTGCAAGCTACTAATTCCATATGCATCAAT
This sequence comes from Alloteropsis semialata, assembly GCA_004135705.1. Lineage (NCBI taxonomy): Eukaryota > Viridiplantae > Streptophyta > Magnoliopsida > Poales > Poaceae > Alloteropsis > Alloteropsis semialata. The sequence goes on from CM014271.1 coordinate 53,835,397, forward strand.
GTATGTTAGTAAATTGATTCTTCCACAATGTTTCCTACATGGGGAAAATACTAGATGGGCATGTTTTTATTGGCTATTTCAGGACGCTTGCATCACGGGGTAGCACGTCTAAGGCCCTGTTTGGATCCACACAATTAAACGTTAGCTGGCTAAACTTTAGCTGAAGGGGCTATTTGGATCCCAAGCAAAAGTTTAGCATATGTCTTACCTAGCACCCAACTAAAGTTTAGCTGCACCCAGCTAATGAGCTAAACTTTAGCTGGGTGAATCCAAATGGGGCCTAAAGAAAGTTTGCATGTTGGTGGCTGATTGCAGTTGGCCAAGACTAGTGATACGTCAACATTGGCTCATAAAGGATGGGCTGGCAACACAGGGAACTTCAATTTGGTGGTGTTTGTTGGTTATAAGTTCTTTGACTCCAGAGAGAAATCCCTATGTTTGACATTGGCTGGTTGTACCTGACAATGGTCGCATTGTCACTTTTGTTGTAGAAGTGATTGTTCGGGGTCTAAATAATTTGCTCTATGGGAAACATATGCCATGGGCTTTATTGGACGGATCATGCCAATAACGGCGCACATATGTGTTGTTTCCTTACCGAAGGTGTTACTTTTGGAAGGCCTATCTCTTGTTCTGTGTTGCTATGGCGGAGGGCGAAATATTATACCATGTGGCATGTGCTCTAGTAGTTTGTTGTGGTATAATCTATGATGCCATGTCAATTTTCTTAATTAATCAAAAGCCATGTATATTTTAGCTGTGTAGAGGCTTCAGGAATTTTTGTGTGCTAGTTGTGTCATCTTGATGTAAGAGTAAATTGCACTCACCATACAAGAACTTGTATGACTGTATCACTTTGGTCCAACAAGTAGCAAAACGTACAAACGGATACACAAACTTGTCAAAGTTGTGCATATACGGCCACAAGTCTTCCACACAGATGTATTTTGCCACAGTGGCAGGTGACGTGCACGGTTTTATGCACATAACCCCTATGTTTGTACCCCTTCTCAACTGAATTTTAACCATTCATGCAACCCTTATTTCTTTGACATCAGCGAACACATTAGAGGAAGATAAAAAAAAAATTGACCACAGGTACATGGGTGAAAAGAGCGGCTACAAAATTATCAGTTTCTACACTAAATTATGGAACAAAACACAATATCCATTGACATTAGAAAATTAAGGATAAAAAGTAAATCATACTAATATATTTTGATCTGATTGCAATAGTCAACTATGCAGAGTGAGAGGAAATATAAAATTGACTTAGGCTTCATAAGTATAATGCAAAATAATTTACTATGTCCATATGGATGGATGTTGTACATGCAGAAGCATGGTAATAAGGCCTCGCTGCCAAATAAAGCGTCACCAAAAGGAGACGGTAACAAGGGAGAGCGTTGTTAGCAAGCTAGGGCTTTCTTATCAAAGATAGAATCGTAGCAAATAATAGATGGTAATCACGGAGACTAGGAATGTGCCAAATGGGGCAGGGTGACCAAGAACTGTGCACATGCTGTTAATTTGATTTGTTGTGTCTCTGAATAGAATTTGGAGTAAAGTACACCAGCGGTCCCTGAACTTGTTCTAGAATATCATCTAGGTCTTCTAACTCTCAAATTCAGATCCCTAAACTTGTCCAGGGTGTCACATAGGAGGTATAAAAGCGCATGCAAAATATAATTAGTTAATAGAAAATATTCAAGATTAGCCTTGATATTTTCATGTTAAACGTGAAAATTATAATGTCGACTGGATATTTTTTAATGATCCAATGGTTTTGATTAACCCATGATGAGTATGATTAATAAGCGGCTAATTCATAATTAAAATGGTCTTAGTGGTAAGATTTCTAAATAAATCAGCTGAAAAAATAGTTTAATAAACAACCTATTTTGAATATAATTAATTAATGATGATTTTCAAGGATATAAAAATTTACCTTGAGAGTTTAGGGACCCAAATGACACACTGAGGCAAGTTTGGGGACCCAAAGATGCATCTTAAGAGTTTAGGGACCCGAATGACACCTTCGGACAAATTTTAGTCTAAAAATAAATTTTGAGAGTTTAAAGGAGTGACATGAAGAGAGAAATTAAGGGCCTGTTTAGTTCGGGAAAAAAGTTTGCGAACTTTACTGTAGCAATTCTAAACCTAAGATTAGGAGGACTAAACATGATCTAATTATAAAACTAATTACACGGATGGACGGGAAATCGCGAGACGAATCTATTAAGCCTAATTAATTCGTCATTAGAGATTATTTACTGTAGCACGACGTCGTCTAATCATGGCCAAATTAGGCTCATTAGATTCGTCTCACAAAGTTACCGAGAGGTTATGGAATGGATTTTGTCATTAACACACGTTTAATACTCCATGCATGTAAGATTCTCTTTGATAAGTAGTGAAGTTTGATGAACAGTGAAGTTTAGGGTGGGAACTAAACAGGGCCTAGTGAAGTTTAGGGTGGGAACTAAACAGGGCCTAACTTGGTGTTGCCCCAATCCATTTGTCAAAGGAAAGTTTGTTTGTACCGGGCTACCAACAGAGACGAGCGAGCGGGTAGTCGACTCCAGCTGGGGTGGCGCTCGTTTGTCCAGACGTTGGTTTGGAGCCTGTGGTGGGAAGCCAGTCAGCCTGCTTCTGCTTGCTTGTTGTACTACTCGAGAAGCAAGCTAGGCACGAAAAGACCCTAGTCACTGGTCACTCGGAGGCCATAGCTGCTGGTGTGCGAGCTGCTCCTGCCCTGGGGAACCCAAAAAGATGTTGGAGGGAAGCCCAAAAAATCAAAAGCCCTACCACCCTCTCTCTCTCAACAGTCACCACATCACGCCGCGGCAATAAAGAAGCCGCTGTGCCGCCTGCATGTCACTCAGGCTCTGTGTTCGTCTTCCTCCTCCCAAACCCCAATAAAACCACGCTTTCCCTCCTCCCCGCTTCGGATTCTTTCCCCCCCTTCTGGCTGGCGCTGGCTCTGTCTTCGCCTCGTCACTCCCCACGCCACACCAAAGACCAAGGAAAAGGGTAAAGGACGAGTTTTGTCCTGGCCGCACCAAGCTCACCCGACATGGAGGAGGAGATGCCGCTGCCGCCGCCGCCGCGCTCCTCTTTCTGCCCCGCCGTCGCCGCCTGAGCTCTCCCTTCTCGCGGTCAGTCACTCCATTAGACCCGCTTCCCCTAGGGAATAAAGCTTAAGCCATGGAGGCTTTCGCCGCGCTGTTCGACCCCCTCTACTGCCCCGAGGAGCACCTCGACCTGTACCAGGAAGAGACCGGCGAGGACCCGGGGGAGCAGTGGCCGGACCAGCGGCCGGTGGCTCTCGACGACGAGCTGCCGGCGCTGTTCGAGGCGCTCAGGGCCAAGGAGGGCGCAGTGCTGGCGGCGGGCGAGGGTGAGGAGGACGGGTACGGCGGCGCGGCGGGCCGGGAGGCCGCGGTCGGCTGGGCGTCCCGCGCCGCGGCGCGCCTGGGCTTCTCCGCGCTCACCGCCGCGCTCGCCGCCGCCTACCTCGACCGCTGCTTCCTCGCCGGCGGCGCGCTCCGCCTCGGCGACCGCCCCTGGATGGCGCGCCTCGCCGCCGTCGCCTGCGTCGCGCTCGCCGCCAAGGTCGAGGAGACGCGCGTGCCGCTGCTCCTCGACCTCCAGCTCTGCGCTGCCGACGCCGACGCCGCGGACGCCTACGTCTTCGAGGCCAAGACGGTGCGCCGGATGGAGCTCCTCGTGCTCTCCGCGCTCGCCTGGCGAATGCACCCCGTCACGCCCTTCTCCTACCTCCAGCCCCTCCTCGCCGACGCCGCCATGCGCCTGCACAACTGCGAGGGCCTCCTGCTCGCCGTCTTGGCCGGTGCGTGCTCCTTGCGAGTTCCCAAGTCAATGTAGCAGCTGCATTTGCGCGACAAAGATCCCATCTTTACTGCATTACCGTGCCAAAGACTTGATTTTTATTCTGCTACCCTTTGCAAATGCGGCAGATTGGAGGTGGCCTCGGTACCGGCCCTCGGCGTGGGCCGCCGCCGCGTTGCTCACCACCGCCGGCGGCGGCGACGATGACTCGGAGCTCCTGGCGCTCATCAATGCCCCCGAGGTCAACGCAGCGCAATGCGATCGCATACAAGTTGCTCGATTCTTGTCGTTGTGCGCCTGTACCAACCGTTTGACGACGTGTCGCAGGACGAGGCCGCGGAGTGCGCCAAGATCATCTCCGAGGTGACGGGCATGGGCTTCCTCTCCGGAGACATCGGCGCCGGCGCCGGGAATAAGCGGAAGCACGCGGCGGCGCGGATGTACTCGCCGCCGCTGAGCCCGAGCGGCGTGATCGGCGCGCTGTCCTGCTTCAGTTGCGAGAGCTCGTCGTCCGCCACGGCGGACTCGCGCGCGACCTCTACGGCGGCGGCCGGAGCGTGGGCGGCGTCAGTGTCGTCCTCCCCGGAGCCCCTCGGGCGGGCCCCCAAGCGCGCCGCGCTCCCGGTCCAGCATACGCTTCCCCCCGACGAGGAGAGCCGCGACGCCTGGCCGTCCACCTGCGCCGCGTGACGCACCGTGCCGTACGCGCGGCGCCTATGGCGAGACCGCCGCCGCCGCCGCCGCTCGGTGGGCGGTGTTGCGGGCGGAGGAGATAACGATTGAGAAGCTGGCGTGGTGACCAGATCACCAGACGAACCATTTTGCCCATTGCCGTGAGAGAAGGGGGCGAGAAGATCAGAAAGATGTAATCTTTGGCAGCACATTTTGTGATGATGGTTCTCGTTCGTTGTCAGGGGGAGGTGGAGAAGATGATTAGAGGATAATTAGCCGTGGAGATCGACGGCGGTTTAAGATTAGTGGCAATTGTAGCGATGCTGATATGATTGTTCTTGCCATGTTCTTGTTGCGAGTTGCTCGGCTTGCTGCAACTGTTGCGAGTTGCTCGGCTTTGCAAGGGCAGGGTCCTCCTTGTCCTGCCTGGCCTTGCTGCAACCACCACTGTGGCAGCACTGCTCTCACACTGTGCGTGCGTCGCGTCTCTCTCGGTCTCTCGATTACCCTCCTTCCTCTCTCTCTCACCCTTTGCTTCCATCAATGCAAATGCAGTAGCTCCCCCATGAACAATGGCATGCAACACTTGGGACATGAGCCTCCATTAATGCTAACCTTTGCGGCCGTGTTTAGTTTCACAAGAATTTATTGTGAAATTTACTATAGCAAAATTAAATCAAAGATTAGAAGGACTAAACATGATCTAATTATAAAATTAAATACACAGGTGGATGGAAAATCACGAGAGAAATCTATTAAGGGGTGTTTAGATGTTGTTATGCATAGGGGATGTTTAGTTCACCCCCTTCTTCTTCTTCCATTTTGTAAATCGCATGTTTTTCAATACATTTTTTCACTCTGTGCACGCGGCTCGATGCATGCTCATTTTGCAAAATGGGTAGAAGTAAACACCCCCATAGTGTTTTTATGCATTGGGTCGCGTGCCATAGAGAGAAAAAAGTGTATTGGAAAGCGCGTATTATGCAAAATGAAGGAGAGAGGGGGTGAACTAATCACCCCCTAAGCCTAATTAATCCGTCATTAAAGATTGTTTACTGTAGCACGACGTTGTCTAATCATGGTCAAATTAGGCTCATTAGATTCGTCTCGCGAAGTTACCCGGGTTATGAAATGGGTTTTGTCAGTTATCCACATTTGATACTCCTAATTAGTAACCAAAATTTAAATTTACTGTAGCAAAATTTATCTAATGGAACTAAACACGGCCACAGGCTACAAGCCCTGTGAGATAAATAAATAAATCCTTAAAATCCTTGTTTATTTGCAGTGATGAATAAATGTGACACCCTACTTAGAATGCTTGTTTATGTGTAGCATTAATTGATATTGCTGGGAATGTATGTCTCTGAGGCCATCCCAACCCATGGTGTCCATAGATAGTGTCTATGTTGCCAACTAAGCAAGACACTATGTTTAGAAACTACATCTCTCAATGCATAGTTTCTTCATGTAGGTCCATAATTAATACTCAATCCATCATTCTCTCTCATCTCTTCTAATCATATTTGCTGTTCAATTATCATGAGGACACTACCATCTCCCAATGCATGACTTGGTGGTGCCCAGTGCATAGGTTCTCGTGAAGAAACTGGGTCCTGCATGAGACCCGGTTTCTTCCCCTCTCCACTCTCTCTCTTATTTAATATAGTGACATGTAAGCTAATAGTCCTAGGTGGCAATGTAATTAATGTTATGGAAACCATCCTAGTTGGAGGGCTGGGGATGGCCTGATGGGCGCATGTGCTGCTCTATTGATGAAGAATGGAGGGAGGAAAATTAAAACTGCGACACGAGGGAAATGATCTCGTTCGTCATTAGACTATCTGCAATGGTGGCCTCTATATTTCACTCTCCAAAACAAAATTTAGAGAACATGTAAAATTTTTCCTCCCCTAAATCTAATGTCAATTGCAACGGTGCTCTGTAAAACTATCCGTATCCACCCGCCTCGCCCGCCCGCGCCGCGCTCTCCGCGCCCGCCGGCACCGAGCCGGGGCGAGGAGAGAACCAGCAGCCGGCCAGCCGTCCGTCCCCGCGCGGGGCACGAGGGCGGCGGGGGGCCGTAGGTGACGATGAGCAGCGTCTGGTTCCACTGCGGGCTGGCCCGGAGCGCCTCGTACACGTCCTTGACGAGGCGCTGCCCGTTGGCGACGTCGTGCGCCGGGTGGTCGTCGTCGGCGGGGGTCCCGGTCAGGTCGAAGTACCGGGGCTCGATGACGGAGAGCGCCGGGAGCACGCCGCGGCGAGCGTGGTCCTTGAAGGCGGCGTCGTAGCGGTGGAAGCTGCGGGCGGCGTAGCGGAGCGCGCGGAGGCGGCGGTAGAAGAGGACCGTGGGGATGGTCTTGAAGTAGACGGCGAAGTCGCGGCCGTCGGCGGCGAGGGAGTCGAAGATGGTGCGCTGCGGGTAGCCGAGGACGGGGATTTCGGCGCCGGGGTGTTCGAGGAGAAGGGTGAGAAGGGGGCCGAACCCGGGCCGCGGGGCCTGTCGTGGGCGCAGGTGGAGGCGATGACGGGTGGCTTCACCTCCGCCGTGGTCGGCGAGGGCGGGTTCAGCACCGTGTACCTCGCGCGCCTCTCCGGCGCGCTCGCCGCCGTCAAGGTCCACCGCAGCAGCGAGCGCCTCCACCGCGTGTTCCGCCAGGAGCTCGACGCGCTCCAGCGCGTCAGGCACCCGCACATCGTCCGCCTCCTCGGCTTCTGCGACCAGCAAGGTTGGTGCCCCTGCTTTGCTCTGCGTTCTTGCGCTCTCGCTTCTTTTGTACTAGTGCGCGTCGTGCTGAAAAGTGCTGGCTTCTGTTCGATTTGCAGAGGAAGGCGTCCTGGTGCTGGAGTTCGCGGCGAACGGGAACCTGCACGAGCGGCTCCACGGCGGGGGCAAGGCCGCGGGGACGATGCCGTGGGCGCGGCGGGTGTCGGTGGCGCTGCAGGTGGCTGCGGACGAAGCCCGACATGAAGGGCTGCGCGGCGGCCGCGGAGATGTTGCCGAAGACCTGCTCCAGGACGTAGCGCGCGCGAGAGGTAGGCGAGGAGCGCGGTGACCTGGGACTCGCCGGAGGCGGCGGCCTCGAGCTCGAGCAGCGCGTCCCCGGCGGCGGAGAAGACGAAGACGCGGCCGCGGGAATCCCCCACGGCGAAGTACTTGGTGAGCCCATCGGCGTCCTCGTAGGGCAGCGCGGCCGCCGCCGCGGCGTACGCGCCCTCCCCGAGCCGCGCGGCCGCCGCGAAGTGGAAGCGCTCGGACCAGACCGGGCGGCGCTTGGTGACGGCGACGCCCTGCGGGGCGCGGCGGTCCCCGACCGTGGAGGCGGCGCCCGGCGGCGGTGGATCCGGGTCGGCGGATCTGGCGAGCGCGGACTCGAGCGCGCGGACGGAGCTGGCGAGCGAGTCCGCGAGCTCCTCCAGCCTCGCGAGCTGCGCCGCGTGCCGACGCGATTTGCCGGACGACGAATCGCCCCGGAAATTTGGGGGAGGGGGAGGGAGACCGGGATTTTGGCGGACGTTTTCCAGGGCGCCGCTGCAGAGCGTTTTTGACGGAAGAACCGGCACAGTAGAGGTTCCGGACGTTTTGCAGGGCGTCGCTGCAAATAGCCTTAGTGCTTGCAAATCTGATTGCGACACATGATCTAGGGGATGTTTACTTCACGCTGTGTTTAGATGGAGGGTGAAATTTTTTTCACCCTCCTTTGACCACTAATTATGGGTATTAAATAAAGTCAGTTTATAAAACTACCTCCACAACCCCTGGTAACTTCGCGAGACGAATCTAATGAGGCCTTTGACCGCACGATTAGAGGATGATTACTGCAGCATTACTGTAGCAAATCATGGATTAATTAGGCTCATTAGATTCGTCTCGAAAAGTTACGCTCATCCGTGAAGAGGTTTTACAAATAGACTTCATTTAGTACTCCATGCAAGAAAGATTCCTTTTTGCGAAATTTGTTGGAGCTCCATCTAAACATGGCTCGATCGAATTCAATGATTGAAAGTGTATTGGGAATTGAAAAAGTAGAGAAAGGGCACGTAGTTCAATGTGTTGCTTTTGGGCCTTGTTTAGTTCCCTCCAATTCAACCAATTCAACCAAAAGACATTCCATTGAACAACGTGCCTCCTCTCTGCTTTTTCGATTCCCAATGCATTTTTCTACGGTGCATTCAATTGAATTCAACCGAACTAAACAAGGCCTTGATTGAATTGGTGCTCTTTTCACCAAACTAAACAGGGCCTATTTTGCAAAATGGGCAAGCATTGGGTCGCGTGCACAGAAAGAAAAAGTGCATTAGAAAGCGTGCGTTATGCAAAATTTTTGAGAATGAGGGTGAACTAAGCACCCCCCCTACTGTGGTTGCATAAATGTACTAGGAGCAAACACATGATACCTTCCCATGGATTCACTCCGAGAACAATAGCATGAGTATACATTACCCTTAAATTGAAATGGTCCATAACGTTTTTTTATTGAACAATCTAAATGATGTAATAATTGAAGTGTGACATTTGAAAAAATAACTTCATTTTTTTTTTGAACCGGGGAGCAGTATCCCCATTCCCACTCACTGAGTCAGTGAGCGGGAATTCGGCGTGGGCACGGGTTCGAGCCCGGGTGGCCGAGCTCCCAGTGGGAGTCCCTGACCAAGTGAGCTACCGCTCACTCCCATAAACATCGAATAAACATCCTTTCTTCTAAATGTGGAAATATCTACCATCACAAATAGATAGCGAGTCCATGTGATTCTTTATATATTGATGATCAAACTTAAAATGGTCCAAACTTGAAATTTAATGACATTTTAAATTAAAAGTGGTATAACATAATTAATCTGTTCTAATACTCAAGGTACTAATACTCCTAACACTGAGCAAACAAGAGGCTTCCAGAAAAGCATTGGCAGAGAGGCAGTAAAAAAGTTGATGAGTCATCTGGCTTGTTGCACACCTGGCATGCGGCACATCTAATTTACGGGCGACCCATAGTACGGCTCCGTTCGATCGATTTCCCGACATTATCATACGCGCTTTCGTGGATGTTTTTTTTCACGCAAAATTTCTTTTCCTTATTTTCTTTCCGCGCGCTACTAGTTTCCACGTGCGTTTTTTTTTTGCACGAAGCCAAAACATTCGGGATGGGAGAAAAGAGAGAGAACAAAACGGCGAAAAAAATAAAAGTAACTTTCAAAGCTAAAATACAATACAAATAAAAGAAAAAATTGGTGCAAAACTTACTTACACAATTTTTTCGAATTTCACGTAAATTTGAATACAAAAGTTTTCTACAACTACGTAATACATAAGTTTTTTGAACTGCAGATAAGTTTTAATACAAAATTTTTCTACAAATAGGTAACAAGAAGTTTTCATTCATAAGTTTTATAGCAAACTTTCATAAACAACTTTTACGCTCTAAATGAAACTTTTGTATGGCAACGGGACTGAAACCGAAGCAATTTAGGCTTCTATGGCAGGGGATACATGGTCGCCCCAAACCCAAACATCCTTCTGCACCCAATAGGACGGAGTCGCCCCCCCAATAATCCTGAACACTAACCAGTTCAGCCTTCTATGGCAGGAGGACCAAAACCGAATCAATTTAGCCCTCTATGGCAGGGGATACATAGCCGCCCCAAACCCAAACATCCATTTGAACCTGATAGGACGGAGTCGCCCCCCGACAACCCTGAACCCTAACCAGTTCAACTTTCTATCGCAGGGGGATTGATATCGAAGCAATTTAGCCTTCTATGACAGGGGTACATGGCTGCCCTAAACCCCAAACATCTTTCTAAACCCGATAGGATGGAATCGCCCCAACAACCCTGAACACTAACCAATTTGGCCTTCTATGGCAGAGGGACCAAAGCCGAAGAAAAATATATTTTTTAGACATGCAAAACACCATATTTTCCCAATATAAATTTATATTATAAAAGTTTTAGATTAAAAATACTGATAGTACTGCTGCTAAGTCATATTTGTAATGTAAACTTTTACATAAAAGTTTATCATAAAAGTTTACCATGTAAAACTATTATATAAAAATTTATCATAAAAGTTTTACATAAATATGCGAATTTTGTACCTCATTTATCATATTTGTTGTGTAAAAGTTTTACATAATAATTTGGTACAAAAAGGAACAGGTCATTAATGTGGTCCATTTTATCGGCATTAAAAAAATAACTCGTAAACCAAACATGTAGTCATGTGTGGGAATGTATCTGTATCTGTGGACCCATGACTATGTAGCAGTTTTTTTAAAAAAAACGAGACAGGGAGGTGGGAAAAAAAAAACACCCGAACGATGGACAGCGTGGAGGGGGCGACGCGCGGTCGGACGGATCGACCGCGAGCACTGGAACTTACGGTCCAGGGTAAACTCAACATGGCGCCTGGCCTGCGAGGTGAGGTGGCGTGCAACGTGGCCTTTTGACTTTTCTGACCCCGACCCATGTAGATGTGGAGTACTTCCCCTCTCATTCTGCAGAATGAGCTTATTTTGCAAACTACACGTTTTTTAATGTACTTTTTTCTCTCTGTGCACGCAGTCCAATACGTCCATTTTGCATTCTCATTTTGCATTCTATGGAACTAAACATCCCCACATGCAATGTTGAGAAAGAGGGAAAAGTTGCAGAAAGAAAAGAACGAGTGAAGACAAACGGAGTGATGCGTACTGTAGCTCTTTGTACTGCACGTCTGTACTGCACCGTGCAAGGATAGAGAAGAGAGAGGATCAGATTCTCAGACAGAAACATTTTTTTAGGCCTTTTTTCTCTTTTCTTTTTTTTAAAAGTCCTTTTTTTATTTTTTTGCAAAGCCACAAAAGCAAAGGGAGCGGAATAATATTGGAGATCCAGTTCCTATCCATGGTGGTCGCAATCATGAAGCGTATCTCGGTGCATTAGTCCCGTATTATTGCCAAATCTGGAGCCGCGCATGCTTACCGGGGATTTGCCGCTATCTTCATGGCATCGTTATGCAAAGTTGCAAACTATCATCGTGTTCGTCATGGAATAATCATCACCAACTCATATGCTTCTTGTCCCAAAAAAAATGTTGCGATTTGTTTATGCTACCTGGGGGCACATTTTTTTTTGTCTTCAAAACTCCATTAAAATCCAAAATGAAAAGAGAAGGAAAAACATGTTGATTATAGAAAAATTACAAGGAACCTGGAATTAGAGTCTTATGGGTAAGGACACTATTGCTGATTTACTAATCTCTATAAGGAACGCACACATGAATAAGAAAGGAATTGTTCCAATAGTATCCACAAATATTACCGACAACATCGTTAAAATACAAAAAAATTTTAACAATATTTTCCTTTTTTGCTATATTTCTAATTAGACTGTTAGGTAGAAATTTTACCTCCTAATTAAATTTATCTATTTTCCCTCTCCCTTACAAGTTGAGCTTTAAGTTCAAGCTTTTTACAAAGATAGATGACATCATAATTAGAGAATTCCTCATGCATTTTCACATCTCAATGGTTCAGCTAGTGTCAGATTCTTCTAAGTTCTAACATATGAAGATTTTTTTTTTAAAAAAAAGAAAAGCTAAGCGGGCGTGCAGTAGAAGTACACGGTTAGTTCTCTTCACTTGCGCACGCCAGCACAGGAGTGTAAGTAGCCGTTAAGAGGAAAGCAAAGCCTACAAAACAAAACAAGAAAAAAGAAATGTGCTTCATCATCAAATAGAGATTTGAGCTTGACATTGGGCATTGGGAATCGGCCATTTGCATGTGAAGGAGCACACGGACGACGTCGCTTGCAATCCACGACGAGCACACACATATACTACCATGTGGTAGACGACGCCGGATCAAAGCTAGAGCAAACGTGTAAACAAGTAGCAAGGCTAGATACAGACAAGCCGAAGATCACCTCGTCCAAATGGAAACCATCCGTTTTGCAAAGGGCTTTGCTCGTAGTGTCACGCTTGGACTCTTGTAGGCTTTGACCTCGATGCCAGAGAAATGTGTACAGCTGATGGCCGGGGTCCCTTGCCTTTGCTTTCCTCCAAAGACTAGACGCCTCAAAGGAGTGAGTGTCACCCTGTCCCCTCTCGATGGCACCTTCTTTGTGCCAACCACATAAGCTTGGAGATTATCTTGGCAAGTTGCTCTTGGAGGCTGGAGTAAGAGTGGTATCTTTTCTTTTCTTTTCTTTCTTTTTTTTGGTCTTTGGAGTGCTAACATATATGAAATGACAAGGTTAAAAAGAAGAGTGTGGATATCAAGACAAAGTGCATGTTGCCACTAAACAACTTAGCCATTCACCCCACCACAAAAGATATAAACCAATGCCTCACATCTTGATCTGTGTGGCACCCTACCAATTGCCAATTGCTGCTCTTTCTTCACTTTTTGATTAATTTAGGAGGCGTGCTAATTATTAAGAGTCGATTCTGTTCTATGGTAGTAGATGCATCTACCGAGTCACCACCACCTAAGTCCTATAGTTCTTCTTCCTTTCGACACCACCGAGAACGAATTAAACATTCAAAAAACAGTTTGGATGCATTTGAATATTTTTGGTGGGATACAAATATACATCTGCCATTGAAAAGTTCTAAGGCAAATGGTATGGTGATGGCAAAGCAAGTCAATTGTCGAAGACTACCCTGCCACATGTGAAGCATGCACCATTTTCTCCACAAATAAAGCATGGAATGATTGACAAATATGAAATATGTCATGTTGTTGACGGCAGGACCATGTCTTGACGAATTTCTCCATGGTGTGTGTTGATTGGCATGTGTTTCTATACCAGTGCTTTGCCTGTCATCCTACTCTTTCTGTCAAAGCCTACAAAAGTTTCCTACGGTTTGAAAGAACCTACTACTCAAAGTGCACTTACACCTACAGAATATAACCATGAAAGCACTTGTACACACATTAAACAATTTGATTCTATTTGTATCTACACCTAGGCCTAAAAATATGGCCTGTGCAAAAAAAAGCTCATGCACGTATAGAGGCTCTGGAAGCAAAAGGTATTTGTGCTCATCAGAGCATTTGCCACATTGGTGAAAATACTGCTAACTGTTTGCAATTGGCATGAGAAAGACAAACCAAAGCTTCTCCCTATTCTTAAACCAAAGCTTCACACATAGCACAAGTCTTCTTCCCATGTGCTGGGTAGCTGCTTCCCTCCACCTTTTCCCTCACAAATCATTTGTTGGTCTTTACCTGCTTCCAAGGCATTATTATAAGCCCAATCACCATTTGTCCATGGGTAATCACATTTGCCACAGGCCACAAGCTGCTTCTTTAATCTTTACTTAGACTAATTATTAAACAAATGCTAGTACTATACGATAATAAAAGATGCAGCTTTATTTTGTCCTGTGATGGAGCAGACCAGACAAGTCAGGAAAAACTAGAAAGGCAGTGCAGGGCAGGGGAGCAGAGCATGCATGCAGGAGGAAGTGGGCACAGCCACAGCACAGGGGCCTGTGCCTGGCTCTGCCTGCACTGCTCTTGACCTACCAGCATACTCCAGGAGTAAAACTCTAGGCCTACCACCATAGTGTACCTACATGCCAAGTACATACTGCACTACTGCAGCCTGCAGGCAGGCCCCTACACCTCCCTACAGGAAAATGCTGACAATTTTTTGTTAAAAGTGTCGATGAGTGTACTATTTCTTTCGTTATCAGAAACAAAACTGTTGCCTCAGGTCAAGTATACGTTTCCTTTAGGGCACGTTTGGAACGCATGAATTTCACAGGAATCGCGCAAGAATTCCACAGGAAACAGTTCAATTTCACAGAAAAACACAGAAACAGGGAAAAAAATCCCGCATTCCAAACGGGGCCTTAATCGGTTGATACGGTTTCTTATGCACATTTCATATATAGTAGAAAAAAGATAAAGCTGGGATGACATTATATTTTTTTTCTCTTTGGCTTATTAATATACATAATCTAGATGCACTTTGCTTTCAACAACGGTTGTATCTTACATTCGTCCTTGTTATTTGAATGGTAGCATGGTTAATATTGTTTCCCCCCTCGATTTTGTGATTATTTTCATTTTCTTTTACAAGTGTGCGCTATATCCATCATGAAATTAAGAATGTATGGAAATTGTTTTCATTACGCCGGTCCCTAGAGTTGTGATGGAATAAATATCTCAAAATTAACAATATTTCATTTTTAGAATATATGACTTTGAATGATAAATTAGATACTTATGACAACTACTCGTCTACTCTACCACCAGATTATTTAACGCCTCCAAGTTTTTTTTTGGCAAAAATACTAATCTTCATATATTTTCATTAACACTTGCAAATATTAAGTACATTCTAACAGGGATAAAAAAAACTTGAAAGTTCCATGTAGCATAATTGTCAATAATTAATTCATTTTAAAAAGAATTCATTTTAACAATTACATTTAGTATACGTATAGAATATGTTGTATGGTACTCCCTCCATTCAGAAATGGTAGCGATATTTTGATAAGGGGAAATTCAAACAAAACAGATTTGTACTCTTAATTTATATTAGAATATGTCTTCAGTTTATAGAAAATCAATATCATCTCAAAGTGATTATGGACACAAATCTATAGATGCAAGTTTTAAGTTCTGAATTTGCATATAATTTGATTGTTAGTCAAACTTTGAAAAACTTGGCTTTTCACGGATCAAAATACGACCCCTATAGTTTTTGAACGGAGGGAGTTAACAATATTCAAAGTTTAGCTTCAACGACCATGCCAAAATAAAATTAAGGCCATTTTAGTTCGCCAACTTTTTTCATCGCTACAGTAAATTCGAATGTTTGGATACTAACTAGGAGTATTAAATATGGATAACTGACAAAACCCATTTCATAACCCCCGGGTGAAATTGTGAGACGAATCTATTAAGCCTAATTAGGCCATGATTAGACAATATTGTGCTACAGTAAACCATCTCTAATGATGAATTAGTTAGGCTTAATAGATTCGTCTCGCGATTTCCCGTCCATCCATATAATTAGTTTTATAATTAGATCATGTTTAGTCCTTCTAATCTTCGGTTTAAAATTGCTACAGTAAATTTCGCAACGTTTCTCACCGAATCTAAATAGGCCCTAAATGCTCCAAGTATATGCATGGGTTGGGCAGAGGGAGTACTTTTTGCCATTTTGTCACATTGACTCCATTCAATTTTCTCCCTGTGAACAAAAGTCTCAGCGACCCACACTTTTCCAAGGGTAACTCATGGGTAGAGTAGA
The DNA here is from genome assembly GCA_004135705.1 of Alloteropsis semialata. NCBI lineage: Eukaryota > Viridiplantae > Streptophyta > Magnoliopsida > Poales > Poaceae > Alloteropsis > Alloteropsis semialata. The sequence goes on from CM014271.1 coordinate 53,851,171, forward strand.
GACATGCTTGCTCTTTTTGGTTTTTGAAATTAGGGTGTGGCACTGATTGAGACATCTCTGCTGTGTGTAGGCTCTCTTGGTGGCTCACGCACCTTTGTAGGAAGTGTGGGGGCATATGGGGGCAGTTGAGATTGGATTTCGTTCAGACGAGTAGGAGTGCATATTCTTTTTTATTTGCAGTGAAAGAGAAGAACTTGTCAAAGTGAAAGAGAGAAGAAAAGGGGCCACGTCCAACCCACGTTGCAAGGACCACCACACTGGTTGGGCACCGGGAAACAAAGGCTTCGTTTGGTATCCTAGTCTAGCATCTAGCACGGAGGGAATCTTTTTTGTATGGAGTACTAAATAAAGTTTATTTACAAAACCTCTTCACGGATGAGCGTAACATTTCGAGACGAATCCAATAAGCCTAATTAATCGATGATTGGCTACAGTGATGCTGCAGTAACCATCCTCTAATCATGCAGTCAAAGGCCTCATTAGATTCTTCAGGGTTCCTAGTGCAGGGGTTCTGGAGTTAGTTTTGTAAAAAACCTTTATTTAATACCTTTAATTACTGGTCAAAGTTGTGAACAGTTTCTAGCACTGGAAAACCAAACGGGGCCAAACACCAGCGAAGGGAGAGGCGCGCCAAAGCAAACAAGCACACACTGCCCTGCACTGCACTGTGCACCAACCAGCCAAACCTCTCCCTCCATCAGTGGGCCTGTTAAATTGGGCAAAAAACGTTTCCCAATGTAAAATTTTTTCACACTGACAACCGTGCATCCTCTCACAAAACACGCTTCCCAATGCAAAATTTTTCACCAAAATTTCTACATTTTGCCCAATTAAACACCCCCAGAGATTCAGAATGCACGCTGCCATCGAGTTGGCATGCGACAGGCTCCATTCGAATAGCTCCAGCCCGGCCTCCAGCTCATGCTCTCTTCACGAGCCGAGGCTCACTCTCGGCCACCACTCGGTCGATCACCAGTAGGCAGGAAGCACTGACTGAAAGCAGTGCAGCACAAAAGAACAAAGGCTATGCAATGCCCTTGTGTACTGGCCATTTGGCCGAGCCACGCTTGATGTGCCATTGTGCCCAATGCCATGGGCATGGCAGGCAGTTCCAAGCTTCTGGACACATCATGTGTCTCTGCACTGAGTGGATGAAAGGCAGTTCCAAGCTATGCTTAAGCAGTTATGCTGTTTCATGAATTCGTATCTAGTTGGTGTCACATGTATAGCTACTGAGTCGTGACATGTGGGGTCTATTTATCAGCGTCCCGGAACTATGTGTAATTTTTGGGATTGTCAACTCAAAAGTTTGGTCTGTCATAACTGTCCGGGAAGCGCTCCACGACCGTCGTTGGGCACGCGGCATCACGGGTGCCTTAACCGTCCAGGTCGTCGTCCAATACCTTCAGATTTGGGCACGCCTGCGCACGGTCCAGCTCACCCCGGACACACCTGATGCTTGGAGGTGGAAATGGACGCCTGATGGCCGTTTCTCGTCGGCATCGGCATATCAGGCTTTCTTTCTCGGCCAGAGTGCTGTTCGTGGTGCCAAGGAGCTATGGAAGACTAAGGCACCGCCCAAATGCAAGTTCTTTATGTGGCTAGCTCTACATGGTCGTTGTTGGACGAATGATCGTCGGAAACGTCATGGGCTCCAGGATGACGACTCTTGCACTCTCTGTTCCCAGGAACGCGAGACGATCACTCACTCACTTACTGGGACTCAGTGACCCCAACGGCGAATGTACACTCCTTTGTGGATTGGTGGTTGCAGGCCAGGAAGCGGTTGGATAAGTTGGCCAGACCCGTGTTCGACTCTGTTGTCATCCTCGTCTCGTGGATGCTGTGGAAGGAGCGCAACAATAGAGTGTTCAATGGTCACGCACGGCTTCCCCATGAAATGGTTCAGGAGATCCGGGTCGAGGGTCGCTACTGGGTTATGGCAGGTTGGAGACACTTGGGCGTCGTGCCTGGCTTAGCCCCGTCTAGTGCTGTTGATGGGGATTTTGATAATCTCCAGGTCGCAAATTTGTTGAACGTTTAGTCCTTAATCTTTTCTACCGCACCATCCTCCGTATGGTAAGCGGCTTGTAAAAACTTCATGCTTTCCTCTTAATGAAATACGTGCTAAGGCACGGTCGCAAAAAAAAAACTTGGTTCTTTTCTAAACGAACCGGCTAGACAGATGCCACCCATATCGAATTTCATTTTGCATTATGAATTCAAAACGCGGGCGAGGCATATATATACCTAGAGCCTTGTGCTTTGGGAGTTTGGGGAGAAGTCAAATAGCTAGAGCACAAGGCCGTGCATGCAACATTTTGTCCAACATTGTGTTGCACGAGTTCTATATAGCTCAACGCGCCCATCCAATGGTCCGAACAAGAGCCAAAGGACAGGAGTTGGTACGTACCAAAGGGAACACCGGTTGACAATCTAAAAAGCTACCCTTGTCCCACATTGACTTATTAGGATGTGCATCGAAGGTACAACCCTGTCGGCACGTAATAGACTTTTGGCGATCAAGCATATGATTTGATCGTCGGGGACAGAGATCCATTGACCTCGTATGTTCGTGTTCAGGTTCAGATGAGATGATCCCCCAGCAAAGCACGCGTACCATGGAACTGTGTTGGAGAAATTTGGGGGCGTGATGTTGACAAGATGACATGGATGCAGCAAGATCAATAGTAAAGTAGTAAGATGTTGATCAAGAAGGACAATAATTTCTACACAATCTGACAAATTGAACAATCTTCCTCACAAACATCGGAATTGGGATCACAAAACAACACCGCATACGGAGTTCATTGCCATTGTTTTCCCTCGTGCCGACTTTCAAACTCGAGATAGTGCCAGTGATGTGGGCAGTGATTATATAGCCCATTTCTAAGTGGGGAAAGGCTCATGCACAGATTGGCTTACAAATGCTTTTGTTGTAGATTCCTTGTTTGCCTAAATTAATTTCCTATTGAATAAATGCTAATGTCGAGGCAAACAGCCTAAGGCAAGTCTCAGTGCATAGTTTCATTGCACAGTTACCAGGACTGCAAACTAGGTAACTGTGTCAGGTGAGTGTCATGGAGATGAAACTCCTCTTATCTCATGAAACTCTTACCTTCTCTTTTCTTGCCAAGTCATGAAAAATGCTAACGTGACAATAAATTTATTGCCCATAAAACTCTTTATGAAACTCCATTGAGAATGGCCTAATAAAATCAGGACTTGTAGAACTCTTGACGAGACTATTGCACAAGTCTCTTGTTCTTGAAAGACAAATTGCTTCTTTTTTGCATAATGCATTTTGCATCAACTACATTTGTGCCAACAGTTTATAGTTTTCCTAGTGAGCAAGTTGCGTTTTATGAAGAAACAAACACCAAGCAAACATCGCTTGCATGCATGTCAAGAGCAAACAAAAGCCATGAGAAAGAAAGCAAATGCTTATACATGCTTCTGCTTTTTGTTTTTTTTTTTGTTTTGCTCAAGGTACGATGGATGTGAGAGACATTTTGGATACATGTAAAAGCACGGAGATGTAAAAAGATGCAAGGGCACCTACCATGGCAGGAGGCAGCAGGCGAGCATGAGCTTTTGCAAAAGGTGGCCGCAAGGAACAATATCATGCATGCATGTACATGCACTGGAGACTGGAGTCATCGTTCGCAGAGGGAAAAAGATTGTGTGCAGAGATGCAGCGGCAGAGAGGTCTCCTCACCCGCACAACACGACGAAAACGCCAACCGGCAGGCTATAATAACGCATGGTTAAATTCAAACTTCCGCCTCCAATGTTAGGGGAAATGGGGAATAATGCAAGGATCACCCTTTGGAAAATTGTGGGCTAAGACAAAATCAGAGTAAGACATAGTGTTCGGAACAGAAAGCGGTTAAAACCTCTATCTGATTCAAACAAAATGGCTTATAGCTAGTTCATAGTCCTGTTTTCAACTATCTAATCACCCAGCTTATAACTTTTTATAACCTGGACCCCTCCTGCTATTTGCAGCTTAAGAAGTTGGGACGATCCAAAATGGGGCCAAACTTACATCGTGAATAACCGAACCTGCTAAATTTGTTAGTTTCATTTTTTGTGAAAGGAAAAAAAATCAGGTTTGTGTCATTGTGCTAATTACGGTTTTAATATTTAGTATTTCTTTTGTTATATTTTGGTCGTGCCATCATTGTTCCACGTATGCCAGTGCCATACCAATTTTTGTGTCAAAACTTATTTTTTATTTATGCTACTTGAAAAGATACAATAGAAGCATAGATGAAACAAATTTTGCATAATGGTAGTATGAGTTTAAATATTACGAAAACAATGACAAATATAGATACCGCAATTTACACAGCAGCATAAATCTAATTCACCCTACTTGAAAACTACTTGGATAATAACCTCACCTTCAATTCCAACAATCTCATAAAGGATTCTACTAGTGATCTGGCTATCCAATGCTTTGTCCTCATGGACCTGGTGAAGACGAGCAGTACTCCCTCCGTTTTAAATTGCAGTTCACGATTGACTTTTGAAATGCAATTTTGACCAAGTACCTTTAATATTAAAACAAGTAATAATAAAATAAATTATACTAATATAAATTTTTTGAATAAGACGAATGGTCAAATGTGTATTACAAAAGTCAACAGTAAATTATACTTTGAATGACAGTAACAAGATTGACCAAACTGTGGTTAATCCTAAGCTATCAGCAATAACATTCAGTGGAGAATGTCATAGAGAAGACAAGGCAAAATAATATGAATGATTATTTTCAAAAAAAAAATAATATGAATGCAATCAGGTCCAGGAGATGTTTTTTTTGGTGCATGTAACTTGCGCACGTTCCTTTCTTTTTAGGCATTCAGGAATCAGGAGCATGATGCTTTAGCTCTGACCTTCTTTTCCTTTTTCTCCTTGGTTTCGACAGGTCCATTTCGGGAGGAGATCGAGGCGGCAGTGGAAGCGGCAAGTGTTGCAGAGCACTCCCATGCTAGAGACGGGGTAGAGGAAGCAAAGCAAGTGATGTGGTGTGGGCCAACAAATATAATTGGGGAATAATATGATGGCAATCTACCCTTTGTTTGTTGTGTTGACCCCACACTCATCTCTCCCACTCTCACTTGAGGAGACAATCCCTGTATCCTTGTAGAGGCAGTAGTTTTTCTCTCACTTTATATAGTCTGCGGTGGTATATATGACCAAGCCTTTGGACCAAAATGGATTGATTTCCCCCTCACAAAAAAGAATACAGATTTATCATCCCAAGTAAATTATCTTAAGTTTAGCCGATTTTGTAGAGAAGGATACCTATATTTGTATACAAAATGGGTGTACTACAAAAAAAAATGTACTCTGTGATAAATCTGGATATTTATTTTGTATATTAAATATTGATACCTTTTATATAAAATGGCTCAACTCAAAATGGTTTGGCTTTTTACAAAGTCAAAAGTGCATATTCTTAACAAGGGTATGATATAACCTGTCATACGGTCACACAGTGCCAGTCAAACACGTCAACTCCAGCTTTAGAAAAATGTAGAGTTAGAGACCATATCCATGTTTTTTCAGAGCATCTCCTATTTCTAGAGCTAGATCTATTTTTTTTTGCCAATCATATATACAACTTTAGTATTATTAAAGAATTGGTGGAGCGGAGCCGAAAATTTTGGAGTGGAATGCTCCAAACAGGCCCTAAAATAGGCTCTCATTTTCAAGATAAACCGTAGGTGTCAAGATGTGGAGTTGTCCGGGTTAAGGACCCGAAGCTCAGGATCAGTTGGTGTTCTCAAACTTATGAGAGATCAAGTTGAGAAAAATCTTGGCAAGTCGTAGTAAGTGAGTAGTGACTGATGAGTTTTAGTGACTTGGTTTGAACTTTTGGGTCACGTAGTCTGTTTCAGTTGTGCGCTGATCATGTGTATGACTCACCAACGGCGAAGGTGACGAAGTAGTAATGTGTATCATGGAGAAAAATATATCATAATTTATAATGTATATGTGCGTTTATGTATGGCGGAGAAACAAGCAAACGGTAAGTTCAATAAGAAATTGATGTATGGACTTATGTTGTGAGACTTGATTTATGAACTTGATGTTGTGAGGCTTTATGCATGGACTTGATATTGTGAGACTTTGATGTAGTAATTTTGATGTATAGATTGCCAATGTAATGTGCTGATCTACTGTCGATTGTTATTTGTGCATTATTGTGCTGTACAAATTGGGATGATGTAACATTTTTTAATTAATTCGTAAAACATTTTCATAGATGGTTTGAATCGCATGTGAAAATCTATTTTCAAAGCAGTTTATAGAGTGAATCGTTGTGAAAATAGAGCATTACAGCCAGCGCTAGCGAAAACCAGCTGTGATGCTCTATTTTCACAGCTTAGAGCATCACAGTCGGCTGGTGGCTGAAACCGTTGTGATACTCTATTTTCATAGTAGGTTTAGTTTATAAACCGGTTGTGAAAATATGATTTTCATTGCACTAAAACACAACCGCCTCGAGAAAACCGGCTATAACAATCAGTTCCAAGTGGACTATGAAAATCATCTCTAGTAGTGATGCCTCGTGCCTCGGCTTATGTTGTGTACATGCATAGATACAAGTATGGGACACTGTGGTCAATAGGATGCTAGCACATTGGCGCAAGATGTTCCATCTCCGAACGTGTGGGTTCCGTGAAGGCACTGTAGATGTGTTGATCGGCTGCAACATCACGAGGTTGCTGTGAAAACGGAGCGATGCATTACTCCACACTGATGTATATCTACGTTGAACAATCGACTATTTCAACTCTATTTTCAGAGCACTATTTAAGTATTTATCTAGTGGTAACAATTAATGACTCTATACTAGCATGTTTTCAGTATGAAATGTGGTAAAAAAAAGTAAATGGCCTCATTCCTCGTTCCCTTGAAAGAAATTATTTTTAAGACTACTCCTAAGACCAGTCTTAGTGCAAGTTTCATTGCACAGTTACTTAGACTCAGAAACTAGGTAACCGTACTGAGAGAGTTTCATGGGGATGAAATTCCTCTCACATCTCATGAAACTCTCTCTTTCTCTCTCCTTGCCACATCAACAAATTTGACGATTTGGCATAGAACTTAATGCCATGAAACTCTTCATGAAACCCCCATTGAGACTGGCCTAATGAGAGTTTTATTCTCATTAAATGTGGTTCCACATAACCATTTTTATGACATGGAAAAGTTTTAAAGAAGAGAGAGATGAAGGAGTTTCATACCCCATATATATTGTTTTCAAGACACAATTTGTCTTAGAGTTAAATATGAAACACCAAATTAAAACTATGTATTTTAGAGTGGTGTTTCATCCATCAATTAATTGTTGTTTGTTAGGCCAGTCCTAGTGGATGTTCCATAGAAGTTTCACAGACATTAAATGAGCTGCCACGTAGACAAAAGTGATAACATGGCAAGGAAGTGATGAAGAGAGAGAAGGGATGAGTTTCATCTAGATGAAACTGTGTATGCACGGTTACCTGGACTATGAAACATGTTGAAACCACCATTGGGGCTAGAAAAGTTCTATTTCATAAGATTTCATCCAATCACATGCAATGCATTTAAATGCTACAAGTAGCATATAAAACCGTGACATGAAACTATCCATTGTAGGTCTTGTTTCATTCACAAAACCTATACATATTTAGACGTTATGGCATACTTGAAAACCGTGTAATGAAACTCCACTGGGAATGGCCTTAACATCACACTCTTGAAAATATCAAATCAAAACTTGCCACTGAGATTAGCCTAAAACTCTCCTAGAACCTTTACCACCGCTCTTTTCGATCCTCCGCCTCCCTCTCCAACAATTGAATTGAATACCAGTCTACATGCATGACATGGTAGCTGTACCAGATAGAAGCTAGAGAATTGTAAGTCCATATATATGGTGTGTGTATCCATATCCATCACTATGTAAGAAAGCAAGATAGGAGACGCGTGCAACACTCAAAGGAGACGCGGAAATTCCGCGTCTCCATTTCTGCGTCTCTAATGACTAACCAAAGGAGACGCTAAAAAAACACATCTCCTTTATGAATGACACAGGAGACGCGATTTAACCATGTCTCCGAACTGTCTTAACCAGCGTCTTCTCTGTTTGTTAAGAGAGACGCGTGTTATTAACCCGCGTCTCCTTTGGTTGTGCCACAGCAGACGCGTATTGTTAATGCTCCGTTGGATGAATAAGTTTTCTAATGTTCGATGAATACCCTGAAAGAACTTTCACATGACGTAAGAACTCACGTAGTTCCTGCTTCTCTTTCTTGGTTAGATTTACAGCCGATTTGGGTAGCTATGTACTTGTGCCATCGCGACGAAGCTCGGGTCTAATGCCTAAATCTTCTAGGTTAGCTCAAGCATTTTCATGGTCCTTGGTTTTATGTTTGTCCCTCATGAGTGTACCAAGTAAACTACCACAGAAATTCTTTTTCACATGCATGTCATCAATACTGTGTCAGACATCTAAGTTATCCAGTATGGTAGCTCCCAAAGAATTGACTTCTTTTTTCAGTACCTCAGATGTGGAACAGGTTCTGCATCATCTTCTTGAGTGTGTTTTCGCTTTGCAAGGGCACTTTTCTTTCCAGTTTTCTTCCCATGGGTGGCAGGGAGATCCTTCACCTGGTCGTAGACATGTTCCCCATCAAAATGCCTTGGGGCGTGTCCCCTCTCCCTTGTGCCATCAAATTGGCATTTTATGCATCGATATGGATGAGACATAGAAAGAAGACGCCGATGTCGGACGTATACCCGCTTCTTTGAGTTGTTAAGCCAAATCGTCTCGGTGTCATCTAAGCAGTGCATGCAATCTTTTTCCCATTTACACTGTCCGGACACGGAACGTCCACCAGATATGTCAGTAACTGTGCAGAACAGCATGCCACGTAGTGTGAATGGTTCCTTCTTGTACGCGTCATAGGCTTGAATACCATCTGTCTAGAGTTTTTTTTAGATCATCCACCAGTGGTCTTAGGTAGACAGTGATGTTTATCCCAGGTTGATGTGGACCTGAGATGAGAATTGACATCATCATGTACTTTCTCTTGTTGCAAAGCCAAGGCGGGAGATTGTAGATCGACAATAGCACTGGCCAGACGCTGTGGGAGCTACTCATGTGGCCAAATGAGTTCATCCCATCAGTGCTTAGTGCGAACCGAATGTTTCTTGGATCATTTGCAAAATCTTGATACTTAAAATCAAAGATGTGCCATTGGGTCCCATCTGCTGGGTGCCTTATGAAATCATCCTTCTTGCGCCGCTCGTTGTGCCAGTGCATTAGTTCTACATCCTTGCTTGTTGCAAACAGACACCTCAGGCATGATATTAATGGAAAATACCATGCCACCTTCTGAGGAGCCCCATGGACCCTCTTCTCATCTCCTCCATCATTCCTTCGTTTGTATCGAGGAGTTCCATACTCTGGACATTTGGTTGCCGCTGCATGATGGCCACGGAACAGGACACAATCATTCTTACAGGCATGTATTTTCTCCACCTCCAATCCCAAAGGATAAACATTCTGCTTAGCCTCGTAGGTGGTCATGGGTATCTCATTATTCTCCGGAAGCATGTCCCTAAGAAGAACCAACAATGCCTTGAAACCACAATCGATCATATGATGTGTGGCCTTTAGTTGAAGGAGCTTAAGTGATGTGAATAGTTTTGTCCATTTTCCCTTGCAGGCAGGATAGAGTGGGGTATTCATATCTGCCACCAGCTTTTTTTAGTTTTTTTCAGTTCTAAACTATCATACACAGCATACCCTAGGGCGTCATGCACCATCTCATCCAATTTGTCTGCTATATTGACATAATTATCACCGATAGCAACTAGGTCATCTTCAGAAAGATCTTGGTCTGCAGTTTGACTGTCATAGTTTGATTCACCACCAGTCTGAGAGCTATAATTGTGAGGATCATGTCCTTCATCAACATCCTCACCTGTGTTCTGCTGATTTTCAGAGATGTGGTCTTCAGAGCTATATTGATCCATACAACCAGCCTGCAGGTCTCGATCATTAACTCCACCCTCGTCATGTTGGTTCCAGTAATAGTAGTCATCCATGAACCCCCGGATAATGAGATGAGCATGCACATACAATGAACTTGAGAACTTTGTGACATTCTCACAATCCATACATGGATAGCACATAGTTGACTTGCCCTTATTTGACCTGTTTTTCTCTGCCACGAACAGTGGCAGATCTAGATACAGTTTCTAGGGGACTGATTTCTTCTTCTATCATTTTTCCTCACTTCTTCTATCTATTTTTTTTCTTCTCCCTTAATTTTTCCTCTCTAGCTCTCTTTATTTCTAATGGAAGCTGTAGCTGTAGGGGGGCTGGAGCACCCCCAGCCTCCCTACTGGCTCCGCCACGGGCCACGAACATGAAAGACTTCAGACCATTTAAGTACTCTGTACAAGTCCGGTTCTTAAGATACATCTAGCTCCTCCGGTCCTCCATCTACAAAGCCATGCAATAAAATTGCTAAATATCCAAAAAATACTTATAATATCACTGAAACATACATTTTTACATGAAAACAAGCTATACACAAACTAACATGTACATACTCATGGAACATGGATTTTACAAGAGGCTAATCAAATAGCATTTTGGAGGGGGGAGGGTACTGACTATACATACCATGAGAGGGAACCTGTTGAGGGAAGTGGATGGCGACGACCTGGAGGCAGTGTTGTGGTGCTACTGCACATTCATAAGATCACCAAAGAATCAATAATTGCACACACAAATCGATCTGCACCTTTGCAAGCACCTTGCAACAGAGTCTATCATGATGTCGTCATCACCTTGTAGCAGAGCTCCACGCTGCAATGTCGACGACGCGACGAGCGAGGAGGCGGCAAGTGTATGTACGCGTGCACCGGCGACGAGAGGGCCACCACTGCACGACGTCCGCACACGAGCGTGCAGGGCGCGCGTCAGCCTGCGCACAGAGGCAGAGCGCGCGCCCGGCGGAACGCAGCGCGCTTCGCGGCGGAGTGCGGCACGCCGGCCTGCTGTAGTTAGCGCCGGCCTACTGATCGGCAGAGAGCGCACAGCTGTTAGCAGGCCGGTTGAGCGAGAAGGAGAGGTTGGCGGCTGTAGGATTTAGGATACCGACTAGAGGGGGTGAATAGGCGGTTTTAAACTTCAATCACAAAACTCAACAAGTTTTATTAGTAACACAAGGTGAAACCTATTTCTACTAAGTCTAGTCCTATGTCAAGGTTTGCAACCTAGGGTGACAAGATACAATTCAATCTCTAGGAAGGTAAATTGCTCAAAGTAAATGCGATAATTGAGTAGAGCAAAGAATTAACCGAACAAGAGAGACGAAATGTATCCCGTGGTATCGATGACTTGCCGGTCACCCCTAATCCACGTTGAGGTGGATTCAAAGCTTCAACCACTCCTCTATCAAGACCTCGCTTGATGTATGAGCCGGCTTGAATCAATGAACCTCTCCAAACCTCGATTCCACTAGTGTTGCTCTTCCCACTCCGGTGAGGTGAGCACAAACCTCTCACAATCAAGGCGGGAGCAACTTCACAATCTTCTTTGAAGTGCTTCAACCGCCACAACCACCAAGCCGTCTAGGAGGCGGCAACCTCCAAGAGTAACAAGTCGATGACGCTTGCTTGATGAATTTCTAGTGCCCCAAAGCTCAAACACTTGATGCAATGCACTAGAACTCTCTCACACTCACAAGAATGCAACTCTAAGCAATAGGAGTGAGTGAGAGGTGGAAGAAGGCTCAAGTATGTCAAATATGCTTCAGAAGTGCCAAGAGAGCCTCTCCTTCCCCGTGGGTGGAGTATTTATACTCCCCACCCCGTAACTAGCCGTTACCTTCAAATCCCGTGAAAACAGGGGACTGGCGGACCGTCCGCCTCAGCCCCAACGGCTACTTTCCAAAAGTCAAACGTGTCAGAGTATACCGTTACGCAGCTGGCGGACTGTCCGCCCCCTCAGGCCGAACCGTCCGCCTCAGAGTTAGAAACTCAACTCTCCACGAGACTAAGGACCCATCAAAGGAACTGCGGACCGTCCGCAATATAAAAGAGGCCTGGAACCCCCAGAACACGTTCCTGCGTAAACCGATCCGCCACCACGGTCCGCTTCACAGAAAAAGACAGGCGGACCGTCCGCCAACCCCAGCGGACCGTCCGCCTTCAAAGTCTCAGCAGACCCTTCCAACACTTAGTCAAAAACTCGGAAAAGGGATTAGCATGCGGACCGTCCGCATGCTACTGGCCGGACCGTCCGCCACACGCGGACTGTCCGCCCGTAGCCCGCGGACCGTCCGCAGTACCACAATCAGCACACGATCTTTTCTCTTTTACTTTCCCACTTTCTCAACGGTGTTAGCTCTCATGCATGCAATGCAACCATTTGAGCAAAGTGGCACTAGAAACTCGTCATGCAAATGAAATTGACCCCTCTTGATAGTACGGCTATCTAGCCTACCAATCCGGTCAAAAATCTTCTCTAATCACCTCATGACCGGTAAAAGAAAATATCCTATCTTTTACCTTTGCCTTGAGCTTCCTTGGTTCCAACATACATATCCTTCGTTAATTAACCGTTGAAGCTCAATCATCTCACGGGACTAACCTATTCTCATATCCTCAATGAAATAGTTAGTCCAATATGGTTATCATTAATTAACAAAACACAATTAAAGGGCCTAGATGCTTTCAGCGGCGGCGCGGTAGGCAGGCCGAGCGAAGGAGATAGGGCAGTGTGTGGCGTGCAGAGTGTCTAGGACAATGTACGTGTTGATTTGTTGTCGGATCCGCTAAGGAAGACGCGCCTAATTTCAACAAACGTCTCCTATAACCAAGTCATAGGAGATGCGGGTTCAAGAAACGCGCGACTCTAATGAGCTCTCACTCATTAGAGACGCTTTTTTCTTAAGACGCATCTCCTTTTGAGCCCGTAAAGGAGACGCGTCTTAGTAAACCAGCGTCTCCAATGTGTCTGACCTGAATTGAGACGCGGGCTTAAAACACACGTCTACTTTGAGAGTACAAAGGAGACGCGGGCAAATCATACCGGTTTTTGGCAGACTCAAAAGTGATGCTGGTCATTAACAAGCGTCTCCTTTGACGTATTGGAGACGCTTGCTAAAACCGCATCTCCTATGATGACGTCTTTTTTTAATAGTTTCTTGCATAATGCCGTACCATACGGCGTGCAGCCCAGCATCAGCAGCAGGGGGCTCGTGCGTGCCTTATGGAGACTTGAATTCGTGTGGCTCGCAAACTGCAGGGAAGGAAAGCTGCCGGTACGCCTGAAGCTGCGCGCGCGGCAGGCCCGGAACAAGCAAAGCAGCGACGCCGTAAATTAGCGACAGGCCGGCAGCCTGCAGCGCGGCGCAGGCGGCCGACGAGTCGCCGGCCGGCGTCTCGCGACATGACCGTGCGTCGCATGCATTGTACGACGGAGACGGACAGGTCCCGATCGATCGACGACGCAGCGCATGCAGTGCAGGGAGAGGGAGGCTTTGGTCCTGCATGCATGCACGCTAGTGCTCTTTGGACATGCATTCGTTCAGCTAGCTAGCCGGGCACGACGGCGGCTTGTGCTTGCTTGCTTGCTCCGTTGCGTCCATCCACTGATGCGTAGACTCGACGCGCCTTGCCTAGCTATCTGGTCATCAGGTCTCCGTTGTAGGCTGATGACAAACACACAGGCACGACGCGCACAGGGACAGATAGGCTACTATACCCTAACAGGTGTTTAGATGCAGCGTTATGTATAGTATTTTTGTGTTATACATAGTATTTACAGAGAGAAAAAATGCATTGGAGAACATGCGTTATGCAAAATGTTATGCATAGTGTGTGAACTAAACAGAGCCTAAATGGTGTATGGTTTTTTTTGTTCTCTTTCAGCTGTCTGGTACGGTGGTACTCTGATTTTACAAAATGACAAACGACTAAAATCACGAGGCCAGCATCTCAATGCAAATGACCTCGGCAGGCAAATTATTCCCCTAGGCTTACACGGATGAGATATGTTTTTTTTTTCATGTTTATATCTTGTAATAGATTTATGTTCGTTGAGATGTAAGGATTTTTGTTTAGTGAGTAAGATTTTTGCTTGGTGAGATGTGAAGAAACATATGTATTACTAGGGATGAAAACGGTAGGGATATTTTCCGTCCGTCCGTCCGACCGAGAGAGTTTAGACACTAAATGAATAGTCCGATATCCGTATTCGGAGGTTCAATATTCGTATCCAAAGTTGGATATTTCTTATAGATATGTAACATATATCAATATCCGTTCCATATCTGACATATTTTACACTATCCGTATCTGAATCCGATCTGAGAAAAAAATAAATATCTGTATTCGTATCCGTGCATATCCGTTCATATCCGATCCGTTTTCATCCCTATGTATTACTGTGTTTCTTGTGGATTGAATGTTAAATCTGTGGGTGCCACACTCGCTGGGCCGTGGCTGACGGCGGCCGCGAGCCTGGTGCATGTCTGCCTGTGCTTAGTGGCGCCACGGAAATTGTTTTTAAAATAGAAATCTCCCCTTTAGTACCTTGTTTAATTCAGCAAGATAAGTTTAGAAAATTTACTGTAGCAAAACTAAATCAAAGATTAGGAGGGCTAAACATGATCTAATTATAAAACTAATTACATGGATGGATGGAAAATCACCAGACGAATCTATTAAACTTAATTAATCCATCATTAATCCATGTTTAATACCCTTAATTAGTGTCCTAATATTTGATATGACGGGATGAATAGGGAAAACTTATGGAATTAAACTGGCCTTAAGGGTCCCACTCCGCTACTAAAGGTGGCTTCTTAACCGGTACTGATACCCCCTTCTCGAGTAGTGCTGCTTTTCTACAAGAGTGGTACAAGGTATGCACACACAAATTACAGTTGATACTTGTCTTTGATGAGCACACAACTGTTAATAAAATGGTCTCTATGGAATGTGGGGCTCTCAAAACGTAGGAAGAGAGGGAAAACGCAGGATTTGAGACGGGTCATGATCCTATAGAAATTAGAATACAGGAAACTTTTCAAAGGAGATTGATTTAGGTTACAGTACAACATAGAAAAACTAATTCCTCTGACATTTCTACGAATTTAGTCATTCCATAGGAATTATGTAGTATTCTATGATATTTAATCTTCTGTTCCAGGATGACACATCCAGAGAAAAACTCCTATAGGATTCAAAACTTGTAAATTTCTCCACCAGTCTTCTCCAAAGAGGGCCCCAAATTGTTGTGCGTTCAAATGAATAAAAAACTTCAAAAGCTTGAAGTAAAAGTAGAATCCAGTCACGGCGTGTTCAAATCTTCGAGTGGAATGTTTACACCTTGCACGAAACAATCAAACTCTGGTTGGATTAATTCATGAAAGTGCCCCCGCACTAGTAGAGAAATAACCTTTAGTCCTGGTGCGGAACCGGCTTTAGTTCCGGTTCCGCAACCGGGACTACGGCGCCAGGACTAAAGACCATGGCCTTTAGGCCCAGGCATTTACCCGGGACTAAAAGGCCCCTTTAGTCCCGGGTGATAACACCAACCAGGACTAGGGGGGCTCCACGTGACGCGGGACTAAAGGGCTTTTTTCTGTTTTTCTTTTTCTTTTTCTTTTTCTTTTTCTTTTCTGGTTTCTTTTATACAGAGATACATATTATACCTGTATACTAATATACATATATATTCATATATGTATTAGTTATACTTGACTAATACATTAAACTATTAATACTAATATTAATATATATGCTAATAATATTAAACTTACATATATATTTAATTACAACAAGTTTTGAAAGGAGAATATTAATATTTACACCAAGATTTCAAAGGTGCATATATATGTATATTTACAAAATGCCTAATATTTGCTCCTGCTATCCACCTCATGTTCATCCCACCAGAACGCCCCTGTCATGCTCACGACCTCATCGATTATAAATCCACAGAGTGTCTCTTGAATCGCCGCGACTCTTTAGATCGGTAAGATCTCATCTTTCATATGCATCATCTGAGGATGTGGTTAATAGAAAATTATAAATAATATTATTATGACTCACATGCATGCATGCATACATACATACATACATACATACATACATACATACATACATACATACATACATACATACATACAGATATCTGTGAAAATGAAACATACCGTCAGTTCCCAATTACTGCAGATCGTCCTATGCCCTACAAGAGTGTGCATGAACTCACAGACATAATATCCACATAAATTGGTGCCTTCATTCTGCCTATAAAACTTTATAGGAGAAATGGTCAAGTTATTACATGCATATTCACGATAATGAAACAAACAAAACGAGATGCGTGTTTGTGTATAGTAGTATTTACCGGAAATTCTCCCTTGATACCAAGTTGTTCCTTGAATGGACCTTTCTGCTCTGCACGAAACTTTTTCCAATATCTGCGCACACCATATGAAATAAATGGAATTCTCGGCTGATCTAAAGAGGAATAATAGTGCAAGGACAGAAATTACTTTTGAAGGAGGTCAATCATTGGTTGGTACGCATCCCGTGGTCCCCTCAATGAGTCCATGACGGTCAACAAGCTTATGCCCGGTTGTATAACAAATAATATCCAATGGAACCTATTATATGCATGTTTTGTACCAAGGGTCACGTCAATTGAAATATAAATTAGGTTATGAAGAAAATTTGAAGATGCATAAGTGTTGGTATTTCTTACGGTCGCAGATAAATCCGCAAGCGCACGGATACCGTTGTAGCTTTCACCTGGAAGTATTCAGGGTATCGAATCCACAGGGAAGGCGGTAGTTGACTAGAGTGGTTATCCATTGTATTCAATCGTAACATTATTAATATACCAAACTCTAGCAAGGGGTAAACATTGATAGATGGGTACTGTGACACACAGAAGGTTTCATTGCTCATTATATAAGTCTAGTTAATATGAAGATCCTAAGAGAGAACTAGGGATTCTATGTACTTCTTGCATATGGGTTACATTCCTACAAGTGTGTATATGCAAGCTCAGAAGGAACACATGTTAGAGGGCAAATCGAGGAGTCATGGGATCCCCTCATCCAAGGGGTACTGTCACGATGTTTATCATGAAGGCCTGCAAACGTCCAAACCCAAATGGCGAGGATTACAAAGGACGGACAGGGCTGTCAGCACCAGCCGCCTACCTCTGAATACGTGGCCGGGATGGACTCCTGGAGGCGGTGGGAAGCACCACGTCAAAGCTGACCGAGTTTGGCGCGAATCCCAGGTCGGGCGACCGGGCTAGGTCGGGCGACCGGCCACCGGCTCCTTTCGGGCCCATCTTCGCCTGGGTGACTGTGGAGTGGGTCCTAATGACAGGTCCAGGTGGGTTTACTCAATTTGAGTATGTTTAGATATGTTGGTGGGCCCCTCAATCCATGTGAACTCCTCTTGGACCATTCCCCTCTCTTGGATCCAACCGTCATGGATTCAACGGCTATGATGGTCCTGAAGTGTGCTTCTTTGCTGTGGCCAAATATGGGCTCCATTAGGCTTGGGCCCAGGTCGGCCGACCTATGTGGGTCGGGCGACCTGGCCTTGAGCCCAAATCTCCTCCTCTTTTGCCAATTAGTCCCTACATTCACATATTCACCAAAACTTGTGAAATTGATTAGATATAAACCCTATCACTATGTTTGGTGATTATATTTGATATATTTCTTGCAGGAGTTGACGATCAAAATTGGCATTTAAGGACCGTCAACAAGCTCCCCCACACCTAGCCTTTGCTCGTCCTCGAGTAAAGCTTTTGGACTAAGGTGAAAAATATGACTCCAACTGATATGATGCAAGCATATAAGTTATTCCAAGACATACCTGTACTTGTGAATTTTGATGTGTCTATCATGTCATCTTGGATGGTTGAGGAATGGAACGGCTTTGATTCAAGTCATCTCAACTCTTCTGTTAAGTAACTTGGATTTTTGATAAATTTTCAAAAACATAACCTTACCTAGCTCCTCAAATGATTCTCTCGGATCGCTCATTGTGTATAATTCCTCACCAAGGCATTCTTTTGCCTTCTTTCATCCTACTTCTAAAAGGCTTATGTGGATCTCAAGGTAGGAGTAAAGATAAGGCATACTTGCATCTCATATATTGCAAAGTCAAAAAGCAGATCCAAGAAGAAAACTATTCATACAATCCGATCAAGATGTGCATGTGTGTGGAGCAATGGAAAATGTATGTGGAAATTATGATAGCTCCTTTTTGTATGATCTCCCTCCCCTTTATTTTGAAGACATGGCTATCTCATTCATCATCATTTTTTTCTCTTCTCTTTTTTTCTATATATTTTTTCTTGCTCAATGCTTTTATGAGCATTTTTTTCTTGGACCTTCATGTGTCCAAAATATTTTTCTATAGCCCATGTCTCTTTTGCAAAGGATATTTGGAGAGAGATTCATAAGACATATGGAGCATTTATTTGGTGGATGGATGGTTATTGCTAACTTCCAGTGTAGAAGTTTAGATGTATGTGGAGTGTACGTGATCTTGATCAACAAAGCATGACGAGCATCTTACAAGGGTCACAACATTTTGACAAAGCTCAATGCAATAGCAAGCAGCGTATGTATAAGGTTTTCAACGTGAGCAACATATGGCTTTGGTAGGAATGGAATATCATTGAGGAACTTTGCAAGGCTATTGATTTTAAACTTTTGCCATAAAAACCTCCCAAGTACTTTATGCAGAAAGAGCAAGATTTTCTTCATCATACCATATTTCATTAATCAACCACTTAGATAAACATGTTTTCCTAAAGAGATATGTTCACAAGCAACAGGTGTATGTGCAAGGAATAAAGAATATGCAAGCCAATCAAGGATAATCATGTATATCAAAAGAGCATCAGGGTTCATTGAGTTTAATTTTAGTGATGATCTTAAATTTGGAATTATTTAAACTCATGAATCAGATAGGATGAGAGATAGGATGCGCAAACCATCGCTTTGGACGAAAATGGAGGCGAGAGGTACCAAAGGGTTGTCGGCCGATCTGGGGGGGTCGAACGACCCCTTCTGGGCCTCTTCCTCCTTGATCTTTCTTGTATAGTCTTATGAGATGTTGTGCAGCGTAGTTGTGGGTAGTCTCAATCATGTGCGCGTCAGAAAGCTCGAGAGACCCCCACACTTGATCTTTTGCCTGTATTTTTTCTCACACAATGGAAACAAAACAATGGCTCCATGGTTTTAAGAACCATGAGCCTTTATTGGAATTCAAATATTTTTAGTGTTTTTAAGTTATGTAAATTTTTATTGATTTTTTTTTCATGGCAAACAAATCTTTCAAGGTAACTAAGCAGGAGATCAAAGGAAAATAAGTGCACAGAGTATTTTGGATACTTCCTTGACGAATTCCCCCAAACTCTAGTCTTGCAAGCGAATGCAAGATTTGAGCTTTAGGAGCGCCAAAAGATTTGTCCATTGTTCATCTTGCTTCATTGTGCAAATTTCTTCCATGTGACTAAAGATGTTGAATGTTGAAGTTATGCTCGCCATCCTTTAGTCATTACTTCATCCCTGCAAAAAGTTAGTGGACAACGAATACCCGAAGGACTATAAAGAATAAATCGTTGTTGCCCTTGGGTTAGTTGTTCACATCCACGCTTGAAAACAGATTGGTCTTTAACATACTAAGCGTAGATCCTGTTTGCCTTTCTCCCTTTTTTCAAACTTTATTTTCACCATTTTCTTTTAAGTATAACTCAAACAAGGCTGAATTTAAATCACATCAACATGATCACAAGGAGCTTTGCAATATACTCACAGTGGACCTTCGAAAGGTGATGTACCCCTTTGTATGTTGTGCAGCAATTGTTGCAGCGCATCTAATGCCTTGGTTTATCTCCAATTTGAATCAAGCTTGATGACTTACCCGATTGAATTTGAAATCTTCCTGCAGGGGTTAGTCCATACGTACAGCCAATATCTATACATGCATTTACTCAAAGGTACATTAATCAAACTTGACACCATGTCAAATTAAATTAAAGCAGGTTGTTTAACCTAAGCACCATGCTTAAATTAAAAAGCCTATGGACGCATTTTGCAAAATACATTCAAACCAGAGCATACGAGGATAGATAAATGAAGCATGATAACCTGACCGAGCATTTTTCAAATGGAGATGTCATGAGTATATGAGTGGTGAACTTCGGGTTACCTCCCGGAAGAGCTTTGTTTAAAGTCAAAAGTAGGACCTTCCACTTACCTTAACATACTTACCGCTGACATTGGGTGATTAGTCTAGAATTTCCATCATGGTAGTTCCTTGGCTCTTGGTTATATCATTAATGGTGACGTGGTCGCACGTGGATAGCTTGTGCTCACTAAATGTTGGGATTTCCCAAACAAGTAGTTGGCAAGGCGCCAAAACACGAGCAGACATCTTTTCTCATGAAAGCAAGCACAAGAACCAAAGATGCAAGGCAAGACGGAGCCAAGAGCCATATGGGGACTACCTAGATGTAAAACCACACTTGCATGTACACCTAGTTGTCTCAATCCCAATGAGACTCACCGGCTATATCTTTCTATTTTTTTTAGATTTGTTAAGCAAGAAATGCAAGAACTAGCATCACCTGAAAACCAAGATAAAATTTTGTACCAATGGAACTTGTCTTGTAACACTTACCGACCTCCCCCACACTTGGATTTTTTGTTAATCACAGGACACCCAAAAATCAAGTGTGTAGGTCTCCTTTGAATTTTTTTCATCACCAAAACTTACCATTGTTGCTGATGTAGCTCCATGTTCTTATGCATCATGCACCCTTCGTTCTTCTCAGTTGCAACCTGAAATAGTTAGCCACCAAAAATACCCAAGGGGAATTTATCCTAGAACATGTTCTTGCTTTTATTTTCTTTTTTTCTTAAACTTGAGAGCCCATCACTTGAAAATCCTAAGGAGGGAGAGGAAAAAGGCCGAGGGCACTTGGCAACTTAGCTGGGGGCAAGAATTGACGGTGGAGGGCACCGCCTTTCTTTGAACAGAGGAGGCCTGGGGTCGGTCGACGGCCTGGGTCGGCCGACCCTAGCACGACTCTGTTTCAGCTAAGCTTTCAAGGCTTGCACTGGACTCACTGGTGTGAAACTGATTGCAATTGAATTCGCTCCAGAATGGCCAGGGCTAGGTCGGCCGACGGATGGGGTCGGGCGATTCTGGCACATGGCCCACTCTGTTGAACCTTCGTTGCGGTATTTCAGATGCAAAAGCTGTTTTGAGTCCAAATGAATGTGGTGCAGGAGAGACAACCACAGGTCGGGCGACCCATGGGGTCGGCCGACGGCCTATTTGCACATCTCAAGCCCAGCTGGCTCGGCTATCCTACATGGTCCTGGCTCATTAAGATTATGTATGTATATGCAGGAGCAGGGGATTCAAAGGGATTTCAAGATAAAAGACTCCAAGTTTAAATTTCAATGCATAAAATTGATTTGGAATTCAAACATGCAGAGATTGGAATTCAGAAAAAATGCAATGTGAAATAAATATGGGATACATACCGATTTACCTGTCGGTGAGGACTCGTCGGTTTACGTCCGTCGAGTGAGGACTTCTCCATCCTAAGTTTTGACTTTATGTAACATTTGGAGATGGTTTGTACTGCCATACCTGTTTGTCTTCTTTGGATGGGATCATGTAGGCCTTGGTGTTGAGCCTTGGCCTTGGGTCCGTTCGCGTTGGTCTTTCCATGTAATGGGTTGGCGTGTACTAATTTGACAGATGCTAGCCTAAGATCAAACACGGTGTCTCTCATGTTCAGCTCTGGGCCTGTCTGTGAACCAGAGTGAATCGAGAACTTGCGAATCGTTCGTTCGGCAATAGCACTCGTCGATATTGGTGATGTAGGATTGACTGGAGTTGCTGCCGATCAGACTACCTAGGAAGATAATCTTGAGTTGTCAATGAAGTCTATTGGCAGTTCAAGACCAGCCATACACTACCCTGTTCCACATCAAAGAGAAACAGAGCAAAGATAACCCTGCCAGAGCAATGGTAATTAATCATGCTATTGATTGAGTACACGGGTTAACCACACTCTTCAACCATTGCCGTTCCCCAGCAACGGCGCCAGAAAGCTTGTTGGTATTTCTTACGGTCGCAGATAAATCCGCAAGCGCACGGATACCGTTGTAGCTTTCACCCGGAAGTATTCAGGGTATCGAATCCACAGGGAAGGCGGTGGTTGACTAGAGTGGTTATCCATTGTATTCAATCATAACATTATTAATATACCAAACTCTAGCAAGGGGTAAACATTGATAGATGGGTAGTGTGACACACAGAAGGCTTCATTGCTCATTATATAAGTCTAGTTAATATGAAGATCCTATGAGAGAACTAGGTATTCTATGTACTTCTTTCATATGGGTTACATTTCTACAAGTGTGTATATGCAAGCTCAGAAGGAACACATGTTAGAGGACAAATCGAGGAGTCATGGGATCCCCTCATCCAAGGGTACTGTCACGATGTTTATCACGAAGGCCTGCAAACACCCAAACCCGAACGGCGAGGATTACAAGGGACGGACAGGGCTGTCACCACCTGCCGCCTACCTCTGAATACGTGGGTTTGCTCAATTTGAGTATGTTTAGAGCTCTTCCTTCTACTACTAAGACTATAACTTGTAGCAAATGGAGCTCTTCCTTCTGGTGTGTGTTGAACCGGAGCCAAGGCCATCTATTTATAGCTTAGTAGGACGGTGGAGAGGCACCCCGAGGCGGTTGAAGCCGTTTGGCCCCGGGACTAGGTCGGCCGATCCCCCTAGGTCGGCCGAACCTAGGATGCACCGACTTGAGTGATGCACGGCCGGGATGGACACCTGGAGGCGGTGGGAAGCACCATGTCAAAGCTGACCGAGTTTGGCGCGAATCCAAGGTCGGGCGACCGGCCACCGGCTCCTTTCGGGCCATCTTCGTCTGGGTGACTGCAGAGTGGGTCCTAATGACGGTTCCAGGTGGGTTTGCTCAATTTGAGTATGTTTAGATACGTTGGTGGGCCCCCTCAATCCATGTGACCTCCCCTTGGACCATTCCCATCTCTTGGATCCAACCGTCATGGAATCAACGACTATGATGGTCCTGAAGTGTGCTTCTTTGCTGTGGCCAAATATGGGCTCCATTGGGCTTGGGCCCAGGTCGGTCGACCTAGGTGGGTCGGGCGACTTGGCCCTGAGCCCAAATGTCCTCCTCTTTTGCCAATTAGTCCCTGCATTCACATATTCACCAAAACTTGTGGAATTGATTAGATATAAACCCTATCACTATGTTTGGTGATTATATTTGATATATTTCTTGCAGGAGTTGACGGTCAAAATTGGTATTTAAGGACCGTCAACAATAAGACAGTAAAAGTACTCACCCAAAGTTGTAAGGAAATAGAATCATTATCTTGTAATGTTGTACACGTAAGAATGTGTCGATGTTGTTCATTGTGTCTTCATAAAAATTTTATAACATATATTGGTTTACAATTTTTGAGTCGATGAAGCCCAAGTGGAAGTATGAGTTTTTTCTGCATTCTTCAATCTCCATTCTACATGATACAATTTAAAAGAAAGAAATGTTTAATAATACCGTTGACAATATATAGGAGATGTTAAATATAGAAATAAACGAAGCACTTACACACCCAGCAGCTGAGGAGAGACACATCAAGGGCATCCCTATGGTATATCTGGTAAAATTCTAAGAATTCCAGATACATAACATTATCGCCATGAAAGTAGTCATCATTTTTAATCTTCAATCCCACCATTTTCTGACCTTGGGCCGACGCCTTAAGGTACCATTCATGTAAGCTATACATTTTTGTTGACAGCGTGTCGTACGTATCGGGATCAACTAGAGGTAAGTCAAGCTGAAATGGCCACCTTGGTATAGCCTTTGGGGTCTCATTCTCATTCAGCATTTGCGAGGGCGTCAATCCCGCCCCTTTGCAAAACTCAAGCACGTCGACCGGTCCAAGTCCATTATTCACTATGAGTGGATTAATTGTTTGCCTCTCCTGCTCACCGAGCTGAGCAACAACCTTTCCCTTCCTTTGTTGCTTGACGCTCTTGTGGCTCTCGGTAGTCCCTTGGCTCTGTTGACTCCGTCGCTCCTTCTTCTCCCTTTGATTCTTCTCATATAATTTCTTAATAGAGCGGTCATAGTCTGACAACACTTTCTTCTAAGTTTCTTTAGCCATGCCAATAAAGAAAGCAGACTTAGCAAAATCAACTACTTCTTTTTTCTCGGGCTCCATCTTTTTGAAGAACTCTTTAACCTTATCTAGACTATGCTGCTTGCACTCCTCATCAGTTTTTTTACATGGTAGTTTGGCAGGTTCCTTGGCTTGCTTTGGCTGCTTTGCTGGCTTCTTTGTAGGTGGCTTTGTTGGTGCCTTGGCTGTTGCTTAGCTTTCTTTGCCGTCGGAGGTGCAGGCGGCGGAGATTGCTTAGCTGGAGGCAACGGAGATTTTTGAGTTGTAGGCGACGGAGACCTTTGTTCAAGGAGAACAGACGAAAATTGCTGCGGCGGGGACTGCGGAGCTGGAGGCGGCGGAGATGGCCCCTCAGAAGTTAAGACGATGTAACGCTTCTCCCATAGGATAACACTATGAACTGCCTCTTCTAGTGTCGTCTCCCCGTCACCTCTAGGAATGTCAAGCTGGAGTGATTCGTACCCGGCCAAGACCTGCTCCACCCCAACTCTAGCATAGCCAGCAGGTATTTGCCCTCCATGGTAGAGATCTCCTTCTTGACTCGGCAAAACACTACCATACGCCACCTTGAATGTTAAGTTCTTGAATGGACTGTGCAGCTCACAGGTCGTCCGTTTGGTTATATCGTCCACGGGGTAGCGTTGGATTTGAGCATCATTTGGGATGTCAGTGGACGCACAACTGCTTCGATGATGCTGGGTAGCGCTAATTGCGTCTACTGGAGCGCCGGCGGATCCACGGCATTGCTGCGGAGCGCTAAGTGCTATCTCCAGTTGCCGCTAAACCTCCCCTGTTCTTTGTTCGTTCTGCAGTATCCTTTCCTCAAGTCGTCGCATCTTCTCTAACTCCTCGTTTTTTCTTCTGCTGTGACTTCTATAAGACTCAATGCAGTCGGCAAACCCATACTTTCACGGAACCCCTCCTTTGCCTCGCATCCATCCAGGATGCTCAGAATTCTGCAGAGCAAATGTGAGCTCATCCTTTTCTCTGTCCGGGTGGAACTCTCCCTTGTCAACTGCATCTATGGCCTGCATAAGTCTCTATGCTGCTTGTTGTATCTGCTGTCCAAAGATGCATTCCCCCGTATCCACGGCCAATGTTCCGCCATGGGCATAATACCAATTTCGTGCACCGTCAGACCAAGTTGACGTCTGTGGTGTGATACATCTATCATGTAGATCAATTTCGTGCACCGTCAGACCAAGTTGACGTCTGTGGTGTGATACATCTATCATGTAGATCTTGTTCCATCTTTTCCCATTTTGGAATTACTGAAGCGTAGCCACCTTGGCCGAGACGGTGATGGTATTCTTTCTGGGCGGCATTAGATTTGTTCGTCTCCATAAGCTTCTTTCCAAGATTCGAACGCTTATATTGCACAAATGCAGCCCAGTGGGGTCTTAGCTTCTCATATGCTCCTATGAAAGTTGGCGTGCAATTCTTTTCAACAAAATTTTTGTAGAGTTTCTTCTTAAAGCTCTGGAATTGTTCTGCCATCTTCGAAAGAGCCCAAGCTTTCACTCTATCCTCAGTTCCTGCTGGCGCTGTGAAATGTTCTTGTATCTCCTGCCAAATCATATCTTTCTCTCTTTGAGGGACAATGTTTGTATCCCCGCGTTTTAGAGGTTTCCATCTTGGAATGCTGATTGGGATGTAATCTCTGACAAGAACCCCGCACTGATTTGTCATCTTCCTTGCAACGTCAGCTCGGGCAATTGGTTTGCCTGTATCGTCCACTTGTGTGACAATATAACGACCCTCCAGCTTTTTTGTCGGTCCTCTTTTCCCCGAATTCGACATCGTTGCAAAGGGCTAAAAGTTAAGAGAGGATACTTAATTATTATTATATGTACCTCTTAAATCATCGTGACATTATGGTTACATCGGATCGAGGTCGACGCGCGAGGGAGCGAGATCGATAGAGGGGAAAATGAAGTAGAAGAGGTCGGGGGCTTATAAACCCCCACCTTTAGTCTCGGGCCGTGTTACAACCCGGGACTAAAGGTTCTTTAGTCCCGGTTCGTAATACGGCCCGGGACTAAAGGGTATCCTTTAGTCCGGGGTCGTAATACGACCCGGGACTAAAGGGCAATTTCGCGCAGGAAGCAAAAACGCAGCCCCCCTTTAGTCCCGGGTAGTAACACACGACCCGAGACTAAAAGGGGCTGCGTTTTTGCTTCCCGAGCAAATCCAGACCCCTTTTAATTTCGTTCCATTTCTTTTACTAATACACTAATATTCCTTCTTATATATCATTATCATCAATAAAATTGCCAAACAATT
This sequence comes from Alloteropsis semialata, assembly GCA_004135705.1. Lineage (NCBI taxonomy): Eukaryota > Viridiplantae > Streptophyta > Magnoliopsida > Poales > Poaceae > Alloteropsis > Alloteropsis semialata. The sequence continues at coordinate 53,877,781 of CM014271.1, forward strand.
AACAAATAACAACTACTTACATTAGAGCTTACAAAATTTAATAAACATGCTAATATGAGTTATATAATGTTTATTTGTCAAATATTAGCAAAAAATCTATAATTGAACTAGTTGATGTGATGTACACATATTTTTTTAATATTCGACACAATGCTCACAAGTATTGTCCTATACCTATTATGCATATGTATATGATGTTCATACATTGGCAAGGTTAACCTCCAGCTAGGTAATGACAGTCTGTAGCCATGAAACTCATGTCTTCCATAACCATGTTAAACAATTGTTGCTGGAGTTTTTACTTCTCGATGGTTTTAGTGTGAGCCTGAAAGATTTGAATGTCCCAAGGATCACATTAAAACCATCGAAAAAAGTAAAAACTCCATCAACTATTGTTTAATACGTGGTTATGGAAGACATGAGTCTCATGGCTATAGACTGTCATTACCTAACTGCAGATACACCATACCACCGTATGATCATCATGTACACACGTAAAAAAAGCATGGAGACAATGCTTGTGAGTACAGAGTGGTCTATTAAGAAAATCTATGCATCCCATCAACTATTTCAATTATCAATTTTTGGCTAATATTTAATAAACAAAATAATACCACTCACATTATCATATTTAATAAATTATTAAAGCATCAATATATGCAAATGTTATTTATTAAAGTTTTGCAGTTTTGTTGGTAATAATGATATATATGAATAGATATTGGTCTATTTAGTAAAAGAACTAAAACTAAACCAAAAGAGGGCTGGATTTGCACGTGAAACAAAAACGCGCTTAATAAAAATTAGTGTTATTACAACATGATAAAAATTAGTCCAACAAACTTAATAATAATTCTTATTACAACATGATTCATAAAAATGCACGCCACTAAATAAATCTCCGACCACACCATTCTTTTTCATGAGATAAAAAGGATAGTTTATGTCAACAATCTCGACACTTAGATATCTATCAACGTAATCAAGTGCCCATATGAACCCACTATCAACCGCCTTATAGGGTTTATCCAAAACCTCGCCATAAATTTTTGTCAGCCTAGTCATTCCACTTGCGTCCACATGTGTCAGGGTTGTGTCTGCTTGAAATCCACCATTAACACGATATGAATATGGCTTAGTGAATGTGAACTGTAGGTAATCAAGTACCTGTTTCAGTATTGCATCTAACCCGGAGTACACATGCATGTATCCACGGTACAGGTCGTCCTATAAAAAAATAACAAAACCACGCTATTTCATAACATTCATAATGGAATTCAAAAAATCATAGTTAACTTACATAGATGGATTCGTATTGAGGGGTAATTAATTTAGGTATTTGTGTCACGGGGAGGCCACCCACCTCAAGAGCTTTTATCTTGAAGAAGCTATAGTCTGGTAAAACGTGCACACCCAATAATTGGATTCGGTAGAGTGCTTGCCTTACAGCGTCACAAGCCGCAACATGCTCCTGCCGCCAGGCACCCGATTCGACGTCGATATGCACAACTTGATCTATGCTGGGGTCACGTAAGACATTTTGCCTAATCTCAACAGAAATGACAAGCCTCCTAGTGCTCTCATTCACCTCTCTGTAAACCAATGGGCATTGAGGAGCGATGTGCATTACTGCATCTTTAAACCATTTGATTGGCAAAATAATCTGATATATTGGTAAGTCACATTAATAAATTGCATGAAATAATCAATACATTGACATGTAACTATTGAAGCACTAGATAATTAATTTACCCGATTGAAACGAGCTTCAATAGACGCGGGCACTTCAATGTTGTTTCCGGTAAAAACGAGGCCAGGAGCGTGTGCTTCTCGTGGCGGGTTTATTTGTAGCATCCACACAATATCATCCCACCCTCCACCACGACGAGGTACCTAACGTTGTCTCCTCGGAATTGTTCTAACTAATTAAGAGCTGAAAGCGATTATCTTTAATTATTATGAATAAATCACTAAAATCTATATATTACTCATCAAAAAAACTATATACTGAATACAAAAACAAAACTAAAAATTAAATAACTAAATTCATAACTCAATATTGTGCTAAAAATTTCTAACTAGGGATACTAACTCAAATTTCTCTACGTACAAAGAAATGAACAAAAAATACTAACTAGGGAAGACTAGAGAATGAACAAGAAATACTAACCGTAAAAAACTTTGGCAAACTGAAATCTTAAAAAAAATTAGGAGCACACCTCGCTCTCTCGACCGGAGAATGAACAACAAAGACAGAGTTGCTCTGCTCGCCCGAGTGTCGGCCGGCCGGCCAGGCCATTTTATAAAGGAGGGAGGCTTTTAGTCCCGGTTGAAGGTTCCAACCGGGACTAAAAGAACGTTTTGGTCCCGGTTCGTGGCCCGAACCGGGACTAAAGGTAGGGCACCGACGCCTTTAGTCTCGGTTCGTGGCCTTAACCGGGACTAAACATGCTTTTAGTCCGGGTTGAAGGTTCCAACCGGGACTAAAAGCCCAGTTATTTTTTAATTTGTTTTTGTTTCAATTAGTTTCTTACTTCATTTACAGCCATAAAAAAATATATTTCAATTAGTTCTTTATTTAATTTACTAGCTAGATGTGCTAATATATATGAACATGTGGGTTGAGAACAATTTGAATACAACTCCATCACATAAGCATAAATTTATAATATAAGAGTGCTTGCTCAATATCTTATATAATGGTTATAGCAATACATTAAACATCACGATCTAGAACGGCAATAGTCTTCTTTTTCACGAATGTGCCTTGCTTATGATCACTACGTGCGTAAGGAGCATCCTCTTTAGCTAATAGAATGCTTGGGTCAACATTCACGGTGAATGGAGGAATCTCGTCAAACTTATCATAATCTTCTGACATATCTGTTTTGCCCTCGATGCCGACGATGTTTCTTTTTCCGAAAGGACTATGTGTCGCCTGGGCTCATCATTTGACTTGTCTGTTTGCTTCTTCGGTTTACTAGACATGTCCTTCACATAGAAAACCTGAGCCACATCCTTGGCTAGGACGAATGGTTCGTCTCTGTAACCAAGATTATTGAGGTCCACTGTTGTTATTCCATAATTGTCTTTTAACACCCCTCCTCCACTGAGCTTCACCCATTTGCATCGAAACAGCGGCACTTTCAATAACGGGCCATAGTCCAGTTCCCATATCTCCTCTATGTAACCATAATATGTGTCCTTGTTACCATCGCTATCTAGGGCATCTACACGGACGCCACTATTTTGGTTGGTGCTCTTTTTATCTTGGGATACCGTGTAGTATGTATTCCCATTAATCTCATACCCTTGGAATGTCAAGACTGTAAAGGAGAGACCTCTGGCCAACCATGCTAGCTGTTCATGTATGTCCATATTGCGCATTAGATGTTTCTGCAACCAACCGGCGAAAGTATCAATGTGTTTACGTGTAATCCAGGCCTCAGACTTCACCAAGAATTCGGTTTGTAAAAGCTCCTTGTGTTCATCTATATAAGGACTAACCAAGGAAGATTGTTGTAGAACAGTGTAGTGTGCTCTGTTGAAAGAATCATCATCCCAACTAGCAATAACCTTCTTTCCCATTGTTCCCTTTCCACCGAGTCTCCCCTCATGCCGTGATTCAGGGACACCAATCGGTTTGAGATCGTCGATGAAGTTAACACAAAACTCGATGACCTCCTCTGTTTCGTAGCCCTTTGATATGCATCCTTCTGGTCGAGCACGGTTATAGCCTCTCAAAAGGGAACATATTGTGCAAGAAGACAGGACCCAAAATTTCAATCTCTTTGACAAGATGAACTAGTAGATGTGTCATAATGTTGAAGAACGACGGTGGAAATACCAACTCGAAGCTCACCAGGCATTGGGCCACATCAACCTGCAACTTTAGTAGATTGTCTGGATCGATTACCTTCTGAGAAATTGTGTTGAGGAATGCACATAGCTTTACGATAGCTAATCGTAGATTCTCAAGCAGAACTCCCCTTAATGCCACTGGAAGCAGCTGTGTCATGAGCACGTGGCAGTCGTGAGACTTCAGGTTTGTAAATTTCTTCTCTGGCATATTTATTATTCCCTTAATGTTCGAAGAGTATCTAGAGGGCACCTTGATACTATTGAGGCATTCGAACATGCTTTCCTTTTCTTCTTTGCTAAGAGTGAAGCTGGCAGGACTCAAGTAATTTCGTCCATTGTCCCTCTCTTCTGGATGTAGTACATATCGTTCTTCCATATGTTGCAGATCCTGGCGTGATTCCAGTGTATCTTTTGTCTTACCATAGGTGCCTAGAAAGGCTATCAAGTTGATGCAAAGATTCTTCGTCAGGTGCATGATGTCAATTGCGTTGCGGACCTCTCTAAGACTTCCCAATATGGTAGCTCCCAAAATATACTCATCTTCTTAAACACGGGTGCCATCCCATTACTATCATTTGGAACAGCAACGCTACCTGGTCCCTTTCTAAAAACAACTTTTAGATCTTTTACCATAGCAAATACGTACTTTCCATCACGATGCATAGGCTTGGAACGACGATCTGCCTCCCCTTTGAAATGCTTGCCCTTCTTTCTTAGCGGATGATAGAGAGGAAGCCATCGACGATGGCCCATGTACACACCCTTGCGATAATGTTTCAAATAAATGCTTTCAGTATTATCTAAACAATGTGTGCATGCCCTATATTCCTTGTTTGTCTATCCTGATAGGTTACTAAGACCCGACCAGTCATTGACGGTTACAAACAGCAATGCTCATAGGTCAAATTCCTCTTGTTTGTGCTCATCCCACATATGTACACCATTTTCGCCCCACAGCTGTAAAAGTTCCTCAACCAATGGCCTGAGATACACGTTAATGTCGTTGCCCGGTTGCTTTGGGCCTTGTATAAGGACAGGCATCATCATGAATTTTCTCTTCATACAGAGCCATAGAGGAAGATTCTACATACACAAAGTCACGGGCCAAGTGCTATGGCTAATACTCATTTCACCAAAAGGATTCATGCCGTCTGTACTCAAAGCAAACCTTATGTTCCTTGGATCTTCTGCGAAGTCTTTGAATGTTCGGTCGATTTTTCTCCACTGGGACCCATCGGCAGGGTGCCTCAACTTTGAGTCTCGCTTGCGCTCTTCTTTGTGCCATCGCATCATCCGAGCATGCTCTTTGTTTCTGAAAAAACACCTCAAGCGTGGTATTATAGGGGAATACCACATGATCTTGGCAGGAACTCTCTTTTTCATAGGCTCTCCCTCTACATCACCAGGGTCATCTTTTCTGATCTTGTACCGCAAGGCGTCGCAAACCGGACATGCGTCCATTTTCTCGTACTCGGGACCACGATACAGGATGCAATCATTCGGACATGCGTGTATCTTCTGCACCTCCAACCCCAGCGGGCAAACGAGCTTTTTTGCTTCGTATGTTGTCGAGGGCAATTCGTTGTCCCTAGAAAGCATTTTCTTCATGATTTTTAGTAACTCACCAAAGCCCTTGTCCGATACACCATTTTTGGCCTTCCATTGCAGCAAATCCAGTATGCCCCCGAGTTTTTTGAGTCTCTCTTCGCAACCCGGGTACAAAGGTTTGCGATGATCCTCTAACATGCGCTGGAACTTCAACCTCTCCTTCTTAGTTTCGCTTGTGTCTTTTGCATCTTGCAACATCTGACCGAGATCATCTGCAGGCGCATCTTCTCCATCCTCTTCGTCAGCATCACCCATTGTAGTATCAGCAAAGGCACGGTATTCAGCAAATCCGAGAATGTTCATCAATCTCATCTTCACCGTCTTCCATTATAACACCTCTTTCTCCGTGGCTGGTCCAACAACTGTAGTCAGGCATGAAACCGTGTCTAATCAAGTGGCTGTGAATGACCTTTCTTGAACTGTGCTCCTTCAGGTTCTTGCAGACCCCGCAGGGGCAACTCATGAATCCGTTTTTCTTGTTTTGCTCTGCCACATCTAGAAAATGATGCATGCCTTGAAAGAAGTCACCTGAACGTCTGTCGGCGTTATACATCCATTGCCGGTCCATCTGCAAAGAAGTCACCTGAACGTCTGTCGGCGTTATACATCCATTGTCGGTCCATCTGCAAGTTTAGGCAATTTTTTATAAGTAGTACAAATAGTAAGTTTATTTTTGAAATAAATGAAAATTACCATCCTAATTCACTAAGCAATAAATGAAAATTACCATCCTAATTCACTAATCACTAACAAATTATAATCAAAGTGAATAAAATAACTAGCAAATTATAAATAACTAAAGTATAATGACAATAAAGTATCAATATGATTTAACTAAAGTATAAATATGAACTAAGTAATTAACTAAAGTATCAATACGAATTAACTAATTAACTAAAGTAAAAATATGAATTAACTAAAGTATAAATATGAACTAACTAAAGTATAAATAACTAAAGTATAAATATGAACTAACTAATTAACTAAAGTATAAATATAAATTAACTAAAGCATAAATAACTAAAATATAAATATGAATTAGGATAAATAACTAAAGTATAAATATAAATTAAAAACTAAATTGTGCTAAAAAAACAAAACTCCCATCTCTCCATTCCACTAAAACTCAAATTTCTCTATGTATAAAGGATGAAACAAGAAATACTAACCGTGAAAGATGAGAGGATGAAGATATGCTCCTTTTAGACCACTTGGAGGAGCTAAATCTTCAAAATTCCGAGAAACAAATGGGCATGACCTTCCCTAGCTCCGGCCGGCGCCATGAACGAGCTCTGTGTTCATGGCTCGGTCGGGCTGGTGGAGGATGACGATATTTATAGGGACCTTTTAGTCCGGGTTGGTGGCTCTAACCAGGACTAAAAGGTCCCCTTTAGTCCCGGCTGGAGCCACCAGCCGGGACCAGAGGGCGCGCCCCCCTTTAGTCCTGGCTCGTGGCTCCAGCCGGGAATAAAAGCCTACCTTAGCCCCGGTTGGAGCTACCAACCAAGACTAAAGCCCCCCCTCCCCTCCCCCCCCTCCCAACCCGTTGGACCCGGGACTAATGCTCCCTTAGTCCCGGGTCCAATTAGTACCAGGACCAAAGGTCCCGAACTAAAAGCCGTTTTTAGTAGTAGTGACGAGACACGCAGATTGAAAGCTAAGTAGCCGGCCCCGGTCGACAATAGAATCGGTCGGATTTTATTGCTATACTACTCGCAGGACTAGAAGTTAGCAGCAGTTTCGGCCGTCATTTAAATCTACGTACATGCACGACACATTGAAGGATACCATACGCGAACGCGATCTCATGTACTTGGGTTTGATAAGATTATATTGATTTCATCCCGATTGGCCATATCCGGCCGGTCACTCACAAAATGTGAGCGCCTCGCTGGCACGCACTGTTGGAGACAATTTATTCAAGGCGACAAGAGAAACGGGCATGCTGAGCTAACGCCTAAATACTCCTGCTCATTCAATGCCGCAACACCTGGATGCCATGCCATTCCATTATGCCATTAAGTGTGTTCATGGCGTTCGTGATGTTCAGGCCTTCAAGAGAAGGAAGGAACGTGAAACGAGTGAGCTGCCGTTTCAGTGAAAACTTGGGTAACGTAACGAATCTATCCAAGGTTTCAGTTAAGCAGATACCATTTGTTGATTACCAGGTTTTATTTATCTCGAGGATGACCAACTGAAAGTTACTGAGAGAGTTTTCGCTGCTATGCGTTTTTTTTTAGTCCATCCATCGCAGTCGCAGGAGACTAGACTGGGTTTTCACCCCGTAGGATGTGAGTCTCATTTCCTGCCTGACACACAAGTGAAAAATTGACTCTAGTTGTGCACGGCATTTACTCTGCTGTGGGCCCACATGAAACTGAGAAGTGGGACCAGATGGCACTGAGGGCCTGTTTAGTTCGGTGAGAAAATTTGCGAAATTTACTGTAGCAATTTTAAATCGAAGATTAGAAGGACTAAACATGATCTAATTATAAAACTAATTACACGGATGGACGGAAAATCGCGAGATAAATCTATTAAGCCTAATTAATCTGTCATTAGAGATTGTTTACGGTAGCACGACGTTGTCTAATCATGCCCTAATTAGACTCATTAGATCCGTCTCGCGAAGTTACCCGAGGGTTATGGAATAGGTTTTGTCATTAATCTATGTTTAATACCCTTAATTAGTGTCCTAACATTTGATGTGACGGGTGAACAGTGAAAAGTTACGAAACTTTCCTCCCACCACTCGGAAGGAAGGTACGCTGAGTGTACAGTGGCACACCTAGCTGGCCAGGGCCACACACAGGAGCTTTGGGACCCACACCTGTTCGCTTGGCTTATCAGCCACCAGCCAGCAGTACTTCAGTCTCACAACAAATCAGCACCAGCCACCAGCCACCAGCCAGCCAGCAGTACTTTTCTCTCACAACAAATCAGCACCAGCCACCAGCCAACCGAACAGGCTGGCCGATGGGGCCACACACAGGAGCTTTGGGACCCACACATAATGTTTCCTCCATGGCCGATGGCTCACAGTGAGAGGGTGTTTACTTCACCCTATTTTGCAAAATGAACACGCGTTGGGTCGCATGCACAAAAAGAAAAAATACATTGAAAAACATATGTTATGCAAAATTTTGAAGAATAGGGTGAACTAAACACCCCCGAGTAGCGGGCAAAAACGAACTTGAGACTGGGAAAAGCACCAAGCATGCCATGGCTCACAGTGAGTCGTCACAGAGGGAGCGTCACGGTCACAGGCTTTGCGTGTGAGGCTCTAGCCGGCCAAGGTAGATGTCAAGATGCAACGCAAGCGTGGCGCCCCTGCCTGACAAGAGTCACAAGGCTCTCATCACGCGTTGCGTGGTGGGGAGCAGCAGCGAGCAGGGGCAGAACCGCAGAATGATGAGCCCTTGAACCGGGCGCGCGCACACACCTGAGTACCTGACCGACCGCCGATCGATCGATCGATCCAACCCGCGCCGCGCCATTGGCTGTGCTTCCTGTGGTGCTCAGGAACTCGCGCCGCCGTGGCACCCATGCAAACGCCGCAAGCCCGCAACCATCTCAGACACGCATAGCACAGTGATCAGTAATCTTCATAGACTATCTTCAACCACAGCTACCCAAACATGAGAACCATCCTATAGATTGGGTTACGCACAGTACAACATCAGGTACCCAAAACTTATCTTTCTCCAACAGCCAACCCAAACGCATTCTTTCCTCCTCCTGTCCTCCGAATCCGTCGTCGTGCCCCTCGCCGCCCAAGGACCAGGAGCTCTCGGCTGGCCTCGCCCCCTCGCCGAAGCAGCGGCAGGTGATGCGGCTGGTGGTGTGCGACGGGCGGGTGCGGGCGTTCTCGCCGCCGGTGATGGCGTGGGAGCTCCTGCAGCAACGGGCACCGGGCCGACGAGACGGTGTCTCCAAGGTCGCCGGGTCGTGGAACCGGACGTAGCACAGGTGCAGCACTCTGAGTTTCGCGAACACATCAGACAGCGGCAGTGCAAGGCCAAGGTAACCTAGGCTGGCTGAGGTCGATCCGTTCGGCGTTGGGGAAGCAGGGAAGCTCGATGTGAGCTCCAGACCGGGTCGGCGCGGTGCGGAAACCGGAGCTCCGGGAGGTGCGCCCAGAGGCGGCGCCAGCGCCGCAGCGGACGGGAGGCGGAGGAGGATGAGGAGGAGCACGTCGTTGGGGAGGGCGCTGAGGAGGTCCTCCTGCGGCTGCACCACTCCGCCGCCAGCGAGGTCCGCGGGAGGGAGGGTTGGGGGCTGGCGGCGGTTTCCGCCGGAAATGCAGAGCGCCGCCTGGAATTTCCCCCAAATGCCACGCATCGTCGATTCAACGCCGTCGCCACGACGCCACCATATCCTCTACCTCGGCTGTGTTGGAACGGCGATGCAACCGGCGGCGGGAGCGCTATGGCGGCACGGCAGAGCGGGCACGAGAATTGAGTCGCGAGGAGAGAGACGCCCCTTTTTTTGCCTTCTGGTTCGTTTGCGACCCAGAATGGGTGCTGCGTATGGGTGTTCCGTTGGAGGGTGGTTTTGGGATGCAAAATCATTGTTCACAATTCATTTTGGGTATAGGTCACGGTTTGCCTCTTCTCTTGGAGATAGTCTAAAGACCAGGTGATCATTCCCCCAGTTGAAGTGACGGTAGCCTTTCCCCAGCCCTCTATCGGAACGATAAAACTGCGGCCTTGTTTAGTTGCACAAACTTTTCACTATTTATCGAACATTAATTAAAGGTATTAAACGTAGATTAATGATAAAACCATTCTATCCAGGTAACTTCACGAGACGAATCTAATGAGCCTAATTAGGCCATGATTAGATAACGTCGTGCTACAGTAAACATTCTCTAATGATAGATTAATTAGATTTAATAGATTTGTCTCGCGATTTTTCGTCCATCCGTGTAATTAGTTTTATAATTAGATCATGTTTAGTCCTTCTAATCTTTGATTTTAAATTGCTACAGTAAATTTCGTAAACTTTCTTCGCCCCTGCATGTGTTACTGGAAGCAGAGCAAAGAGCTTCGCTAGGCTCTAGAGGAGAGGCTTGGCTCGTGTTCCCCGACTGCGTTGCGTGGCATGTGGACGGGTCAATCGGAACAGCTCCGGGAAAAGGCGTGCGCCCAGGTGGGGGCGCCACTGGCCCGGGTCGCCCACCGGAGCCAGCAGCAGCAGCCCAGCACCCGTATCAGCGCGGATCTGACAGGCCCGATGCCACCGGATTCGCATTTACGTGGCCTGCCACGCCCAGCTCGTACCACGCCCCTGGCTGTCACCGCCGCCCTACCGTCCGCCGCTGCTAAAATTGGCTTCATGGACAACAACCCAAGCGGGCGTGCAGATTGGGTGCGCTGTTGATTAGGAGCTGGAGTTGCTACGGGAACACCCAGTCTCTCGAAGATCGAAGACAGCAGCCGGCCGTGCATCGCATGCTACTAAATCTGCAGGGACAGGGCACCTCTGAGGCTCTAGTGGAGAGCAAAGCGAGGCTGGCGGAAACGGCCGCGCGAGCATCACGGGCAACGCGCATCTTGTTCTCGCGTGCCACCAATCTCTCCGGAACCAGGAACGAACGATCGATCCATGCATGCAGCTCAGCGAGCACACCCGCTAGCCTGTACAAACCAATCAACTGATTCATCATCTATCTTCACGTATCCATTCATTCACCAGCAGGCAAATGCGGACGCTGGCATTCACCGCCACCGTGACCGTATACGGCCGCCACCACGTACGCGGATACCAACGACCGTCCGTGCAGGCCGGACGGTCACAGCAGCAGCGGGCCGCGCAAAAAAAACAAGCACAAGCAACAAGCCGATACGTCCACGGTCCAGACTCCAGAGGGGGAGGCAGCCAGCGGCGGCGGCAGACGGACACCGGATCCAGCCCGGCATTTACTCCAGAAATCACCAAATCTTTCCGGTACCACGCACGGCGCGGCTTAACTCCGCGCATCGCGTCGTATTCAGCGCCCTCCCCACACTGCCAATCCAACTGGATCGGGTGGCTAATAAACCTCCATTCCCCCAAAAGCACGGATGAGGCACAGAGGCACAGTACACATCATCAAAGCACTCGAACTCACCGGAGCAGTACTGGCGTCCGGGAATCGACCCTCCAGGACAAGGTTACCTCGTCAATATAATCAGAGGTCGCCTCGCATTCAGCATATCAATCCTGGGGAACCTGCAAATAACTCTGCATTCATGCCACCAAAAGCAGTACACAACAAGAAGCACCAACCAGACGCATAAGAAAAACATCACGGGGAGACAGTACCACAGAACATTACCAACTCAGCGTGCGTTCCACGTAATTTATCCGCCATCCAGCAAGGTTTCTCACGATGCGCATAACGAAACATAGTCAGATCGATGCTGAAAAACCTCCGGTGCAGAGTTCGCGACACAGACCAGTATTCGGTACAGGATGTTTTGGAAATTCATAGTCTGTCAGGGGGGGTGGTGGGGCATCAGGCTGTTCAAATAGCACGGCAGTTAGATGAGTCTACATGGGGCAGGGGAGAAAGATGCCGAGGGCGGTTCTTCGTGCCAACCTCTTATGGTCCGCCAAGGTGGGCACCGAGTTCACCAAGGTCACCATCATCGTCCTGAAGGCGGACAGCGTCCAGCTTCTGCCTCAGGACCGTGATCGCATTCATGATCAGCTCGTAGGCCGTGATGGCGCCGGTTGTTTCTACGGTGAAGATGAAGCTGTCCTCCTTCGCATTGATCTCCACTAAGCCTGGCTTTCCCATGGCCTCCGCCTTCTTGATCACCTCATCGTCGTAGGTGTATAGCTCAGGTTCAGTCACCTTCACCTGATAATTTACAGACAAAATGCAGACGCTCAGCACCAGGGATTACCAAACAAAAAAACAGGGGGGGGGGAGGTGCATTTGCATCAACCAGCCCATCATTAGTGATGAATCCAAGTATGTTTTACACTTGACAAATCACTCAATCTGAACAAAGAGAAAACGAGCCAAACTCGTATTTGCAAACACTCAATGATACTATACAGGATAAATTAAGTAAAACTGACATGCATGAAACACCTGTACAATCATGCACAGCTAAACAACTGATCTCTGGAAAGAATGAATCAAAGCACTAGGTTTGCAAAGGTTGTCCTAGCAACCGATTCCTCTACACCAGGCTCATTAGATTTCAGGTGAAGAATTAATGTGCCATTCAAATGCCCAAATGCCTTTTTTTTTCTCGAATATGCAGGAGAGCTGCATATCATTGCATTAAGAGGAGAGTTAGGCTAAAATAGCCGAGAAACAACACACACACACACACACACACACACACACACACACACACAAACACCAACCACCACACCAACTCACACAGCACCCCCAATGGGGGTAAAAACCATGAATACACGCGCCTAAAACGACAAAAACCACGACCAGCTGGGCTGCCACTAACAACTAGTCGGAGGGCCCAGCGGCGACCATGGCATTTAGACCTTTTGCCCCAGCCAGAATCCAAAGTTCAGCCTCCTCCCTTGCGAGAAGAAGGGATCTATCGACCCTTGGCGCAGCTCTATTGAACACAGCATCATTCCTTGTCCTCCAAATGGTCCATGCCCCTAACACGACCAGGTGTTAAACCCACCTCGCGAACTTCTGTCCAAGCCATCACTGGTCTGCTGCCACCATAGATAGAAGTCCGCATTGTTGGCTTGGGGTGTAGCATCAGCAAGACCAAGACCAGCGAACAGCTCAAGCCAAAACTGCCGGGCAAAAACACAAGCCGAGAGAATATGGTTGATCGTCTCATCTTCTTGTTCACAGAGAGGACAGTGTTCTGGATGGGAAAGGCCCCTGCGTGCAAGCCTGTCCGCTGTCCAGCAACGGTTATGTGCGACCAACCATAGGAAAAATTTGCACTTTCTTGGAGCCCATGTCCCCCATATCAGGTTGCTCAGCTGAAAATATATGGATCCATTAAAGAAGGCTTCATATGCTGATTTGGTGGAGAACTGCCCCGACGCCTCAAGGTGCCATTTGTGAATATCCTCAACCTCAGGCTGCAACACCACCCCCTGAATTACATGGTTTGTACATGGTCGACCTAAACGCTCTTCATTCCCAGTAGTATTTTGCAAATAATAATATCACTGGACTGTGTTTGTTGGCTTTACTTGAAGGGGCTAGATTTGCTAACATTCAATGAACATAAAGGTGCTTCAGAGTTCAAATACATGTTAGAGCCAATTGGCTTGGCAAGAAAAGTGCATCTCAACCAAATGGTCTCCCCATCAAATTTTTATTAATGGACAGTTTCATAGGCTAGGTCAAGTTATATTGTACTCCCTCTGTACAGAAATGATAGGCGTATTTTGATCAGGGAAAAATCAAATTTTACAAACTTTGACCAATAATTAGTTAAATTACATGTACATTTAGTTTATAAATTTATATCAATATATTTGTATTCAAAGAGGTTTAGAGATGATATTGAGTCTTTCGTAATTAAAATTATATAATAAGAGTAATTAAGAGTCAAAATTTACATCGAATGACTTTTCCCCAGTCAAAATACGCCTATCATTTCTGGACGGAGGGAGTATTTTGCGTGTACCTAAATACATCTTAGTTGCTTACAAATGCTACTATAGAAACTATCATCAAAATAGCAAGAGGCGTAGCAATTTTTAATATGCTAATCAAATCCACAAAAGTAGCTTAAATTGAAAATAATTACAAGAGGCACATTTCTCAATAAAGAAAAAGGGGATTGAAAAACAAGGTCCCATTAATTGCAATAAAGTGATCTGATGACTTCTCTGCGGTTACCCTCAGGAATCAATAAACACGGTAGATTAAATTTGTACAATTGCTTGTTAACTTCCCTGCAAATGATATATTCTGGGCATTGCATCTTATTACCCAAAATAAGCAATCTGACCATTGAGCACTATTGCCATATTCAAGCAGGAGTATCAGGGACAAGAATCTACTCTTTAAGCTACATTAGAATTTATTTCAGTTTTTTCCATTTCATTATGTTGCTTGGGTGCACACTTACGCTGTGGTTCAATCAATTTTAGGGACAGAAATCACCTGAAAAGTACAGCGTGCATGTTCGGGAAAAGCACAGCGTGCATCATGTGGCAGGCTAACATTGAATTACATTAGCGACTGAAAAGGGTGAATGCCATATTGATGGGCTGATTCTATAAAGAACAGGTTTCAATAATGCTGATTAGAACCATCAGCTGGGTATGCATCAAGAATCAGGAACGTATTGAACAATCTTTAGCAGAGATCACATCTTTTTCAACCAGAATTTAAGGTTCACTAAAGCCTAGTGAAGCAGCATAAGAATATAAGATTGTGGAAGAACACATGCAGCCTTCTACTAAAATGGGCAGCAGACATGATGAGGTATTTGTTTCAATATACTAAGCTAAGATCAGCAATCAGTCTAGCTGTACAAAACCTAGAGCTTAAGCCACAACTAAAAGAAAAGACCTAATCCATATCCACACCAAGATAAGATATGTTCTATTGTTGGGCAATGGCTATTCGATTTCCTTTTTTTAAAAAAAGATAAAGGCTTCACATCTACTTAGATGCTTCATGAAAAGAACTCGAAATAAAAAAGTCCTTGTGGAAGTCCTGGAAAACCAGATCAGAAACCAAATTGGCCCATTCTAAGAAGAAAAGAAAAGGAAAGTGATAAGGTCAACTTAATCAAATAAGATCCATTAGGTGGTTTCACTGGTCACCATAGGAGTCGATACGTACTATAGACTAAACTTATGTATCTAACATCTGTACTGTATTTAAAGATTCCTACACTGATATGTTTTCTGGACATTGCAGATCTTTATTAAAAGAAATCATGTTGTATGTTTTAACCTCTCTTCTCTGATGATGTTATTTTCTTTCAAGAGGGAAAAAAGATACTTTCAAATGCAAGCTAGGAGTATCAGACACAATAATCGCCATGCGTTTATCTACATTGAAACTAGTATGAGCAACTAACTATTTGCAATTTTTCTTTTTGGAGTACTTGTTGTTTCTTGGCCTTACACCTTGTATTGTGGCTTGGATCATGTGCAGAGTACCATAAAATTACATATAATCTCAGCTGACTCGATCCCAAAAAACGAGATTGATAAAAAAAAGGTAACATGAGCTAGTGTCCTCCTTTAGGTATACCAGCAAATCTTTAGCATGGTTCATATCTTTAAAACCTGGATGCAAAATCTACCTAGACAAGCAATAACAAGGTTGAGGTGGAAAATTCTAGCTTGCTTCTACAAATTGGCAGCTGAGTGAAGCAACCGCTTCAACATGCTAGGTCAGATATCATTGTAGTGATAAAGGGTTTGTTTAGTTCATTGCCAAAATCAGCCCCGCCAATCATAGGCGTGCCCGTGCTTATTTGGCCAGCGTTTGCTTCGGCACCAGCACGTTGGTGCGCCGACGCACCCACGCCCGCTGTAGCGCCTCCAGTTGATTTTTTCCGCCCGCAGTTGGTGAACTGTTGGCGGCAGAATTGGCAGCCCATGCGTTGGCTCTCCCCTGATTGGTAGGGCAAGCAACAGGCCAAAAGCAAACGTGCCCAAAGAGCCAAACGTGGCAAGAGCTTAATCCAAAGCTGAAAACATAACATCTAACAGTGGTATAAGATCTATATTTGGCAAAATCATCCCTAAAGGTTTCGGTCATGGTTTCAAAGGCGGTAAGGCGACCCATTCTCGCTGTGTGCGCCTTATCGCCAAGGCGACGCCTAGGCGCCAAGGCAGAGCTGGGTCCGCCTGGACGACTAGGCGACGCCTTTGAAACACTAGTTTTGGTACAACCCTCCCTTAAGACAAAACCTGGGGGATGTCTTCTCATGGTCATGTTTTAAGACTACTGGGGGATGTCTTCTTATGGTCATGTTTTAAGACCCCTGGGGGATGTCTTCTCACAGTTATGGTTTTGAAAACTAGCGGCGCCATTACTCAATACCACCCGATAGATAACTTATAGCAAGATTTTTTAACAACCAGTAACATGATGGCATAAGCCATGACAGTATAATTTTGCGAAAAATTCCTAAAAATACAGGACTCTAATATCAAACAAAAAATTGGATCAAGATCTGGATAAGTATATACACTACCACAAATCCTAAGGTCACTCCTTCCATTTAACTGTCATGTTAAATAGTGGCGCACAAGTACAGATTTCATGTTAAATAGTGGCGCACAAGTACAGATTGACATTGAAATTCCTATTGGAACACTTGAATCGTGGACCTGCTTATCAAGCAAGAACAAAGAAACACTTGAATTAACAAGCAAATGGAAGAATAGACTTGCAAAGCCATTTAAGCTGATAATGGTATAAGACACTAGCTTTACAACTACTATAGCTACGCTTATACAAGATAGCTTTAGGATAACAAGAATATCAAGCTACTTCAGCTGCTACCATTTTATGTTCCTACAAAAGTTAGCCAAGAGATGTGGATATCATGACTTATGTCATCATTTTAATAGTTGTCAATTAGCATGAATTGACTATTCAGATCTTATTCGTATTTGTAGACTCGCCCAATTGTCGTATAGGAATGTTACAGCACCTGTGTGAGCTTAGATAGGTTTCATGAAGTCACATGCTCGGTGTCCGACTCCGATGCGGGTGTCCGATTCGGTAGAATTTTCAGGGACACGGCAAATAAAACTTGGAATCCGACACGAGTGCGAGGTATCCGACTCGGCAAAAAAATTAGGACATGGGTGTCCAGACAATAGAGCTAGTATTTCTTATTTGAGGTCCTAGGTCATATTTTGTCTGAAGGCTTTAAATTAACCTCTTGATGCCTTTTTTCAGAATTCTAGAACAATATCAAATGGTGAGCTTTCAAAACATCATTGACAAAATATGCAGTATTAACATACAAGGGGTTTAAAAAGTTTTATAAACTATAAATATTTATATGTTTTATACAAATTTTCAAGAAAAAAAGCACGATTGAGGGCTGGATTCCACAACTTAACTTGATTCTTGCCAAAGGTTACTCTTCCAACACTTTTGTGGCAAGAAAAGTGACCAATTAACGTTAGGCCAAAAAAAGTTTATGACGAGTGTGCTAGTGGGCAAAGAAGTTAGCCAAATTGAATCTGTGACAGCAACGAAGCACTGCCTGACAAAACTGTGCCGGGCTAAGGTTGAGCATAGCAGATTTAGTTGCCAACAGGCCCAGTCTTTTGGGGCCTCTTAACTACTTTTCTAAAACATGTTTTTTTGGGGCCTCTAACTACTTTTCTAAAACAAGTTTGTCACAGTAAATTGGGATTGTTCATCCATATCATTGTGCTGCTTCAGGAAGCTAGCCCATGGCATAATTGAATTGTCCAACCAGAATTGCCGCACTATATGCCCCTGCCACAGCCCCACGTGTGAGGAGCCCATGCGTATATTACTAGATCGGGGGCGCAGAGGTACCCTAAAGATACAAAGCACTTATGCACACATAGGGACCTACTTTGGGTTTGCCCTTCTTTTGCCCGAAAAAGGCTGAAACCAGAGTAACCACATGTCGGAATCCTTGGGCAGGACTAACCTACCAACCCTCCGCGATGGGCCTCACTAGCCTCATAGAAGTTGGTTCTGTCAGTTTCCAGTGCTATGGGCTTATAGGGAAACCCTTCCCAACAAGGTGGGGCTCAAATGACGGAATGGAAAATAGCAAATGGCACAAATGGTATTACCTGGAATTGATCTGATCTCTGTTTTCAATCTAATAAGCTCTTAGGAAACTAAATATCTTAACTAGCAAGCCTTCTCTGGATACTATACTGCATTCTGCCCTACTGCTACGGATATTGTCCAATTTGCAACTGCTGACGATCTAAATACATTGTTTGCTAACCATGCAATCAACCCAGGGTTTTACTGCACAATGGCAACACAATTTCCTTGTTTTCATGATATACTCAATCTCAATGTAGCAAAAGGCAACACAGTTTCATAGTGACATGATACCATCAAACAGTAAATAAGCCAATAGAACAAAGCATAGCACTATAGCTCCATTTAGTTTAATTTAAGAGCATTATAAGAGACTGGCGCATCCATTAGGTGATTGTTGGTCATATTAAATACAGCCGAATAGTATGAAAAAGGAAAACACATACTCCTAGTATGAAACATAACACATGCAAGAGTGTCAAGTTCACAGAAGAAAAATAATGAATAGCTGCTGTGAATAAACTTTCATTTTCAAATAACAGAATAGATTGCAAAAGGTATCCATTTTCTAGGACTAAAACCAAAGGAACTTGACTGGATTTAATCCTGAGTTCCTGACTTGATATATCTAAGGAGACAATAATCAACCATAGCTAGAGAGGTATAGACCACAAGTTTTGTCGTACAATTAAATGCCTATAGGACTGGTGTGACAGATTCTGACCAAATAATACAACAGAAACTGCACCAGTGCCAGCAAATAGTTATGGTATAAAAGGAACCAATGGTCGAATAGATAGTTACAGTGTGAAACTGTAAAGTACTACGTATTTATGTGATGATACATTTTAAACCCTAAGGATCACATTGATGATAGAATAGGGCAAACAAATAATTCAGTATTACTAGAGAAACAAGCTGACCTGTCTGGTAATAGGATCAATCTCAAAAACTTTTGTAGGGCTGCTCTCAACCCAGCTTATTTTCTCATCAAGCGTCAATGTCTCCATGAGTTCTTCATTGATACGTATGTCGGGTTCATACATGAAAGTCACGGTAGCAGCTGGTGACCACTTGGCATGGTCCTTGCCGATTCCTTTCCTAGCAATGGCCCGAAGCCTCAATTCTTGCCCCCGACGCAGCTTTACAATAAGTATTCCCCTGAGATCAGCAACATACAATAAGCTGACAACTCAACACAAATCTCAGCCTTCCCCCCATTCTATATTACACAAGTGGACTGAGAACTGGACATAATCATTTTCTAAACAAAAGAAAAAAGAATATGGTTCAGCAGTTATCCTACAGATTCCAAAGTAAAACAAATTCCTGGAAAAAATTGGCACAGTACAAATAGCACTGGCTTTATATACTCTACGAAAATATCTAGATAGACATGCATCCCTAACAAGTGCTTTGCAGTTTTTAGTGGACAAAACTTTTGCAAGGTTTTGACAGTGGACACAAGGTCATACAGCTATAAAACCAAGGATACATCTATAGAACCATGCTTCTTTATATTCCTATCATGCTTCAAATCACCACTAATTAGAATAGAGATCATTACTATACGCTTATAATGCAGCTGTCCCATTTAACAGTGTGGTGAAGAACATGTCTTTTGAAGCCCAGCTATTTCAATATAACTTGATCAGACCATTAACATTTCTAAGTTGAAGATTGGTTTAGCATGGTTGACATACAGCTTCATAACAGACATATATTGTCCAATGCAACCCCAAGTGTGCTCTGCTAACAGTATAAACTTCTTTCAGGGAAAAAAAAAAGAATGAGTTCAAGAAGCTAAGGGAAAATGACATTACAGAAGTTTCACCTTTTAACCAGCTTAAACTTTAGGCAGCAACCAGTGAATTTTTTATGACTATTAAAGTTCAGAATACTAATCCGACCATTGAGATCCATTACATATGGGCTACTTGCTAATACAATGTGACAATGCATGATAAGAACTCAGCATTATCGAACACCAAAAGGTCAGAGATGTCAACAGGGATTTTAAATAAGGGGGTGTTTGGCACGGCTTATAGAACAGCTTCGGCTCCTGCTTATTGGCTCTTCCTGCTAAACACCTGACTTCAAAAGTGATTCACCGGAGAAGTGGGGTAAAAGCCCCTAAAAACGCGCTCTCTGCGTCCCCCCGCTCACGCAAAGCCGAAAATAGTAGCTCGCCCCCGCTCATCCCCCGTCCTTGCACATTCCGTGTCGCATTTGCCCCTGAAGTTTGCGGTAACTACGCCCAAAATGCCATCGCTCTCTTCTTCGTCGTCCGCTCGTTCCTGCACGCCAGAGGGAGCTGAGGAGCTTGCAATGGCCCCATGACTCACCATCGCTGGGACCTCCTCGTCTGCGCGAGCGCGTTAGGCACCGTCCCCAACTCGGCTGGATGCGCTGAGCCAGCACAACATCACGGCAGCACGGGCCGGCGGTGTGGGGCTAGCGCAGCGGCGGAGGCGCGCAGCGTGGCGGCGCGGAGCTTGCGCAGTGGCAGAGGTGCGCTCGCGGCGACGCGGGAACAGGCGTACGAGCGCAAGCGTGGGAGCAGACGCTCTCGGCGGCAGCCATACGTCTCACGGGGATTCAACGAACGCACGGGGAAAAAATAGGAAAGAGAAGGAGGGAGAAAAAAAAGAAAAAGAATGGAGAGAATTGAAAAAAAATGGAAATAAGATAAAATGGGATAGGAAGGATAAAATGATAAGGGTACTATGGACATTTAATCTCTTCTATCCACTTTAAAAAGTTGAGAGAAGCTGTTCTACCAAACGTTTATTCAACAAAGCAAGTCAGAGCCACAAAAAGCTGCTTCATCAGACAAGCCAGTGCTAAAGCCATTTTTACATGAGCCAGAGCTGTGCCAAACAGGCCCTAAGACTTCCAATCAACGCATCATAATAAGCAGGAAAATACATAGGCCATGCAACAATTTCTCGGAACACTGAAGAAACAGAAATGAATACACCTCTCTAGAACAAATAAATTTATTTAGCAACTGCTAGTAAAAGTGTTCATTTGTCAGCCAAGCAAGGAGGCATGTTGTTCAAACCTAAATCCAGCGGATAAAACAATTATAAATGAGGTGTCTCCAATTTTGAATGAATCCAACCATAAATAACATTACAATCTGATGGATCTACCGTCATAAAGCATGAGCAACAGTGGAATGAAGGCAACACACAATAAGACCACTAACGGGTTAGCAACTAGTTAGATGAAGGATCACTTGCCTATGCTCCCCGTTGGTGGAGTCGAAGGGGTCGCCGCCGTTGAGCGCATGCTGGTAGGCGCGCGCCTGGTCGACGGGGCAGACCTTGGGGTCGGTGGACTTGAGGTCGTTGGATGTGACCTCGAGCGTCTGGTCCGAGTCGGCGCGAACGCCGAGGTTGAACTCGACGGAGCAGTACTCGCAGGAGCCGTCGCCGTCGCAGGCGTCGCAGTCCCGGGAGAAGCGCATTTGCATGGCGGCGGCGGAGGTGAGGGGGATGAGCCCGAGGCGGTGCGCGATGAACTCGTCATTGAGGACGGAGGAGTTGACCTCGATCTCGACGAGGTCGATGGCGACGGTGGGGACCTCGGCGATCATGACGCGGCGGAGGGCGTTGGCCATGCTGGCGTCGGTGTCGCGGAGCTCGAACTTGGCGTAGTCGTCCTTGAGGTCGCGGATCTTGACGCGGGGGAACCGCTGGTACGACGCGCCGGCCGCCGGACGATCCATCTCGCTCGCGCGCGCGCGCCGAACCCCGTTCCGCCGCCGAAGAAGGTGAGTTGCTTGTGGGAGCGCACCGCCGCGAGGGTTTTGGGGTGGGTGGGGGATTTGGGGGAAGAGAAACGGCGAAGACGCCGAGCTGAGCAGTTGGGGGGTCTTTTTTTCCCTTTGCCCCTTCCGCAGAATTTATTTTGTATTTTCCAATTTGCTAGACACCCTTTTGCAGATTTTGCTTTTTCCCATCGTCCCATGGTGTTCCCCGTTTTGTCCGCCCATTAAAAAAAATAGTAAAATACAAGTCCGGTCCTCGACTTGTTAGGACGTGTCACCCGGTTCCTAAACTTATAAAATCAGGTATCCGTGTCCTTATATTTGTCCGAGTGTGTCATCCTGATCCCTAAACTTATAAAACCATAAATTCGGGTCCTCCAACTTGCCAGAGTCTGTCATTCTAGTCCATACAACAATTAAAAGTGGTTTCGAGGTGGTTTTGAACCATGTTTTTAGTTCAAAAACAAATCTAAAAATATTAGATGTAGTTTTTAAACGATAAAAATATCTCTAAGCTCCAAAAATTCCAAAAAGACGATACTAGATATACATCGGAAACGGGAAGCCTAAATAAAATAATTAGAGCTCATGAGAATATCTCGTGAAAATATATTTTCGCATTCTTCTAGATTTAAATATAAATTTTAGAAGCTTCTAAAAATAATTTAATGAGCTCCAATTATTTTATTTAGGCTTCGAATGCTCTAATGTATCTCTACTCTCTTTATGAAATTTTTGGAGGCTTATAGATATTTTTTATGGTTTAAAAATCATATATAGTGTTTGTTGGATTTTTTAAAACTAAAACAAATATGGCATGGCTCAAAACCACCCTCAAAACCACTTTTAACTGTTGCATGGACCGGAATGACACACTCTGACAAATTTGAGGACCCGGACTCCTAGTTTTATAAGTTTAGGGACCGGGATGACACACTGTGGGATATGGGTACCCCTGGGCCCACTACCGACCGGGTACAGTCGGCCTGGGCCCACGTCTGACAACGATGTGGGCCGACCCCAGGCCGGCCCACGAGGATCTCCGGATTTGACGGACAAGATCGGTGAAGACTTAGCCCGCAAGGCGCGCAACGATCTACTTGGATCTCGTCCGAGGATCATGGAGATTATGTTACAACCGACTCGGATTAGTTTTCTAGTTAGAGCCGGATACGATTAGAGATAACCGACTTGTAAACCCTAGGCCGTCAGTGTATATAAGGCGGCCTAGGTTGACCCCTTCATTCATTCGATTCTTAGTCACCGGATCCTTCATTGTAACTAAGGACTCGTCGTTGTTCTCCGGAACTACGCCAAGCAGAGCAATACAACATCACAGAGCACAGGACGTAGGGTATTATACCTCCGGGTAGCCCGAACCTGTATAATCCATGTGTCCCTATGTTATCTCGAGCTCTCTAGCCTTGCGATTGCCCTTTGCCTACAAATCAACCACTTGGGTACCCCTAAGTGGACTGCAGGACGAGAACTCCGACAGTTGGCGCGCCAGGTAGGGGGATCGCGGGGCATTACAGCTAGCTCGATGGCAGATCGTCCCGGCGTCATCTTCCTCGAAAGTCTCAAGGATTGCCCTATGCATCTTGAGGGCATCAGCTTCTTCGCCAAGATCCACTCCGCCACCTCCGATTCAAGCTCATCGTCCGACTTCGCCATGCCGACCAGCTCCATGCTGACCTCCTCGCCGACTTCGTCGTCAATCGTCGCCCCGCTCCAGCAGCGGTTCGACGCAATGGCCTTCGGTTACCAAGCTCCTGGCTTGGCCAACCGCCCAAGACTCCCACCCCCAGTGAGCTCCTCACTGGACTAGATGGTGTCCAGGGCACCCTCTCCGAGTGCATCGCCATGTCGGAAGAGGCCCTACGCCGACCTCGTGATCGGCAACCGATGGAGCTACGCAACGCTTCGGCTGACTACTCGGCGCGGGTGCGCAGAAGCATGGATCAGATCCAATTTGAAAACCCACCAGCAACCACCCAGTCCCCGGACTGCGGGGAATTCCAAATCGCTACAATCGTGCTCCTGCCGACTCCAGTCGACCCGAGCAATGATTCAAGCTATGCTACGCCTCTGAGGCGTGAGGTATTTGTCTCTGAAGATCAGGCTACTCAGGATGGGGAAACCAACTCGTATAGAGAGCGCTGCCAGGAGCGTAACGCCGACCGAGCTCGCCGGCGCAACGAAAAAGCCCTACCACCTCAAATAAAGGTTAGGGACGCCGCAGCCGCTGCGGCTGCCGCAGAAATCCTCCTAGGGCACCACTAAGGCAACAGCCCTCTCGGTCCGGGTCCTCGCGGTGTCCAACCGGTCAACATTGACGGAACATTCGCCCGAGTACCTTTCCGCATGCCCCAGGCCAACATTGTGGCAGCTTTTGCCGAGTTGGAACACATGGCCGACACCCACGAGGTGCAACGCGCCCGAGCTCGCTTGGAAGTTGCTCAGGAACAAGTTGAACGGTCGTATCGCGCCAGATCCCGATCTGGCGAACTAATTCGGCTCGCTCTGCAAGCTACCGCTCTGCTTATAGCAAATCGGATAGGGATCATCCTCGCCAGAGGAACCCACCACTGCCCGTTGTTGAAGAAGAGGTGGCCCAGAACCACCACGAGGAGGAAGAGGTAGAACGGCGCAACCTGCGCAACGCGGACAACCGCCGTGATCGCTATCAGGAACAGCGCGGCAGGCGCCAAAGGCACTACTACCCGGCCAACCCCAAGGAATGTGATCTCCGAGATCGTCTGAGGGACAACGTCCGGGACATCCGCGCCGACCTCAACGCCTGGCATCGCGAACGCGGCGCAACAGAATATGGGCGTCGCAAGCGATACGACCGGGACTATGGTCGACCCGACCGCCAGCCGGTAGGAGAAGCAGGCGACGCAGCAGCAGAGGAAGACGAGCGTCGCGTAGTCCATGAGCTCATGGAACGCGAGCAGTACAACGCGCGATACGGCCCTCTGCGGGACGATCGCCGCCAATGGGATGACGATGCTCGACCCCGCGTCGACCAAGGCCGATCTCCTCGTCGCAACCGCCACAACGATGAGGAGGACGCATTCGATGGCTTTGCCACTTTCTCCGCCTGGCTCCATGCCGTGCAGTGGCCTGAGTCCTTCAAGCCAGCTCAAGTCGAAAAGTTCGACGGTCGCTCCGACCCAAAGCTCTAGCTCAAGACATACCATACGGCGGTCAAAACCGCCCACGGATTCAACGACCAAGCCGCCGCCTACTTCCCTGTGATGTTAGGCAAGGAGGCGCAGCTGTGGCTTGAGGGCCTCCCTCGTAATACCATTGATAGCTGGGTAGACCTCTGCCACGCGTTCACAAAGAACTACCAAGAAAGCTTCACTCGGTCGGGCTCCAGATTCGATCTGGACTATGTCAAGCAGAGGAAAGGTGAAAGCCTCCGCGACTACATGGATCGATTCTTCGACAATCGGAACAAGCTTACTGACGTTGAAGATCGAGACGTTATTGACGCGTACAGACGCGGCCTCATCGACGACCCACTCTTCCTTGCGCTCTTCAAAGTTAAACCGAAGTCAGTCTCCAAGCTGATGGACATGGTCGACCTGGAAGTTCGAGCCGACCAAGCTGAACTGGCCCAATTCAAGAACAAACAGAAGCGGCCTGAAGACGACGACCGAGTCGAGAGCTCGAAACGCCACGAGCCATTGCGTGGATGCAAGGTAGGCCCCGAGCCCCTTATAGCCCTAGCAGAAGATGAAGGCCGGGTGGAACCCAGGTTTCTCTCGGTAGAAATCCATGATACTCTGAACGACCAATGCCCCTTCCATAAGGAGGCCAAGCACACCCTTCGCGACTGCCACGTGCTTCTTAAATAACTCGGCGCCATGCCACCGACCAAGAAACAACGCTACAACAACAACGGGGGCCGCTACAACAACTACCTCCGCGACGGCAACAACAGCGACCGGCGTGATGACTATCACCGCAGAGAGGACCGCGACCGCCGGGACGACTACCGCCGTGGCGACAACCGCGACCGCGAGGCCTCGGACCGCCGAGAAGAACCACGTCGTCAAGACAACGAGCGCTGACCCGCCGCACCAGCAGAAGCTCCCGGGTGCAGCGCCAATGGCGACTTCCATCACACTGACCGCCACGTCAATGTCATCATCGGGGGGCCTGGCGCCTTCCTAGACACACGCAAAGGCAAGCTGCACAAGCGTGAGGTGAAGATGTTCTCCGCCAAGCCTATGAAATATATGCAGTGGTTGGAGATGCCCATTACCTTCAGTCGCACCGACCACTGGGTACACCTACCTGAGCCCGGGTCCTACCCACTCGTTGCCGCCCCGGTGGTCGAGCGTGTCCTCCTCTCCAAGGTTCTGGTCGATGGCGGGAGCGCCCTGAACATCATCTTCACCAGCACTCTGAACAGCATGGGGTTCAACTACAGCCGACTCCTGAGTGCCGAAGACCCGTTCTTTGGCATTGTACCAGGAAAAGCTTCCTACCCGATAGGAAGGGTCGCCCTGCCAGTCACATTCGGCACGGCCGACAACTACCGCACGGAGTTCCTATACTTCGAGGTAGCCGACTTCCAGAGCTCCTATCACGCCATCTTTGGCCGGCCCATGCTGGCTCGGTTCTTGGCTATTCCGAACCACACATACCTGGTTCCGAAGATGCCCGCGCCCAATGGAGTCCTCTCCATCTGTGAAGATATCAAGACCTCCTTCGAGTACGACGGAGAAGCTATCAAGATAGCCGAGTTGTCCCGGCAACTCGGCAACAGCGCCTTGTTAGCAGAGGCAACCCCCAAGGCGGCGACCGGCAAGCCCGTTCTCCCGGAGCAGAAGCAGCAACCCACAGCGCTGACACGTGCAGAAGCACCTAAAGCAATCAGTCTGGGACTCGACGACCCCGCCAAGACGGCCCTCATAGGGTCAGGGCTCACTCCTAAATAGGAAGACGCACTCACCTCCTTCCTCCGGGATAACTGGGATATTTTCGTATGGAAACCATCAGACATGCCAGGAGTCCCGACGGAGAAGGCTGAGCACTCCTTGGATTTGAGCAAGAACGCGAAGCCACCAAGCAGAAGCTATGCCAATTCGCTCAAGATCGAAAGGAGGCCATTAGGGTAGAATTGAATAAGCTCCTAGGTGCTGGTTTCATTAGAGAATGCAAACACCCTGAGTGGCTTGCAAATCTTGTACTTATAAAGAAGAAAACCGGTGAATGGAGAATGTGCATTGACTACACGGATCTCAACCGCTACTGCCCTAAAGAACCCTTCCCTCTTCCACGAATCGACCAAGTCGTAGACTCCACGTCCGGCTGCGTACTCCTCTGTTTTCTAGATTGCTACTCCGGCTATCACCAAATAGACCTCAAGACGTCCGACCAGGACAAAATGGCGTTCATCACCCCGCACGGCATCTACTGCTACAAAACGATGACCTTCGGGCTGAAGAACGTTGGCGCCACATACTAGAAGGCCATCCAAGGTTGTCTGCAAAGCCAAATCGAGCGAAATATTGAAGCCTACGTGGACGATGTTGTCATCAAAACGTATGACGCCGACTCCTTGATCGTCGACCTTTAACAATTTACGACGCTTCAGGTGGAAACTTAACCCGACGAAATGCGTGTTCGGTGTACCATCAGGAAAGCTCCTGGGCTTCCTGGTCAGTCAACATGGTATCGAGGCGAAACCAGTCAAGCTAGACGCCATACGCAACCTCGAGGAACCCAAGTGCAAGAAAGATATCATGAAACTCACAGGAATGATGGCGGCCCTGAGCCGATTCATCAGCAAGCTCGACGAAAAGGGACTTCCGTTCTTCAAAATCCTCAAGAAGGCGGACAAGTTCGAATGGACCCCTGAGGCTAGCAAGGCCCTGGCCGACCTCAAGGAGTTCCTGGTCAACCCCGCGGTAATCACGGGCCCGACCCCTGGGGAGGAACTGCCGCTCTACATCTCGGCCACCACACACGTGGTCAGTACGGCCCTGGCCATTGAGCGACAAGAAGAAGGCAACCCATACAAGGTCCAGCGCCATGTATATTTTGTCAACGAGGTACTCGGCGACTCCAAAGTCCGATACCCTCACCCTCAGAAGTTGCTCTACGCACTCCTGATCACTGCCAGGAAGCTGCGCATTACTTCCAGGCCCACGTCATCCGGGTTATCTCGAATTTCCCACTTGAAGCCATCCCGCACAACAAAGACGCCAACGGACGAATAGTAAAGTGGCCCGTCGAACTCGGAGAGCACACCATCAACTTCGAGCCACAGGAGGCCATCAAATCCCAGATCCTGGCCGACTTCGCGGCCGAGTGGACAGAGATACAGGCCCCGACCCTAGAGGAGCAGCCGGAGCACTAGAAGTACTTCGACGGCGCCCTCAACCTCGAAGGAGCAGGTGTAGGAGTTATGTTCATCTCCCTAGAGGGACAACACCTAAAGTATGTTCTCCAAATACATTACCAGGCCACCAACAATGGGGTCAAGTACGAAGCCCTTATCCATGGTCTCCGGATCGCGGTGTCACTCGGCATCAAGCGGCTGATGTGCTACGGCGACTCTAAGCTAGTCACCGAGCAACTCAACAAGAATTGGGACACGACGAAAGAAACCATGAGCGCATATTGTGCGGAGGTCCGCAAGCTTGAAGCCCACTTCTATGGGCTCGAACTCCACCATGTCCTACGAGAAGACAATGTCGCCACCGACATCCTGTCCAAGCTGGGGTCAACAAGGGCCCAGGTTCTAGTCGACGTTTTTGTCCAAGACCAGCGAACCCCATCCATCAAGATGCTTGAAGACGGCAGCCCCGTGCCCGACCCGGAGCCACTCCCAAGTGACCCGTCGACCAACGAAATTCTCCTGATAGAAGCAGACTGGCGCGCCCCCTTCGCTTTTCTCACGGAGAGCTGGTCACGGGCACGAAAGAGAAAATCAAGAAACTAACACAGCGCTCGACAAATTACGTCGTCATTGGCGACGCCTTGTACAGAAAGGCTGCCTCCACAGGCATACTCATGAAGTGTGTCCTTCGTGATGAAGGCATCAGCCTCTTGAAAGAAATCCACTCGGGCACGTGCAGCAACCATGCAGCCGCCGGGACTTTAGTCGGCAAAGCCAATAGGGCAGGATTCTACTGGCCCACGGCTTTGTCCGATGCCAAACACCTGGTATGCCATTGCACAGGGTGCCAGTTCTTCCAGAAGCAAAAACACCTCCCAGCACAGGCGCTCCGAACAATTCCTCCACCCTGGCCATTCGCGGTATGGGGACTCGACAATGTCGGGCCATTAAAAACCGCTCCGGGCGGACTCAAACATCTCTTGGTGGCAGTCGACAAGTTCACCAAATGGATCGAGTACAGGGTGGTAGCCGACACCAAGTCTGTCACAGCAGCCAAATTCATCGAGGAACTGACCCATCGATTCAGCGTCCCTAATCGCATCGTCACTACCTCGGATCCGAGTTCACAGGACACGAGTTCTGGGACTTCTGCCAGGACAACTGTATCGACGTTTACTACTCTTCCTCGGCGCATCCCAGGTGCAATGGCTAAGTTGAGCGCGCCAACGGCATGGTCCAGGACTCGCTTAAGAAGGCCATGTACGACGACCTAAATAAGCACGCAGGCCGGTGGGCTAAAGAAGTGCCTCACATTATATGGGGCCTACGGACACAGAAGAGCCGAGCTACAGGTTACACCCTGTTCTTCCTAGTTTACGGCTCCAAAGCCGTCTTACCAGCCGACCTCGCCTATGGTGCCCCGCGCATCCAGCACTATGAGGAAGGAGAAGCGGAAACCAGCCGGCAGTTTGACATTGACAGCGTAGAAGAGCATTGACTCGCTGCCTTGATCCAACATGCCCGGCACGAGCAATAAGTGCGACGGTACCACGACAAGAACGTCCGGGAAAGATCCCTAAATGTTGGTGACCTGTCCCTGCGCCGAGTCATGTCCAGCAAAGGCCAGCACAAGTTGTCGGCCCCCTGGGAAGGCCCTTTCATCGTCAAGGAAGTCGTCTCGCCAGGAACATACAGCCTCCAGTGGGCAAATGGTAACCCCGTCCCGAACATGTGGAACATAGAGCACCTCGCAAAGTTCTACCCTTAGATGTCCTCAAAGCTATGTATTCTTCCTCTGATTAATAAAAGTGTCTTTTTTCCTTGCCAATGACTCCGGGTCATAAGGCCCGCCATTAACTTTTCAACCGACATCCAAGCTGATGCTCGGGGACTGGGCCCGACCCAAACAAATCTATCACAATCACAGGGAGAGTCCCCGCCGACTCTGACTTTCGAAGTCCTTGCCCGACCCCATGTTCCCCCCGATGTCAGCCGAGCTAACCCGGACAGTCCGAGTCCCCAACCGTGAAACCCTGAGCTCCGCGCTCAACCCGCGCGCTACCAGCGAGTAAGCCTTCCAGCTAAGCGTCGCTGAGTGGTAAGCCGTCCTCTCCGTGAGCAGTGGATAGCGGGATAAAAGGGCGCTTAAACGGCACAAGGCAGTGGCCGATTGGGCGACGCAAAGCCCTAGTCGGCAGGGAAAAGGGTCCACATCTCATTTCGCTAACACATCACACAATGCTCTAATAGATTAAATTCTAATGTACTTATATTATATTCTAAAGCACTGCTTACATCAACAACCGTCACTTTACAGGCCAAGCCCCTTCGCTACAGTCTCCGCCAGGGGCGTGCACTCATCTACTAAGTCGTCGAACTGCTCGTCGGAGACCCCGTCAGGAAGGCCATCGCTGATTGGAGCAAGATCGAGTGATGGAAAGTGCTCTTGAATCAACGCCAAGATCCGACCACCACAGCCGACTACAGGTCTCCTGCACTAGCTGCGCCGCCCGTGTAGGCCCGGCCTAGAGCCGCTGAATCAGCATCAAAGCCCCGGGCCTGACTAGGTAGGGACCAGCGAATTGGCGTTGAACTCGGCCGCCTGCCGCAGCTCCAGTAGCTCGGCCCGAACACCTGCAAAAGAAATCTCTAAGCATACCAGCCATCAGGAAGAGCAGCTAACACCACAAGCGGCACTCACCATGTATGGTCAGTTGTTGACGGTCCTTATAACATAAAATCCGACCGTCAATAGGCTCAGAAACCAATAAAGATCAAGGCATAACTTAGACATTAGTATTCAAATAATGGTATACCATGCATATCTGGAATATATTTGAGTGCAGGGACTACGGTGCAAAAGATGGGCAAAACTGGGCACAGGCCCAGGTCGGCCGACCTGGCTAGGTCGGGCGACCTGGCCTGAGCGCCGATCAAGCTCAGTTTCGATACATGTCAAGAAGCACACTGAAGAAGGATCATGGACGTTGATTCGTCGTCGGTTCAAGTCAAGGGTGAGGATGAGCCACGTGTCATTCCCATGGATTGAAGGGCCCACACATAAACACAATTGCACCCAAATGGAGTATACCCACCTGGAACCGTCATGAGGACCCACATGGAAGTCAACCAGAGAAGAGTGGGGCCGAATGGCGGCGGAACCAGGTCGGCCGACCTAGCCAGATCGGCCGACCTGGCCCTGCGGCCGTTTCGGTTCCCCCTTGACCAGTACCTGTAAACCGTCATCAGGAGTTCATCAGAGCCGTGCGTTGCTGAAGACGGTGGATCCTAGAGTCGGCCGATGTGGGGAATTCGGCCGACCTAGGCCCACCTCCAACTGACTTCAACCGCCTCTGGCTAGCTCCAACCGACCTTGTGATGTTATAAATATCTGCAAAGGGCGCCGTACTCAACACACCAGAAGAAGAGCTCTCCTTTGCTACAAGCTTAGTCTTAGCCTTAGTAGTGATAGTCATAGTGTTAGATCTTCTGAAGGGCTTCCGGAGGAGTCTTGGTAAGTTCTAGAGTTCAGTTCTTGTATTCTCTTACTTACTTGTAATACTCTGAGCTTAATGGAAATACCTTCATATTTATGTTGTATGCCTCAGTTATACCTTATCTACTTAGTGTTGGTATTTTTAACGATCACAGATAAATCCGCAAGCGTACGGATACCGATGTAGCTTTTACCCGAGAGTATTCCAGGGTATCGAATCCACAGGGAACGTGTGTGTACTAGTGATGAGTTAAGAACGACCAAGGACAAAAGAAGTGATAAATGTGTAGAAGGTAGAGAGGGTTATTTCTATATAATTCTGGATAATCAAAGGATTAGTTCAAGGTGTTTACGATATTACTTGCTTCGGGACGCTCAACCGTCAAAATCCGGAAAGGGATGCGAAGGGGACTAAGCAAGCCAAGCAATGGTCCTACTGACTCTAGTACTTCTCACGTGGTGGACAACGTAGGCCGTCAGGGCTGTCACCACCTGGGGCTACCACTACAAATCCGTGGCACTAGGCGCACTCCAAGGTATTCAAAAGACTATACACCACGTATACTCAATTAAATACTATCTTAGCATTGCAAGTACTAAGACACTTATCACAGCAAGGAGCCCACAAGTATAAAGTAAAGCTTGAACTATATTAAATAAATATTAATCCAGAAATACTAAGAAAATATCCGGATGTTACTCGAACCTGAGCCGCACCCGCCGAGGAACAAGAAGGAGAGAGGAGCCGACATTCCCGGCTTCTCCCGGACTCTCGCCTCACCTCTCACCTATTCTAACACTACATTGGATTTGGAACTTGGAGCTCTTGCTTCACTTCTTGTGTTTGAATGAGTGGGGGAGGTCCTCTATTTATAGTGGGAGAGGTGCCTTGGGAGAGTGGATATGCTTCAAAGGTTCTAAGCAATATTCCTCCTCCAAACTCTCCCTCTCTTCCACCTGTCCCTAGATACCGACCTCACAACGTCGGTAGTGCCTGGTCCTCGTACGTGGAGGCGGTAGGGGAGCAGAACCAAAGGAAACCGTCAAGAACCGGACGCCCTTGGCCAAAAACCAGAGAAAACCGAGCCTTCACTCTTTCCTGTACGTCGGTGCAGCAGAAAGGGGACAGGAAGAAGTTCTCCCAGAGCAGGAACTGCAAAATTGTTAACATTATAATATGTCAGGACATCAAGAGCTGAATGGAGTACTATCTCTATAACTAAAAGGCTATGGCAGATTTATGATGTCCTACCACAGTTTATGTCAAGTAAGCCAAGGCAAGTTTATGCCCAACATTGCAACAACACTGTAAGTGGGGAAAATTCAATCCAGTAACCATCCCAGATTTCCCCAACTGCAACCGGCTGGTTAAAGAAAATCAGTATGGTGGTGTACTACTTATCAGCCACTTAAATACGATAAACCTTGAGTAAACCCTTGGTTCGGCTTGCCGTGATTGAACAATGCGTCAGTGTTCAAATTGCATCTCTTAGCTTTCAATCTTCCCTAGCAGATCTAGTTGCGCGGTGTACAGGGTAGGTGCGGTTTGATACCTTGAGGAAGAGTTGCGGGTTCAAGGCAACGTCGTTGGCTCTGGGCAGCTTCTCATGGAGGCGCCCGGGGCGGAGGAAGATGAGCACGTTGGTGGCGAGCAGCACCGCCGTGGCGGGCGGCCGGGCGGAGTCCGCGCGGCCGTACTCGTACGCCACCTGCAGCCCCAGCAGGGGGATCATCCCCTTCACCGGATCGAAGACGAAGCGGCGCGGCGGCCACCGGTGGCGGAAGCTGCTCATGCCGGACCCCATCTCCGAGACCGCCGCCGACCGCTACACGAAGGCTTCTTCTTCGATTCTGCTCAAAATTCCCTCTGCGCTTGTATCGTCTCGCGGCACCTGTTTCGGAATTTTAGTAGTTCCCTCTTTCTTCGGCCGCGAGAGAAGGGGTGGATTGCGGCGAGGACTCCAGCCCCGTTGCGCCCCAGTTCGTTCGGTTCGCGTTCAACCTCTCTTGTTTTTTCCCTTTTTATTATCTTTTTTTTTCTTCCTTCAATTCGTCTTCTACCTTGTTTCAAACAACCCCCATTCAGGCTTTCAGCCGAACCAGCCGAACCAGCCGAACGGGCTGGTTTCAGCCGAACCAGCCGAACAATGGAGAGAGTTTCGAAGTCAGGCTTTCTTGTAAAATAGAAGTATAGAACAAAATCATTGTTTTTTAGATAAAAGAAACCGGCCTCAACACACAAAATCATTGTTGTAACTCGTTGAACTGATTTCAAGATTTAGCAAAAAAGATCACGCCCGGATCTTACAAGCTTTGGAAGAATTGGTTGAGAATTCAGATTCATCGCCCACGTTTTTCGTGGGCTAGTAGTAGCCCGATGGAACCGCTCGGCAGAAACGGGTTGATATTGGTGGGTTGTAGAAACGGTTGCAGACTTGCAATCTGCTACTCTGCTTCCAGAGTTGGAAGTCCTTGGGCCGCTGAACCTATTCAACTGAGTCAGAAAATACCGATTACAAAGAACGTTGTACTGCAATGCCGAGAAGCTATCAATCATTCTGGCTGAAAAAAATATCTAAGCATAAAATGGTATTCACTGTCAACAATTTACATGTCATTCAATCTGATATAGGAAATTTCGCTGTTCCATGTTCAAATATCATTGTCCAAGAATATTACCAACTTCAAACCATACCTCCAACCATAAAAGATGAGCACATGAATTAAGTATTAGATCTTATTCCTTACTGATTCAGATAGTGGCAACTCGGCTATCACCCTAAACCGCTACAACTCATAAAAAAGAAGTACAGGAACCTGAATATTCGATCTTGTTCCTCGCTGATTCAGATTGTGGCGAGTGGGCTGTCACCCTAAACCGCTATAGCTTTTCACAGTCCGCACAACTTCATCCTCCAACTCAACCAGTGTGTGGCAGAAGTCCTCAGCATCCTTGGCTGGTTCCTTGAATGTGAACCTGAACTCCTTCCAGTGGTATTGTCGAGAGACATTAGTTATGATGGCTGTTGCTGGGACTTTGGCGAGAACATCAAAACCA
Source organism: Alloteropsis semialata (assembly GCA_004135705.1). Taxonomy (NCBI): domain Eukaryota; kingdom Viridiplantae; phylum Streptophyta; class Magnoliopsida; order Poales; family Poaceae; genus Alloteropsis; species Alloteropsis semialata. Next base: position 53,912,673 of record CM014271.1, read on the forward strand.
TGGTGGTCAATGGAAAGCATGACTGCGTTCTTCAAGCAAAGACACAGGATGATAGTCAGTTTACCGAACCAATGCAAAGGTCATAATATGGACAAGAAGAAATAAGCCTCACAAGCAAGAAACGACAAGAGCATGCTATGTATTTTTTTTGGAAAATATAAGAGAATCACTTACTCTTGCTGTCACATCAAAATACTCAAAACAGAAAAGCATTAGTGCTCTCCTTCTTGAGTCACTTCGGTTGATACCATCAATAAGCTTCGCAGAGAATGGCACTAGGAAGGAGAACATATATTTAGAAAATGAACGTAATAGAGCAAAATGAGAAGGTGCAAAACATATAATTGTTGAGAACAACCGACTAGTAGCATCCTAGTGTTAACTATCTACCTTAACATGTGGTCTCTATGTAGCTGCCATTACAAGAATAAAGGTGCAGATGCAGAGGTGAAATAGCTTAACAATCAAGAAAAGAGCTTACTTAGGAGATCAGCTTTCGGTGGTTCGAAGCTGTCTAACTCAATATTATGGCTGCTCCCAGAGGAATCTATGTAGACACATGAACTGCAATGAAGATAAATTGCTTATTGAAACTACTTGCAT
>CM014271.1:53914275-53949088 GCA_004135705.1 Alloteropsis semialata
ATTTCGCTAACACATCACACAATGCTCTAATAGATTAAATTCTAATGTACTTATATTATATTCTAAAGCACTGCTTACATCAACAACCGTCACTTTACAGGCCAAGCCCCTTCGCTACAGTCTCCGCCAGGGGCGTGCACTCATCTACTAAGTCGTCGAACTGCTCGTCGGAGACCCCGTCAGGAAGGCCATCGCTGATTGGAGCAAGATCGAGTGATGGAAAGTGCTCTTGAATCAACGCCAAGATCCGACCACCACAGCCGACTACAGGTCTCCTGCACTAGCTGCGCCGCCCGTGTAGGCCCGGCCTAGAGCCGCTGAATCAGCATCAAAGCCCCGGGCCTGACTAGGTAGGGACCAGCGAATTGGCGTTGAACTCGGCCGCCTGCCGCAGCTCCAGTAGCTCGGCCCGAACACCTGCAAAAGAAATCTCTAAGCATACCAGCCATCAGGAAGAGCAGCTAACACCACAAGCGGCACTCACCATGTATGGTCAGTTGTTGACGGTCCTTATAACATAAAATCCGACCGTCAATAGGCTCAGAAACCAATAAAGATCAAGGCATAACTTAGACATTAGTATTCAAATAATGGTATACCATGCATATCTGGAATATATTTGAGTGCAGGGACTACGGTGCAAAAGATGGGCAAAACTGGGCACAGGCCCAGGTCGGCCGACCTGGCTAGGTCGGGCGACCTGGCCTGAGCGCCGATCAAGCTCAGTTTCGATACATGTCAAGAAGCACACTGAAGAAGGATCATGGACGTTGATTCGTCGTCGGTTCAAGTCAAGGGTGAGGATGAGCCACGTGTCATTCCCATGGATTGAAGGGCCCACACATAAACACAATTGCACCCAAATGGAGTATACCCACCTGGAACCGTCATGAGGACCCACATGGAAGTCAACCAGAGAAGAGTGGGGCCGAATGGCGGCGGAACCAGGTCGGCCGACCTAGCCAGGTCGGCCGACCTGGCCCTGCGGCCGTTTCGGTTCCCCCTTGACCAGTACCTGTAAACCGTCATCAGGAGTTCATCAGAGCCGTGCGTTGCTGAAGACGGTGGATCCAAGGGTCGGCATCAGAGCCGTGCGTTGCTGAAGACGGTGGATCCTAGAGTCGGCCGATGTGGGGAATTCGGCCGACCTAGGCCCACCTCCAACTGACTTCAACCGCCTCTGGCTAGCTCCAACCGACCTTGTGATGTTATAAATATCTGCAAAGGGCGCCGTACTCAACACACCAGAAGAAGAGCTCTCCTTTGCTACAAGCTTAGTCTTAGTCTTAGTAGTGATAATCATAGTGTTAGATCTTCTGAAGGGCTTCCGGAGGAGTCTTGGTAAGTTCTAGAGTTCAGTTCTTGTATTCTCTTACTTACTTGTAATACTCTGAGCTTAATGGAAATACCTTCATATTTATGTTGTATGCCTCAGTTATACCTTATCTACTTAGTGTTGGTATTTTTAACGATCACAGATAAATCCGCAAGCGTACGGATACCGATGTAGCTTTTACCCGAGAGTATTCCAGGGTATCGAATCCACAGGGAACGTGTGTGTACTAGTGATGAGTTAAGAACGACCAAGGACAAAAGAAGTGATAAATGTGTAGAAGGTAGAGAGGGTTATTTCTATATAATTCTGGATAATCAAAGGATTAGTTCAAGGTGTTTACGATATTACTTGCTTCGGGACGCTCAACCGTCAAAATCCGGAAAGGGATGCGAAGGGGACTAAGCAAGCCAAGCAATGGTCCTACTGACTCTAGTACTTCTCACGTGGTGGACAACGTAGGCCGTCAGGGCTGTCACCACCTGGGGCTACCACTACAAATCCGTGGCACTAGGCGCACTCCAAGGTATTCAAAAGACTATACACCACGTATACTCAATTAAATACTATCTTAGCATTGCAAGTACTAAGACACTTATCACAGCAAGGAGCCCACAAGTATAAAGTAAAGCTTGAACTATATTAAATAAATATTAATCCAGAAATACTAAGAAAATATCCGGATGTTACTCGAACCTGAGCCGCACCCGCCGAGGAACAAGAAGGAGAGAGGAGCCGACATTCCCGGCTTCTCCCGGACTCTCGCCTCACCTCTCACCTATTCTAACACTACATTGGATTTGGAACTTGGAGCTCTTGCTTCACTTCTTGTGTTTGAATGAGTGGGGGAGGTCCTCTATTTATAGTGGGAGAGGTGCCTTGGGAGAGTGGATATGCTTCAAAGGTTCTAAGCAATATTCCTCCTCCAAACTCTCCCTCTCTTCCACCTGTCCCTAGATACCGACCTCACAACGTCGGTAGTGCCTGGTCCTCGTACGTGGAGGCGGTAGGGGAGCAGAACCAAAGGAAACCGTCAAGAACCGGACGCCCTTGGCCAAAAACCAGAGAAAACCGAGCCTTCACTCTTTCCTGTACGTCGGTGCAGCAGAAACCGGCAGGACTCAGTAGAAAACCGCCGCATCGGGAAAAAGATCCCCGCGGACCGAGGCAAAACCGGCCTGCAGCCTGTGCCTGATCGCCACCTGTCCTGGGCTCGCGTCCCTCGCGTGCGCGGCCGATCGCCTGGGCGAGTACGCGGCAGCCACTGGTTATGTTGTATGCCTCAGTTATACCTTATCTACTTAGTATATACTATTTATGTCTTACACCTCAATCAAGTGAATGTATGTTATGGCATTGGCTCAATGTGCCTTTTGGTTGCTCTATTTATTAACGTGATAGATAGAGTTGTATCTCGTATTGCAAACATGGTGTTTGGGATACGGTATGCTATTGAGGGTACCGCTGCCAACCCAATCATTCACTTCTATATCTTTTACCCCTGTTTAGATTATGGTACATTAATACTGTTGTACGTAAGAGCATTGGATGGCACATCTCTCTTTAACTAAACGCTTTCCCTGCGGATAAACAAATAACGATACTCTGGAATACTCCCGGGTGAAATGCTACAACGTACTTCTGTGCGCTTGCAGAATATCTGTAACGTCTAGATTTATGATGAAGTATCTCTAGTACCATTACTACTCTAAGTAGTGATGCTAAGAAATACCAACAAGCATTTCTGGCGCCGTTGCCGGGGAAAGCAAGTGGTTAAAGAGATTTGAACATCCATGCATTTCGTGCAACAAAATTAATTGCCAGTAATCTAGCAGGTTTACCCTTTTCGCTCTGTTTCTCTGTGATGTGAAACAGGGTAGTGCATGACTGGTTTCCAACTACCATCCAACTACGTCGAGAACCCAAATACTATAGGAAGGAGGGTACGCTCTCGTGTCGTAATCCCTCAGGTGTTCTTGTCGGAAACCGAACCAGTCATCGGAGAATCCTCCAACCAAGGAGAATAACCCGTTCCCGTAGTACCCCAACCGGAAGAAGCCATGGCCGACAGAACCATTCGTGACTACTCCGCTCCGTCCGCTGCCCAGATCCCTACGGGTCCAGCAGTGGAAGTGGGGGATCATGCTTTTGAGCTGAAGGCTCCGCTTATCAACATGGTGCATGCTAGCCCCTTCTGTGGGAAAGCCAATGAAGACGCCAGTGCTCACCTGCAGCACTTCCTGGAGGTGTGCAGTACCATCACCATCCGAGGGGTGGATCAAGAGGCCATCAGGCTCCGTCTATTCCCGTTCTGGCTGCTGGGTAGAGCCAAACAATGGTTCTATTCCAACCGTGAGGGGGTGAATACATGGACCAAGTGCTCCAACGCCTTTTTGGCAAAGTTCTTCCCCATTGGGAAAACCAATGCCCTTCGGGGAAGAATCTCCAGCTTTCAGCAAGAGTCCGGGGAGACGGTCCCGGAAGCGTGGGATCGCTTTCAGGATTACATTTTGGCGTGCCCCCACCATGGCATGCAAGAGTGGCTCCTGCTTCAGAACTTCTATCATGGGCTGTCCCAAACAGCCCGTGAACACATGGATGCTGCTGCTGGAGGGGCATTCCTCTCTTTGACTGTGAACGCCGCCAAGCTCCTCATCGAGAAGATGGTGTCAAACCAATCTTAGAATGACGACCATCTTCAGGGACGCAAACGCGGTATGCACACCGTGAAGGAGGTGGACATGCTGGCCGCCAAGATGGATCTTATTATGAAGCGCCTTGATGACCGCACCAAGGATGGAGGCGCCGACAATGAAGGGCCACTGGACTCACACATGACGTGTGAAGTCTGTGGAGAAACTGGCCACTCGGGGAACAACTGCCCCGAGACACAAGAGGAGGTACAGTTCATGAACAGCAGCAACGGGTACCGGCCTCAAGGGAACTGGAATCAGCAACGCCCATTTTACCAGGGCGGTAACAATAATAACTCTTTCTCCAATCAACCTTCCCTTAAAGATCTTGTCCTTGGTCAGGCCAAGATTAATGAATCTATCTCTAAGAGGCTTGCTGTTAATGATAAGGCTCTGGAGGGCATAAACCCTAAAATAGAAAGTTTGTCCTCCACCTTCCAAAGCCAGCTGAGTTTTAATAAGATGTTAGAAACCCAATTAGCTCAGTTAGCTACCGCTGTTCCATCTGGTGATAAGGGGCAAATTCCCGGACAGCCAGATTCGTCATTTGAAAATGTTAAGGCTGTGTCCACGAGGAGCGGAAAGGCTACTTGGGACCCGGTTCCCCCTAACCATGCAGGGAAAACAGCAGCACCAAGAAAGGAGACCCCTACTGTGGAAGAAGAGCCAGAAGCCGAACTAGCACCAGCTGGACAGACTGCGCCACATGAGTTTTATGACTCCAACGTCTGGCCATTCCCGCAGCGTCAAAAGAAACCATCCGCGGACGAATAATTCGCTAGGTTCGTAGAGGTCATACAGAAATTGAATATACATGTGCCTTTGCTGGATGCTATGCAGGTACCAACCTATGCAAAGTATTTGAGGGACATTCTCAACAACAAACGTCCACTCCCAAGTACCGAGATCGTAAAGCTGACTGAGGAGTGCAGTGTAGCGATCCTAAATAAAATCCCGGAGAAGAAGAAGGATACAGGATGTCCCACCATCACATGTACAATCGGGACACAACACTTTGAGCATGCGCTCTGTGATCTAGGAGCAAGTGTCAGCGTAATGCCAAAGTTAGTTTTTGACCGCCTCAACTATACTACCTTGTCTCCTACTCCCATGAGACTGCACTTCCGGTGCGCATCCGGGATTGCTTCGTTCCTGTCGACTTCGTGGTACTGGACATGGACATGAGCAACGATTCATCGCTCATCCTTGGGCGACTCTTCTTGAGGACGGCAGACGCTCACATTAATGTGGGAGCTGGAGAGATCCAGCTCAACATTAATGGAAGGAAGGAGAAGTTTGAGTTCAGGCCAAAAGTGGAGCAATGCTCCATGATCAAGATCAAGTACGGGAGAAACAGTCAAAACGTCAAAGAGGTGGAAGTGACACCTCCAGAGAAAGACAGCCTAATTAAGTTCATGGAGAAGTTCTGGGAGAAGGATTTCCCCATCCGGTATTATGCAAAGCACAACAAGAAGTCTACACGAGGTGCAAAAGCACAGACAAAGAAAACACCGGAACAGGCTGTCGACCGCCAGAAAAAGGGAAAACAGGTATGGCGGGTTAAATCATCTGTATCCTCATCTCCAGGATCAGATGCTGCTTCGTCAAGCTGAATCCTACAAAGGAGACGTCTTCGCTCAACGACGTAAAACACGAGTCCTGCGCCGACAGGTACATCGGTGTTACTAAGCTAGCTTGGGGGAAAAACCCTCCACCAGGTAAGTTCAGGTAAATATTATTTAATAAAGTTTTTTCGTTCAAATAAAGTTAGTAAATGAGAGCCATTTATAATAATCCCATAAATGTTTTAAGTCTATGCTTAATTCTTTTCCTTTGGATATGATGAAAAGTTGCTCTTATTTCTCTCTTGTACCTATGTTTCAACCTGCTATTCTCTTAAGTTTTGAGTTTGCTGGTCGAGCATAATCTTTTCTGTTATCTTGTCTGTCTGTGGGTAGCATAAGCATGCTCTGGTCTAGGTTGTTGTTAGCTACGATATGATAAGATCTAAATGCCTTAAGAGCTTACTAAGCTGGACTTGATAACCGGAGTTCTCTCTTCTAAAATAAAACAGAGAGTTCCTTATGGTGATTAAATTCCCTACCAAAGCTCATAATGTTTTGAACTCCTACCTAAGCAACTTGTTTTGCAATGAGTTTTGTCAAGGTCACTGTGATTCTTAGAGATTTACTTCATGCTTTTAAAACCAAGGTCACGTACACGCCACAATATACATGTTATGCTTCTACTCTGGAAGTGAACATGACATCCATCCATCAACAAAATAAAAGCTCTACATAAAGTATGGTACTCTTCCCTAACTTTGTTGCAAAAAGAGACATGGAGCTGAAAAAAAAGAGAGAGAGCAAATAAAGGCTCTTAGTTCAAAAAAATAAAGCCATGTCTCTAAAAAGCAACTTTATAAAAAGGGAAGAGGGACCTGTAAAAAAAAGAGCTATCATCTTCTATGCCATACACACACGTGCACATCTTGGTTTGAGAGTATGACTTAATTCTCTTTGAATCCTGATTTTGACTTTACAATATGTGCATTGCAAGTATGCAATATAGCTCTCCTAGCACAAGCTCCACCTCAATGAGTGCCATGAGAGTTGAGAGAGGAAATTGGTAAGAAAATACACCATGAGTGACTTGAGAGTACCACCTAAGGAACTCCACTTTTTGAAAAACCTAAAACCTCCGGTTTGATTGTCAAGCAAGGTAGAAGGAAAGGTGCTTGGTCTAAGTCATTCTAGCCATCAACCGCCCAAGACAATAAGAAGCTACAAGCCCCATGAGAAGCCAAGGTAATAAGAGAAGTCTATTTTTTCCAGCTTATTCAATCCTTGGTAGAATATCTTGCTGAACCACTGGTACTTTTGAGGAGTAATGAGAAAGCAACTCCTGATCCACTGAGCCTAAAAGTCCTAATCTTTGCTCGGGACGAGCAAGGGTTAAGCTTGGGGGAGTTGTTGATGGTCCTTATAACATAAAATCCGACCATCAATAGGCTCGGAAACCAATAAAAATCAAGGCATAACTTAGACATTAGTATTCAAATAATGGTATACCATGCATATCTGGAATATATTTGAGTACAGGGACTACGGTGCAAAAGATGGACAAAACTGGGCACAGGCCCAGGTCGGCCGACCTGGCTAGGTCGGGCGACCTGGCCTGAGCGCCGATCAAGCTCAGTTTCGATACAGGTCAAGAAGCACACTGAAGAAGGATCATGGATGTTGATTCATCGTCGGTTCAAGTCAAGGGTGAGGATGAGCCACGTGTCATTCCCATGGATTGAAGGGCCCACACATAAACACAATTGCACCCAAATGGAGTATACCCACCTGGAACCGTCATGAGGACCCACATGGAAGTCAACCAGAGAAGAGTGGGGCCGAATGGCGGCGGAACCAGGTCGGCCGACTCAGCTAGGTCGGCCGACCTGGCCCTGCGGCCGTTTCGGTTCCCCCTTGACCAGTACCTGTAAACCGTCATCAGGAGTTCATCAGAGCCGTGCGTTGCTGAAGACGGTGGATCCTAGGGTCGGCCGACGTGGGGAATTCGGCCGACCTAGGCCCACCTCCAACTGGCTTCAACCGCCTCTGGCTAGCTCCAACCGACCTTGTGATGCTATAAATACCTGCAAAGGGCGCCGTACTCAACACACACCAGAAGAAGAGCTCTCCTTTGCTACAAGCTTAGTCTTAGCCTTAGTAGTGATAGTCATAGTGTTAGATCTTCTGAAGAGCTTCCGGAGGAGTCTTGGTAAGTTCTAGAGTTCAGTTCTTGTATTCTCTTACTTACTTGTAATACTCTGAGCTTAATGGAAATACCTTCATACTTATGTTGTATGCCTCAGTTATACCTTATCTACTTAGTATATACTACTTATGTCTTACACCTCAATCAAGTGAATGTATGTTATGGCATTGGCTCAATGTGCCTTTTGGTTGCTCTATTTATTAACGTGATAGATAGAGTTGTATCTCGTATTGCAAACATGGTGTTTGGGATACGGTATGCTATTGAGGGTACCGCTGCCCCACGGATTAGTAGAGGTAGGCGGCAGGTGGTGACAGCCCTGTCCGTCCTTTGTAATCCTCCACGTACGGGAGTGGGTATTAGGCCTTTATGATAAGACGTCCTACTGTCGTCCCTTGATGAGGGAACCACTGGATACCTCGATGTGTCCTCTTGCATACGATCATTGATTGAGCTTGTATAGGGTATTGTAGTATATCCAAGTTCCATAAGTATGATGCTAATGAACCCTTGTTAATCTTCACTAGTGTACTATACTAACTAAGACTAACATAATGATGAGCAATGAACTTCTGTGTGTCAACCCAATCATTCACTTCTATATCTTTTACCCCTGTTTAGATTATGGTACATTAATACTGTTGTACGTAAGAGCATTGGATGGCACATCTCTCTTTTAACTAAACGCTTTCCCTGCGGATAAACAAATAACGATACTCTGGAATACTCCCGGGTGAAATGCTACAACGTACTTCTGTGCGCTTGCAGAATATCTGTAACGTCTAGATTTACGATGAAGTATCTCTAGTACCATTACTACTCTAAGTAGTGATGCTAAGAAATACCAACACCAGTTCATGCTCGTCCTTCAACTTTTGGTTGGCTTCCACCAAGCGCTCAGATTCGGCCTTAAGGCGCTTATTCGACTCCTTCAGTACGCCGACCTCCTCCTCGAGCTTCCGCTTGGCCCCGGACAGCTTCTCTACCTTCCCTTGGAGAACCTTCTCCTTCTTCTCCGCATCTACAAGGAATCATCATCAGCACAAAAACCCGGCTGGGGAACCGCCCTGGCGCATCGCAGGAACCTACCCTCCGACAGTATCTTCATATCATTCATCAGCTCCTCGTTGAGCTTGACGACGTTGGCCATTTCCCTCTCCTTCTTCATTAGGCACTTCTTGGAGTCGTTGGCCTCCGGGACTCGCTCCTCCTGAATCTTGGACAAGGTCCGGCGGTCCTCGAGGGCCTGCTACTTCAAGAGAAGGTCTTTCATAGACCGAGCCGTGAAACCCTGCTCAATGATAGAAAACGGTCAGCCGCGGCAAGAACAATAGGACTCATAAGTTCAAGATATCATACTTTGACGAAGCGATCAAGCACACCAGCCACGTTCTGCAGCTTCCGAAGCTTGCTCTCGTGGTCAGCGATGTCAAGCTCCAGAACACGCTCAGGAGTCAGCGCTGATGCGCTCGGCCCGGCCCCAAGCCCGGTCACAATGGCCTCTACTCTGGGCGCCACAACAGTGCCAACCCCGGCACTCAGCTGTTCCCCGAGCAGCTGGTCATCGTCATCGTCAAGCGGAAGAGGACCACCGACCAGGTCCTCCACCCCAGTCGCCTTGCTCGGATTTTCATCAGCACTTACCATCTTAGGCAGCTCCACCTGCTCGTCGGGGGCCGGGGGGCTCGTCCCCAAAGTGACACGGGGAGGTCTCGGCGGCTGAGCCCGGTCCTCGGCCAAGGGGCCACCCGGCCTCTGCTCCGGCAAGCCTTTTTCGAGGCTGCTCCCGAGTCCCGTGCGTGTGACAGGCGACTAAATCAGTGCCGCCTTATCACCTGCACCTGGGAGTGGCATCAGTCTAGCCCCACCTCCATGGCTTTCGAGCCTACATTCAAAGCAGACACAACATAAATACGACAACCCAAGCAACGCTCAAGGCATATCAAGAAACTTACCTGCTCTTCCGAGGACGTTTGAACTCGACCCTCTTCAGAAGCATAAGCAGTGTCGAACTAGGGGCTGGAAGCGACTCCGACTGTTCCGGCGGCTACACGTAGAGGGTCCCCTGACCGCCAGCGTTGGTCCGGGGCGAATCCCCCAAGTCCGGGCTCGAGGGGGACCCGTCGGCTTCCTCCTCGGCTTCGCTCGCCGAGGATACAGCCTCCTCTTCCTCTTCACCTGGGACTCAGCCAGTGTAGCCTGCCACAGCTTGGGCAGCTGCCTCGGCGATGAACCCCCACCGGCCGACCTCGTCGACTTCGACATTGTCACCTTGCGCACAGCTGTGCACCTTGGCTTTCCTGCACCAATGACAGCCGCGCAGGGTTACCTGATCATCATCCGAATCCTCCAGGGGAGCCAAAATCAAGTCGCCAGCCTCCCATTCGGCTGGCTCCTCGTCCACCACTCGAGGCATCTGGGACGCCTCCTCCGCCGTCATAAGCTTCTCCAGCCGAACGCTACCCTCGAGCAACGGAGCTGGACAAAAATACTTCGCCACACGTTCCTACAGGACAATCAACACAGCAACTCAGGCTCGCATACGCAGAACCATATATCCGGCATCAGGCTATAAAAAGTCGTATGGGAATCAAGCACTTACCGGCGGCGGCAGGTTATGCAATGAAAAGGGCACAGGTGTACCTTGGTTGTAGATTTCCCCTCGCATAAAGCTTGAGACCCTCTCCTTGGTATCAGGGACGGACACGGACCGGACTTGTTCTCGAGTCGGATCCTTGGCGCCCGAGAATTCATACCCAGGGTGAACCCGGTCCTTAATGGACTGTGTCAGACACCGGACGAAGGAAATCATAATGGCCGCCGCAGTCAACTTCATCTCCTTCACCTCGGCTATCATCTGCAGCAACTTCTCAACCTTCTGCAGATCCTTGCCCTCAGGAAGCGACTCCCAATCTGTGATCTTCTTCGGCCGATGGCCAGTCCGGGTCGGCAGGGCTGGTGGATGGTTTGCGTCATAAAACAAATCTGATCGCCATCCCTTGTTGGAGTCATTCATGTCCAGCACGAAGTACCTTTTCGACATACCAGGCCTCAAACAAAATCCTGCCCCACCAATGATCCGGGCCGGGCCTTTACTGGCATCCTCTCCGATTACCTTCATGCGGTACAACCGCCGCCACAAATTGAAGTGCGGCGGAATTCCCAGGAAGGCCTCGCATAGATGAATGAAGACCGAGATTGCAAGGATCGAGGTTCGGTTTAGATGGGTAAGCTCAACACCGTAGAAATGCAGCAGACCCGGAAGAAGTCCCCAGTGGGCAATCTGAAGCCACGCTCGAAGAATGACGCAAATATGACAGTCTTTGTTTCCAAGTGCTCCCATGGCTGTGCGTCGTCCCCAGGAGGGCGCCACAGCAGCTCCTCTTTGGGCCCCAGTACACCTCGCCGAACCATATCTTGAAGCTTCCCTTCAGTCATGGATGACTGGCCCCAGGCAGGTTTTTGGGGCGACACTTCCCCAGGCACGGAAGTCAGTTCCACGACCCCGACAGACAACGTAATCGCCTTCGCCGCGACATCCGTCCCGGCGGCAGCTGCCAGCCTCGCAGCAGCGCCACCCCCGCTGGCGTCGGCATCTCCTGCAGCCTCCGATTGGACTGCGATGGACGTCGCCGTCCTCCCCGCAGCGGCCTCTCCGCGACCCGCAGAGACGCCCGCATTCACCGCCCTCGTCAGCGGCGGCACCTCCGACGACGACGACGGCACCTTCAACGAAGCCTTTGGGTCCGTCATCTCCGCTCCCAATGCGCGGGCGCAACAAAAGTTGAGTCATGGCGGCGGTGGTGGAAGAATTCCGGCAGTAGCGAGTGTGCTGCGGCTGAATCGAACTCACGGTGGCGCTAAGCGGCGGTGAAGGACGGAACGATTCAGATCTCGGAATGACAGTGGTAAAAACCGTCGGCGACCGATTCGATTTATCCCCTCCTCACCGATTCAAATTACCCTAACGGCGCCGCTACTAACGGACGGAATCCGCGGTGATTCCGTCAATTGCGGGCCAACGGCTCCTTGCCCAAGGAACTCGGCAAGCCCCGACGTCCGGGGACTCGGCGCTACGACCCCGGTCAACGGGTCTCCGTGACTCGGCCAGCCCTGACGCTTGGGGACTCGGCGCTCTGACTCCGGTCAACGGGTCTCCACGACTCGGCCAGCCCCGACGCTCAAGGACTCGGCGCTCTGACTCCGGTCAACGGGTCTCCGCGACTCGGCCAGCCCCGACGCTCGGGGACTCGGCGCTATCTCCGGTCAATGGGTCTCCGCGACTCGGCCAGCCCCGACACTCGGGGACTCGGCGCTACGACTCCGGTCAATGGGTCTCCGCGACTCGGCCAGCCCCGACGCTCGGGGACTCAGCGCTCTGACTCCGATCATTGGGTCTCCGTGACTCGGCCAGCCCCGACGCTAGGTGACTCGGCGCTCTGACTTCGGTCATCAGGTCTCCGTGACTCGGCCAGCCCCGACGCTCGGGGACTCGGCGCTCTGACTCCGGTCAACGGGTCTCCGCGACTCGGCCAGCCCCGACGCTCGGGGACTCGGCGCTATGACTCCGGTCAATGGGTCTCCGCGACTCGGCCAGCCCCGACGCTCGGGGACTCGGCACTCTGACTCTGGTCATCGGGTCTCCGTAACTCGACCAGCCCCGACGCTCGGGGACTCGGTGCTCTGACTCCGGTCAACGGGTCTCCGCGACTTGGCCAGTCCTGACGTCTAGGGACCCGGCTCTGCGAATCTAGCTATGACCTTACGTTGCCAAGTTGGCCCCCGGGTCAGGGATAACAGAAATCATACTTGCAGTCAGGCTATAAAAAAGAGGATTCATTAACAAACTGTGCAATTATAAAGAAGAGCCGGCCATGGACCGGTTACAAGGATAAAAAGCTTTTACCGTCAAGATGACGGCTTGGGGCACTCGCCGTGGCGCGAATTGCTGCGTACGCAGCAAGCTTCGTCCACATGAGCTCATCGCAAGCTCTCTTGTAGCACCATGGTGACCGACGACGGGTTAACCCCACTTGAGGGTTGTGTGCGAATGCCTCCGGGTTTCCCTTGGCTCTACAAGCATTTCACCCTACAAGGCCCTTGGCCCAAGGCAATGCCAGGAGAGAATGGGAAAGCATGCAGACGCTCATCAGCACCTCAAGATCTTCGCAAGCACTCTTCTAACACCAAGCTCTCAAGTCCTCATGGTTTCTCCCCGGAGGATGAACCCAACAACAAGTTCCCAACATGTTTTCTAAGTGGTCACTACGCTTCTCTTCCAATGAGTGCAAGGTCCCGAACCTCTGCATCTATTTATAGCCCCGTGCTAGCTATTCCCATGTGACCTCGGTCGCACTATTCGGCGCGTGAACTCTGCGCTGCGCAGCCCTTCTCCCCGAGGCGCTCAGTCCGCCCTTATTGTCTTCGACAGCCTTTGATCACGGGTGCGATCTGTGCGCTCACATTAATACTGTTGTTGTCACAACGCGCTCAGACACCCGCGGTGTTCTTATCCTTTGGGCGGGCTACCCCGGCGCTTGGTGTTCAATCTTTTTTGACCTTTCGTCCGATTTTTCTAATCGACCCAATGCTCGGGGACTACTTCATATGCATCGCTCTCCATATGCCCCATCGGGATGTGTCACTTTTTCAAAGTGGTGCAGTCCCTTATGGTGTCCAACTTGGCCACAACTCGGCACTACGTCACTCGGGGCTTTACCCCCGGGTCGGCCCAGGGTCATCCCCGATGACCTACGGTTTGTTCTTTTTTTGAGCACCGCACACCCTTGTGTCGGCCTGCTGACCAAGGCGCTTCAGCCGACTACGGAGGTTTCGTTTCTTCATCAGCAGTCCATCACGCGCCTGCACGTTTCTCGGGGACTTGTGGGATATGGGTACCCCTAGGCGCACTACCGACCGAGTAGACAGTCGGCCTGGGCCCACGTCTGACAACAATGTGGGCCGACCCCAGGCCGGCCCACGAGGATCTCCGGACTTGACGGACAAGATCGGTAAAGACTTAGCCCGCAAAGCGCAACGATCTACTCGGATCTCGCCCGAGGATCACAGAGATTATGTTACAACCGACTCGGATTAGTTTCCTAGTTAGAGCCGGATACGATTAGAGATAACCGACTTGTAAACCCTAGGCCATCAGCCTATATAAGGCGGCCTAGGTCGACCCCTTCATTCATTCAATTCTTAGTCACCAGATCCTTCATTGTAACCAAGGACTCGTCGTTGTTCTCCGGAACTCCGCCGAGCAGAGCAATACAACATCATCGAACACAGGACGTAGGGTATTATACCTCCGGGTAGCCCGAACCTGTATAATCCCTGTGTCCCTCTATTACCTCGAGCTCCCTAGCCTTGCGATTGCCCTTTGCCTACAAATCAATCACTTGGGTACCCCCGGATGGACTGCGGGACGAGAACTCAGACACACTCTCTTACAAATTCGATGACCGGCCGTGTATTTTATAAAAAAAAAGAAAAAAACAACTCTTAATTAATGATAAAAACGCATAATTTTATCGCTCTTCTCTTCTCGTGCGGAATTGCTAATGGAAACATATGTCGTCAAAAGTTTTATTCGCTAAGTATTATTTGCCCTATTTATTGTTGATACACTAGAGATTTATGATGATCATTAGGGGAGCTCGCAGTATGAGATATTGCGTTTGTTTTATTTTGTATTAGATATTGAGTTTGTTTTATTTTGTATTGGCAAGTGCTACATAAAAGCACTGGTTTTGTACCGGACGAACAAAATGATTTCACTTCTTTGGCTCTCGTTGATCTCTCCAACTTTTCACCGTAAACCAAAGTCTTTCTAGTTCTTTTTCTAGCATGAATTCTTTTAAATCCTTAGAATAAAACTATCATGCCCCTCAAAATAGTGACGATGTGAAAAGTCGTGAGCCCATGACTATAAGGGCTGTTTGGTTCATTACCGATGCCGGCTAAACCAAAATTTTGGTGCGCCCTTACAAATTGGTGCTCATGTGGTCTGCTGCCTTTGGTTGGCGTCGATTTGTACGGAACTAATTAAGAGCACAGGCGAGAATGCGAGCGTTCATTTTGCTCGCCAATGATTTGGCAGCCAATACCAAAAGCTTGATGTAACGTGGCACCAAGGAATTGGTTGCACGGCACCCTATGACAGTGGATTATATAAATCAGTAGCTATAATAAGTTCGCCGTACCGGCTCTGCCACTGTTTGGAGGTGCTTATTATAAGGCCCCAGATAAATCTCAAATAAGTACCTTTTCATCAAAACACCCATGTTTATTTTGGGGCTTATTTGGTGTGCTTATTATAAGCCCATAAGCCCCTCCAAGAGTGCTTATAGGGACTTATTTGGATGGTCCCCATCCCAAAACACTCCCTTTCCAACTACTACCCCTCTCCATTCTCTCTCCTCTCACTCTCTCTCCTTTGGGCAGGGGTATAAAAGTTATATAAGACCATAGAGACTTATTATAAGTCCTTCAACCAAACACCCTTTTAAGCTTATTATAAGTATGTACTTATGAGAGGCTTATGAACTTATTATAAGCCCCTTCAAACCAAACATGACCTTAACTTCTAATATCTTACTAACGGTTCATCTAATTCTCAAAGTATTTATATATTTATATTTTTGACAAATAAATCTACATAATAAGATGCTACTTGACTATATTTCAATGCCAAAAATTATAACGACAAGTGGACCCTACATGTCATACTAAAAAAGAGATGTGTTTTGACAAAATTTGGAAGGGTTACAATCCAACACATAGATTCGCCAATGTTTTGGTTTTGCCTCTATTTTGATCATGACCAAAATTTGGCAAAGCAAGATTGGGCATAAACCAACGTGCCGACTCTCCGAGATGCCTGTCATAGGACTATAGGAGCATGCCAAAGGAAGCACAACCCCGAGATATGGTTACTTTACTGTTACTATATGTTTTACACATTCTCGAGCTCTTGCCACCAAAAAGAAATATTTGCTGTCTAGGAAAAAAAACATGGGTTTGGATAACCGTTGTTTCGCTCTGCACATGATGTGCGCTTGTGTAATTTTAATTGGCCTTCGTATTTTGTGATGATTATAGCAAAGATCAAACGCGAAATAATCATTCATCAAAGAACCCTAAATCCCAGTTGCACGAAAAAGTGCCCTCTGTCACACTGCTCCACGTCAATTGTCAAACAGCGTTGAAGACGGGCACGCATACTGGGCTTGACAAGTCGAGCGTTTTGGGTGGGCCGGCCTGGCAAGCGGCAACAAAGAAAGGCCCAACGAGTATAACGGGCAGTCCTAAACCCTCCTCCTCTGCCTAAAACCCTAATTTCAGCGAGACACTAACACTAAGCGGCGGCGCGGCGGCCGGCGAGGCGAGGAGCAGAGCAAGTGCGCCAGTGAACTCCCTGCGGACCACGTCCAGCAGAGAATGGAGCGTAGCCGCGCAGGAAAGGAGGAGGAGGAGGAGCGGCTAAGGTCCGACGAGGAGACGGAGGAAGAGGAAGAAGGAGAGGAGGGGTGGGATGACTGGTGCTCCGACGGCGACGATGCCGGCGGCGGGCTGCTGTGCCTGTTCTGCAGCTCGCGGTTCGACGCCGATAGCTCCCTCTTCGAGCACTGCGCCGCGGAGCACCGCTTCGATTTCCACAGGATTGTGAAGGAGCTGGGACTGGATTTCTACGGGTGCATCAAGCTCATCAATTTCGTCCGCTCCAAGGTGCGTCAGCAACATACTTCTGCTTTAGAGTAATTGTTTTGGCCAACCGCAATGCCGCGGTAGTATTACTAGCTCAATTGTTTTTATTAATGTGCTGTATGACGGTATGAATGGCTGATTCGTTGCAATTTTGTTAATTTCTGTGCGTGCTTTGCTGCATTTTCCATCGATTACTGATGCCACTGTCGATTTGCAGGTTGCAGAGAATAAATGCTGGAGCTGTGGCCAAGCATTCTCTTCCAACAGCAAACTCTGCAGCCACCTGCACCCAGCGGAGAATTATCTGATTGAGGGGAAGATTCCATGGGAGGACGATATGTACTTGAAACCTTTCATGGAGGACGATTCCCTTTTGCACAGTTTGTCCATGGACGACGATGAGGAGGATGTGGAGTGTGGAACATCCAGGGAAAGAGGACAGTGTTCAGCAGGGAATGGGGTTTTAGCTGAACCACTTGGGAACAAGCTGAAGCCCTTGTCAGAAGGAAATGGTTCTGATATCAGTGCCCGATTTGAGCAAGAGTGTGCTATTGGGAGTACACAAGGTGATGATAAGGAGTCTTTTGCTCGTGAGACTAGTGATAGCCAACTAAAGGTTGCGCTTGCTAGTGTTAATGCCAAGGCAATCAAAACTGTGGATGATAACTACTTTGGATCTTACAGTTCATTTGGTATTCACAGAGAGATGCTTGGTGATAAAGTAGGTGAACTCCCTCTGGATATTTGGTCAACTTGATCCTGTTAAATATCTATGTCTATTCATTTTCAATATGTGTGGTCTGAAAAACAAAAAAAACACTGAATGCTCTGACCTTTTTCAGGTGAGAACAGATGCTTACAGAGATGCTCTTTTAGGCAATCCTAGCCTTTTAAGTGGAGCATCTGTACTGGATGTTGGTTGTGGCACAGGAATTCTAAGGTATCTAAGCATTTACCATACGGCGATTACATACCGTATACTTATGCACATATGAGTTAGTTTATCTTAACCATGAGGCTCCATGCCGCAAGTCTTGGATCCAATAAAAACAAATAAGCTACATATTTCAATCTGTGAAACGTAACACTACAATAATAGTTTGTAAGCAATTCCTGGTTGGACACTTGGACCAATGTACATAACTGACAGGTTATGGATATTTTTGACTTGGTTGTGGGTTAAGGTTCTGAATAGGTAGTAGGTACAGTGTTCACAAGCCTGGTTCAATTCATGAGTATGTTATCATATTATGGGATATCAATACTAAAGTTATACCACCTTTCTTGTCATGACTTGTGTGAGTGGAAGCACCGCATGTTGTGTAGTGGTCATATTTCTGAAGTGCAAGGTTGGTCATAAAAATGACTGCTCTTGATGCATGATGAATTTTCAATGTTGCATGGGTAGCTGCTGATATGTTACAATAGTCTTTTTGCAGCCAGGGCTGGTGCATCTAGAGTTATTGCTGTTGATGGGAGTGCCAAGATGGCTTCTGTGGCTACCCAAGTATGTCTTTTTTTTTTCTTCAGTATTGTATCAAACTACAAACCTCTTTGCACTATGATTATCTCATAGGTATTGCACGATTCAGGTTGCAAAGGATAATGGTCTGTTGTATGATGAAAATGCGAAAGCAGAACAAAAGCGAGGTGATCAAGTGATGAGCATTGTGCATACCAAGGCTGAAGAGCTAAACAAGAAAATACGAGTTCCACAAAATGGCTTTGATGTGTTAGTGAGTGAATGGATGGGCTATTGCCTGTTGTATGAATCCATGCTGAGTTCAGTTCTGTATGCACGTGATCATTTCCTAAAACCTGGTGGTGCTATTCTCCCAGATACTGCAATGATTGTAAGTCCTTAGTGGCTTGCTTGTATATTCATTGTCATATGTCTCCTATTTTTTTTTTCTGTTTGATAACTTGTGTGATCTGATTCATCCTCTAGCTTGGTGCTGGTTTTGGGAAAGGTGGAACTAGCTTGCCATTTTGGGAAAATGTATATGGCTTTGATATGTCATGCATTGGCAAAGAAGTAACTTCAACTTCAGCTCGATTTCCTGTAGTTGATGTAGTGCCTTCTCAGGATATTGTGACAGAGACTGCCGTACTCCATGTAAGTTCCTGTAATTATTTCTACCTAGTTTTACTTCTTGATTATTCTTGTATTGTTGAAGTTCATTAAATGGCTGTAGAGCTAGATATCAATCTGATATTAACTACCTTACTGTGATGGGTTTGTTTATATAGAGCAAATTTCAAGCAACTACACTAATGTTTGTTAAAAATTTAGCTTGTAGCTTCACAAAACACACTTTTATTAACAGCCTTTTTTCGCATAACTACTCTTGGGAATCAAGTTCAGAAAACTAAACTTCTCTTATCATTCATATCACGAAACTTACACTTTCATTGTCATTTTGTAATACAAAACTACATTTGAGACCTGAAATGTTTAGTTATGAAATGAAATGAGCACAAACATGTTTTTTTTACATGAACAGACAAGAAAAGTTTACTTTTGTGAAAATGATTCAAGTGTACTTTTTTACCTATGTCAATAGAAGTGTAGTTTTGTGATACTGGTTTTAGAAAATTTATAATTTGAGTATTCTGTAAAATGTGCTCAAATGCCACTTCACATCCAGGGGTCTGTACTCTGACATCTTGCTTCTGTTTCTTCTGTGCAGTCCTTCGATCTTGCAACTATGAAGGAAAGTGAGATGGACTTTACTGCAAGCTTTGAACTGAGGCTCAGCGAGAGTGGTACTGTTGTACCTGGAGTAACCTGGTGTTATGGCATTGTCTTGTGGTTCGACACGGGGTTTACCGACAGATTCTGCGAGGAGAAGCCTGTTGTCCTATCCACCTCCCCCTTCTCTACGCCAACTCACTGGTCACAGACAATCTTCACCTTTGAAGAGCCAATCGCAATGGTGAAGGAGGAATCAACTCTTGGTTCATCTGCATCGGTTGGCACAGATGAGTGCCCAGCCACGATACTCAGATCCCGGATAAGCATTGTAAGGGCATCTGAGCATCGTAGCATAGACATATCAGTTGAAACCACAGCACTCAGCTCAGATGGTCGGAAGCGCAGCTGGCCTATTCAGATATTCAATCTGTGACCGATCATATGCCTCTGGGATTAAGTTTGCCTATTCCCTACTATCTTCTGCTATCAGCAGTAATTGTTATAATCGTTCAATTGGCTGGCCAAGTTTTGCATGCTGAATGGGGCACTTTGTGCGACTGGAGTTTGTTAGATTGATGGTCGTTAGAGAGGGATCAGATTGGAAGTCTTCTGGAATGGTTAGGGTGGAGAAAATGGATTCACACTGGTCTGCCCCAAATTCATTTGAATGATGTTGGTGGGGCTGAAAGCAATCAGAATGTATTTGTAATAGTGATCAAACGTGTTGTGCATCACGAACAGATGAGTTCATATACCACATGCCAGCTCATTTAAATACTGTATGATGTTCACATGATTTTAACACCGGCGGTCTGTTTCTGAAATTGGAGGGCAAAGCTTTTTTAGTCTACAATGGTTTTGTCAGTTTTAGAGGGCCATTCCCCACTTGTAGGGAAGTTCTCATCAGTAGATTGTGGATGTGGATCAAGGCACTCACCACCGAAATCTGAAGATGTTTACTAGTACTTGCTCTGCTCTTAAACCTATAAATAAATGACGTTTAAAATGAGCGAACTAGCTTGTCCTAAACACCATATTTTTAAAAACTGAGGACAATTTAATTCTTTCTGCACTATACAATGTTTAGGACAACCTAATTAGTGCTTGCAATTAGTTTCCACACATTGGCTAGGATCACTGATGACAAGCTAATTGTTCCTGCACTATACGACGTTTAGGGCAACCTAATTAGTGCTTGCAATTAGTTTCCACATTAGCTAGGCTCACTGAGGACAAGCTAATTATTCCTGCGCTATACGACGTTTAGGACAACCTAATTAGCTCCTGCAATTAGTTTACACATTGGCTAGGCTCACTTGCTGGTAGGGATGTCAATTCTACCCGTGGATTTCGTACCCGATGAGCGAAAGTATGGGCATAAGTTCTCGCCCGTGGGAGAGGGTATGTGCATGAATTCTCGCCCGCAGGTAAGACGCGGGCATGAAAACTTGCCCGCGGGCACCCAACGGGTTACTCGCAATATAATGAATTAATTAAATTTTCACATAACAAAGGTTAAAAGGACATAGAATACGGTCCAAACCCAGAAAAAATCTCTAAGCATTTGTATTTTATTTAGTTTATGTGTGGATAGATAATAATTGATCCTTATGTTGTATTTTTTATTTGGCATATGTGAAAGATACTGGTGTATGTTTGTGTTAATTTTTTAATTGTATATATAATTTAGTCATTGGTTATGAACTTTGAACCATTTTTGTTGCTTACATGGCGACGTGGCTATCAAAATAATGCGATACACGTTAATATAAATTTGTTGATATGTTTTTATCTCACCTAATGGGTACCCGATACCCGACCTGGATCCGGAGGACGCGGGCACGGACAAAGGATTTTATCCGTGGGCATGGTCGCGGGCGGGCAAAGCTTGGCATCACGGGCATGCTCGCGAACAGACAAATTGCTTACCCGCAACATACCCTACCCATTACCATCCCTACTTGCTGACGACCATGTGTACGTGCTATGTTTTTTTTAGAAAATGGAAAATGTTTCCGGCCTCTACACCAAGTGTACACAACCTCCAGATTATTACAAACTTTCAGCATCTCCCGCTGAATCAAAATAGGAAACCGAAACGATATAATTTAATCTAGACAAAGCCTATTATTATATTTCCATCCATGGTCGGTGAACAACTCCAAGGCTACAACCTCCAAAGATGTACTCGTCGTCCTGAATAGATCCTTTGTCTTCTCGTCACGCTGCAGTAGCGACCAGAACCGCAGCCAATTGGTTCCCCTGAAAATTGTCTGCATAAATGATGAATGTTTGACATTATCAACAAAATATCATTTCGACAATGCCAAATAGCCGAGCACATCGCAGTAGCCCCAATCAGAATAATTTTCTTTTCTTCTAGATTATAGTTTAGAAGTAAATTCCCTAACATATGGGATACTGATTTGGGTGGGTCGATCCCAGTAGCAATATGAACAGCCCTCCAGATTGTCTTTGCGTGATGGCAATCAAAAAGGAGGTGTTTAACTGATTCATTACGATTACAATAACAAAACTTCTAACTGCCTTTCTAATTTCTCTTTGCTAAATTATCCTTGGTTAGAATTACCCCTCTCAGTAGGTACCAAAGAAATATCTTAATTTTTAGAGGAATTTTTAGTTTCCAAATTAATTTATGTCGGAAGGGGACGTTTTGGTTAATCAAATGCTTATAAATCGACCTCATCGTGAATTGCCCGGTCTGGCTGAAGTGCCATCTGAAGGTGTCCCTTCCAGGGTTCAAATTAATATTGGTTATATGTGCTACTAGACGGATCCATTCGTCTAACTTATCACCCACCAAAGCTCTTCTAAAGGACAAATTCCATGGACTCAAATCCATCACATGTGCTACAGTAGCATGTGGATGATGAGCCATGTAATATAAAGTGGGGTAAGCCTCTTTGAATGGTTGAGTGCCTGCCCATGAGTCTTCCCAAAATCTCGTTTGTGTTCCGTCATTTACATTGAAAGAACCACAAGTCAGGACCTTATCCTTAATTTTCATAAGTCCTTTCCAGAAATGTGAATCATTCGGTTTGGGTTGGACTTGTGTTAGAGATTTAGAACTTAAATATTTGTTCCTAATCAAGGATTGCCAGGTCCCTTCTTCATTAAGTAGTTTAATTATCTATTTGCTTAACAAACATCTATTCTGGACCTGTAAGTCTATTATACCAAGTCCTCTTTGATCCTTGGGTCGGCATATAATGTTCCACTTTGCCGGACGATATTTCTTTTTGTCTTTATCGTCTTGCCAAAAGAAACAAGATCTATAATAATCTAGTTTCTCGAGCGTGCTATATGAACACCGAAACTGGAAAAACGATCCGATCGAGACTTCCTGTGTTTTTGTGCGCATCAAAAGGACCTTTAGAGGCTTATATGCATATTTTCCCCTTTAACAATGTTGTAATCGAGTCTTTTTCAAACTAAAGTTTCATTTGTATTCGTTGAGTTTAGTTCAAAATTTATCTGTATGTGTGCATTGAAAACAAGTTCCCGCTGCCTTGGCTCGTTGAGTGATTTTGTATGTGTGCACTGAATTTGGTTTCCAAATTTTATAGAAACTTGCTCAGGGTTACAGCGACAAAGGACCTGGTGGCCCTTGGGGCCATGTTCTTTGGAAAAAGAAACTGTGGCGTACTGATTGATATACTTGCATCATTGCACTCTTTTTTTAATGAAATAAGCTGAAGTTTGTGGATTTCAGTAGGCGGCTAAACAAAGTCTGGACACGATCGTCAGCAATGATGTGGAAACATTAGACTTCGACGGGGCATCAATCACTCACTGGCTTATTACTTTAGGCCTTCTTCAGCGGCTGTTGGGTGTTGGGTCTTGCGTGCCAACGCCCGACGGCACTGGGCAGTCCAAGGCATATCCATTCCATGGAGCTCGCGCCGCTGCTGCTCCTCTCCCTGCTGCTGCTCCCGGCGGCGGCCGTCGTCGCCTCCGGTGGTGAGCCGGCGGCGCATCCCGGCTACGCGCACGGCGTCGAGGAGGCATGCGGCCTGGCGGAGGCAGAGGCAGCGGTGCCGGCGCCGGAGCGGCGCGAGGAGTTCGACGGCGGCCGGATCGTGGACATCAGCCACTACTACCGCGAGGACATGCCGGCGTGGGAGTCGGCGGAGGGCACCACCGGGTTCCTGCGGCTGGCGCGGTCCATGCGCAACGGCTCCGACATCGCCAACTTCTCGGAGCTCCGACTCACCGCGCACTCCGGCACCCACGTCGACGCGCCGGGGCACGTCTTCGAGCACTACTACGACGCCGGCTTCGACGTCGACACGCTCGACCTCGCCGTCCTCAACGGTACCTACTGCTCACTCACAGCAACTTTTTTTTTTTTGAAACGAACTCACAGCAACTTGAAACAGCACCGATATGCTATGGCTTGTTGCTTTCCAGAGTTTCAGTGTAATTGAAGCAGGGTCTCTCTTTGTCCAAAAAAAATGTGAAATTAATTTGGATTAATTTGTGTGATGGACATTTATGTGATTGAACTGTGTATGTGTTTTGAACTGGTGTGCAGGACCAGCGCTGTTGGTCGACGTTCCCAGAGATAAGAACATTACAGGTAAACTTGGTAGAAACAGCATGCAGTACCAGCATATAAGGTTCCTTCAATTCGTACTATTATTGCAAACACTCCACTGGCACATACTTTGCAGGGACTAAATTTGTACCAGCCAGGAATCATCACTATTGTTTTGTCCATATATACATGCATAAAAGGACTAGAAAAAAGTACGCTTAGACAAACTACTGCTCAAGTTGTTATTTTAGGTTTGCCCTAAGTCAAACTTCTCTAATTTCAACTAAAGGTTGTAGGAAAATACACCAACATCTACCATCAAATTAGTTTGAATAGATCCACCATGAAATATGTTTCGACAGTGGATTTATTCCATATCGAAGATATTAATATATATTTTCAGAAACTTGGTCAAAGTTGGACAAATTTGATTTACGACAAAGCTAAAAAATGGCTTATAGTTTTAAGCAGAGGGAGTAGTATGTTAAGTACCACATGTATGACTTGTTAAAATTAGCGTGAAAGCCTGACAATCCTTCAAGCACCTTCAAGCAAGTATCCTTCATTATATATCTGCAAACCTAATAATTATTTAGAAATGGTGATTTTCCACTATCGTATATTGACTATATAAGCTTGAGACATGGCCATCAGTAACCTTACTATTTTTTAATAAATAGTAAAAAAATATTGAGAATGTGATGCAGTCCTGTACTTCTGTGATATATGGATCACTTGATTGTCATGTATTCCCTCCAAAAAAACTTACTTTTGATAGCTGCCAAAACTATCTACAACCAAACATTATCTAATGTTCCGTGGTGCTAGAGCCATTCATCTGCTCTCAAGCGATATGAATTTCTAAAATTCTGGACTTCTGGGATGGTTAACAAAACTCGCAAGTTTTTCTCAAAACCAAAATTTAAACAAGCCCTTCATATAAATAGGTGTGTACATGTGCATATATTAATACAATACAAATCACAAAATTATACTTCCCTCTCATTGTAGCTGATGTCATGGCGTCCCTTCACATTCCTAATGGTGTTCGACGTGTACTCTTCCGAACCCTAAATACAGACAGGTATGTTTATTTACCTACATATTACATGGAACAAAGAATATACATAGAGATATACAAACAATTGAAACAAACGTGTGTCCACATTGTCAATTTGTCATGTTGATGTATTCAGAATACCGTGCATTGTCACGGCTTTCAATTTGCAAGATTTGTTAAATCTTGTAGATAAATTGTGATATTAAATATAGTAACATTTTCAACCAACTCCATTTGGAGGAAAGATGCCCCCACCGCACGAAGATTTCCTAAATGTAATATCTTATTAATCTTCGAATGACTTCTTCGTAAAGATGCCCCTAGTGAACGAACATTCCCAGAATGTGATAGCTTATTAATCTTCGAATGGCTTCTCCAAAAAATTCGTTTTGTTTCCTTATTTATAAAAGGTGTGCTCATGGGTTATAAAAGAACTATGTTTCTTTTTAGGAAAAGTCTAAATTACCCCCCTCAACTATGGTCAAAAGTCCAATTAATCCCCTAAACTTTATTTTGGTTTAATTTACTCCCACAACTTTGCTGATTGGTCAAATTTACCCCTTGGTAAGATTTGTATTTTTTGTTTCTTCACGCAGAAATAGATTTTTAAGTTTAAATGTTGTGGGATGATAGAGAACATCGTATATTATCTTAAAAAGTATCATATAGTATTTTTATACTTAATTTTTATACAATTTATGATTAATTTATAATTAGATGTACTAGCCTATCAAAAGAACACTGAAAATTCATAATATATTTTTCTAACATAAGTTATGATGTCGGCTATCACACCGCAAAATTTGAACTTCAAAGTATATTTTATGTGGAAATATAAAAAAGATAAATTCTATTATGGTGTAAGTTGAACTAATTGACATAGTTTAGGGGTTATTTGAAAAAAAAATAGTTTAGGTGGTTATCTAGACTTCGGCTATAGTTGAGGGGGTAATTTAGACTTTTTCCTTCCTTTTTATGCAGAAAGCTTATGTGGAAGAAAGAGTTTGATACAAGTTATGTTGGCTTCATGAAGGATGGTGCCCAATGGTTGGTCGATAATACTGACATCAAACTAGTTGGTAAGTTATATCCATTTATTTGGAGGGCCACTTGTAGTCATGCAACAATCTTTCGATTGACTTTCTTTCTTTTCTTTTGAGAAAAGCTCTTCTATATCAATATCATTTGATACCAAGAAATTTGTAGGCATTGGCAATTGCCTATGCAAATGAAGGATAATTTTCTAAGATCAACAATGAAGGGCAGACAAGTGAAAAATGTTTCTCCATATAATGTCCATTATCTAAACCATCCATTTCTTCATTTCAATAGTTTAAATAGGCACACTTTTTTTAGGGAAACAGGTCAATAGATTAACAACTACTCCAATTAAACAAAACCTTCAAACAATGTTTATACTTAAAAGACCTCGACAGTGTTAAGTGCATTTTCTAAGTTCAATTTATAATGTCGAATCTTGTGAGTTGTTAACAATAAAAAAGGAGATCCTGATTCCAGCTTTGTGCGTGATCTAAAGCTCATCCATATAGATCATGCTGACTAATGTAAAATACAAAATTGTTATACAATTATTACTTATTAAGAATTAGTTAATTTAATGGTATGTTAGAACCAGGCTTGATTGTTTTACTATCTCATGCTTTTCTTTTGCTGGTACAAATCTCTCTAATTCACCTAGAAACTAAAATTGTTTGGACGATGGTTGGATATTTCAATTTAGTGTGAGAGAAAGAGAAACATATTTGATCGAAGACCATAGTAAGATGTAACAACATAAAGGGATTTGTGGTTCACCAATAATAGAGATGAACTTGGAATATGTGAAATGTGGATGGCAAGTGTGTACTAGATTATTTTTAAATATTTAATTTCAGCAAGTTTCCCTTCTACTCTTCTCTTTTTTCTTATTCTAGCGTAACATCTTTTAGTTCATGCAGGAGTTGACTACTTGTCTGTGGGTGCATTTGACGAATGCATTCCAGCTCATTTAGTGTTTCTTGAAAAAAAGGTAATATTTTCATCCTATACACTATTTTTGTTAGAAATCCCATTTTGCTCAATTATTTAGTTTTTACTTCGAGATTTAATATCTTCAACTATCATATGTTGGTTTTTAGGAGGTTATCCTTGTGGAATCCTTAAATCTGGAGCATGTTACCCCTGGAATATACACCTTGCATTGCTTGCCACTAAGGTTGCGCGGTGCTGAAGGTTCTCCAGCAAGATGCATCCTCATCAAGTGACACATGGCTATAACCATCTCAAAAGCTTTGTACGATCTTGTGTCAAGTATGATAATTATTGAAATAAGAACATGACACTGCATATGGAAGAATAAAAAACCTTTGGCTCCCATCACCCTTCCAACCCTTTTAATTTCTCTTGATATCATATATCTCGTCACAACTCTATTTGTCAGTTGTCACTAGCAACCATTTTTTTTTGTTTATATGAAATATTAATTTACAAAACTTGAGAAAATTGGACGGTTTGAATTCTAATACATGAACTTGCATATTTCTCTACTATTAAAAAGTGTAATGAGGCAACTCGTACATCTAGCCGCGCTTCATTGTCCTAAGTCCTGTCGATGTCAAACAAGCACCGTCGGATAGGACCTTCTCACCGTTTGATCCGTCCCTTTCGCTCAGCTCCTTCCTCAACTTCCCACCTATCTTGTCAAAATAAATAAGTAATTCAACTTCTAAAATCTTACATTGTTTCAAGTAAATATTGAGACCCATTTTGTTTTGAGCTAGGATTATAGCTATTGTATGTTTTACAAAAAATATTTGTAGATATGTTATATTTGAGTTTTCACCTAAACTATTTATTATTAGATGAGTTAGTTTTTTAGGTGGAACCTGCCTACCCGGGTTCGAGTTCTTAACTCGGCATGGTGCTTATATTCTTTTATATTTATTCTTGTATTTTTTTTTCAATAGCAGTAGACGACATGCCAATCGGTTGAAAGGCAGATACTTGGCTTTCGATATCAAGATATGTCGCTCCAGTCTTCCAAAGATGCTCGTAGGCAGGGGCAGAGCTAGGGCCCATGATGCAGAGGCTGCAGCTCCGGCCCTCCAAGAAGTAAAAGGGAGCTAAAATACAAAATCCGATCTATTTATGAACAATCCAGCACCCTTCTTTAATCTAGCACCCTCTGTTCAGCTGGTTCCAGCAGTGCCCTTAGGTTAGAGTTGCTTGCGCATACATGAGCTTATGTGTCCAACTGTTTCATCTTTACTACTCAAGAACGAAATATATACTTTTTTGTGTCACAATTGGTCATGGTTCTTTCATCCTTCGTCACAATCTATCCGCACCCACCCTTGGGTCCCCCGTTCGCTCGCCCGTCTCGGTTCGAACCACGGTGTTCTGAACAATCCAATCAAAACAAAATAAAATACATATAAAACTCAAAAATATTGAAATTTTTAGTGGACATAAATCAAAAGTAACCCATTTTCTTTTTTCTAGCCTCATAGTAAATTTAGATTTTTAATTATTTTGAAAAATAAATTTAAATTGTAAGTGAGTTGTTTACCCTCAAGATAGTTTTTAAAATCTTAAGATTTTGTAAAAAAATAGAACAAATCAAAAGTGACACATTTTACTATGATCTCGCATGATAGTAACTTTAGATTTAAATTAAAAATTAATCTAAAAATTATATTTAAATTGTCATGTGAGGTGTTTACATTCAAGATGGTTTCCAAAAACCTTAAAATCTGTAAACAGATACTATAAATCAAAAGCAACCCATTTTGATTTAATCTGGCATGATAGTAAATTTATATTATAAATTAAAATTATTTTGAAAAATATATATTTTAAATTGATAGGTGAGTTGTTTGCACTTAATATGGTTTTTAAAAAAATCATAAAACCTTGTGAAAAGATACTATAAATCAATACTGATCTAATTTACTTTGGTGTGGTATCATAGCTATTGTAAATTTTAATCAAATAATATTTTAAAAAAGCTGATTTAAATAAACTATTGCCTATGAAACGGACCGCGCGCCCTATGCCCTATCGCATATGTAGCAAAAGATGAGCTGATCACCGCCCATATGCACTATCATGCTGAATCTGTGCTCTGATACTGAAACTTGTGCATTGACGACTAAAGAAAATTGCATATAGAAATCTACTCTCGTCCAATATTAAATAACTTCGTAGCCGCATCATTGGCCATATAAAGTAGAGTTGGTAGGGCTCAGCTTTAATCTCAGTATCCGCCTTTGTTTTTGAGAGAACTAGCGGTGATTTTGTTCAAATTAGTTGAAATTTTAAATATTATTAATTTGCTTAAATTATTTCTTCAAACTATCATTTTATTCTCTATTGCTTTGGTAATCTCAATATATATGATCTTTTGCTATTTTGTTACCCTTGTAATTTGTTTTTCTTCCGAAGCAAAAGCAACGCACGGTCACGGAATCGAATAAAAAAAGAAATTCGATCCAAATCTTGCCACTACCACCTCTATTCAAGGTTTTGGACCCTACGCTAAAGAGTAGCACGCAGTTGTAAGATGTTCATGTTGCGTATGGGCGTGTTTAGATACATATATTTTACATAAAATTTACACGTTAAGAACCGTGTCAGTTCATTTCTTCTCTCTATGCACGCGGTCCAATGCATAAACTTTATGCAAAACTCCATTACGTGGGGGTGTTTAGATGCAGCGTTATGCATAGTATTTTTGCGTTATGCATAGTATTTACAGAGAGAAAAAGTGCATCGGAGAACGTGCGTTATGCAAAACGTTATGCATAGTGCGTGAACTAAACAGGGCCGTAATTTGGTAGCGTTAGTGTTTGCTGATACAAAAAATTAGTTGATGAAAGCAATTTGAGTCCCCTGTCAGTTTTTTTTTTGAAAAAAATAAGGCAAAACTTGTTCAACCAGTTGATCCAGCGAAGCCCTCCTTCCTGTCTTCGCCGCCGCACTCCCCCCACTCCTTGCCTCTCCCGCTCACCCCGCCGCCGCCGCCGCCGCCGCTGCCGCAGTCCGCATCCGTCCGCCTCGATCCACCTCGATGACCTTATGAGATGTGCGGCGGCGGCACGCTCCCTCTTTCCGCTCCCCCTACACCTCTCCGCCCCCGCCGCCGGCGCCCCCATCCACACCTCCGCCCCTCCCCTCGCCGCCGAACTCGAGGCCGGCGACGCCCTCCACGCGCTCCTCTCCACGCTCCCGCCGTCGCTCCCCGCCCTCCTCCCCTGCCTCTCCCTCCTCTCGCGTCGCCTCACCCCGCACTCCGTCGCCGACGCCCTGCTCTGCGCCGCGCTCCCGCCCGCATCCCGCCTCCGCCTCTTCCTCTTCTCCGCGCTCTCCCCGCGACTCCGCTCCCCGCTTCTCCACTCCCGCGCCGTCGTCCCCATCCTCCTCGACACCGACGCCGACGCCGCCATGTACGACGCCATCGCCGACGCCCAGGCCGCCGGCCTCCGACCCCCCGCCGCCGCATTCGAGGCTCTCGTCTTCGCCCACGCCTCCGCTGGCCGTCACCACGAGGCAGTCGAGGCCTTCTCCCGGATGGAGGGCGAGTTCGGGTGCCGCCCCACTGCATTCGTCTACAATGCCGTCCTCAGGGTCCTCGTCAACAGCGGCGTCGTTCCCCTCGCCCTGGCGGTCTATAACAGGATGGTCGCCGCTGGCTGCCCGCCCAACAGGGCCACTTACAATGTGCTCATTGATGGTCTCTGCAAACGGGGAACCGCAGCGGACGCGCTGAAGCTGTTCGATGAAATGCTCCAGAGGGGGATCACGCCTGATGTCAAGACACACACAGTCTTACTGTCGTCCATGTGCAATGCCCGACAGCTGAAGGAAGCTGAGAACCTGCTGCACTCCATGAAAGACAAAGGGTGTCCGCCTGACGAAGTCACTTACAATGCATTTCTTAGCGGGCTATGCAAGGCTGGCAGGGTCGACGAGGCCATTGGGCGGCTTGAGGTGCTTCGTGGTACTGGGGGCTTTGTGCTTGGCTTGAAGGGTTACAGCTGCTTGATCGATGGGTTTTTCCAGGCCAGTCGGTACAACGAGGGATTCCAGTGTTACAAGGAGATGCTGGAGCAGACTGATTTCTCACCGGACATTGTCCTGTACACTATAATGATCCGTGGTTGTGCAGGGGCTGGCAGAATCAAGGATGCCTTTGCGTTTCTGGATGAGATGAAAGAGAAAGGTTTTACTCCAGACACCTTTTGCTACAACACGCTGCTAAAGGCCCTTTGTGATGCTGGTGATCTGGACGGAGCTCGCTTATTGAGGTCAGAGATGGCGCAGAATAACGTGGTCCTGGACACCATGACGCACACTATCATGATATGTGGGCTGTGCAAGAAACAACTTGTAGATGAGGCAATACAGGTTTTTGATGAGATGGGTAAAGTTGGTTGCCATCCGACTGTTATGACATACAATGTGCTTATCAATGGACTCTATAGGGCACATAGGCTTGAGGAAGCTCGGATGCTTTTCTATAAGATGGAGATGGGAAATAACCCTTCCTTGTTTCTTCGACTGACGCTTGGTGTAAACCAGGTGAGGGATAGTGGGAGCCTGCAGAAGCTGGTTGAAAGTATGTGCCAGTCTGGGCAGGTGCTGAAAGCGTACAAGCTTCTTCAAGGTATAATAGACAGTGGTGTAGTTCCTGATGTTGTCACATATAACACACTGATAAATGGACTGTGTAAAGTGAGGAATCTTGATGGAGCACTTAGGATCTTCAAAGAGCTCCAACTCAAGGGGCTCACTCCTGACGAGATCACTTATGGGACTCTTATTGATAGTCTCTTGAGGGCACACAGAGATAATGATGCCATGATGTTGTTCCAGGACATATTAGAGACTGGTGGCACCCCTAGTTTGCCAATCTACAATAGCATAATGAGATCTCTATGTAGGAAGATGAATTTATCACAGGCCATCAACCTATGGTTTGATCACCTGCCCAAAAAGTACAATCTCTCAGCCGAAGATGAAGTAATTACTAGTGCGCGGAAAAAGTTCGAAGATGGTTCCCTGGACAAAGCAGTTAGGGAGCTAATCAAGATAGATCAAGAACATGGTTCAGTAAACTCAAGTCCTTACACTATTTGGCTCATAGGCCTCTGTCAAGCAAGGAGAATCAAAGAAGCTCTCAAGATTTTTCGTATACTTGAGGAGTTTCGCATTGATGTCACACCAGCTTGCTGTTCCCATCTTACCAAGTTCCTATGTTGGGAAAGAAATCTAAACGCAGCAGTTGATGTTATGCTCTATACATTGAGAAAACGCTTCATCATGTCACAACCTGTTGGCAACCGGTTACTTAGGAGTCTTTGTATCTGTCACAGAAGAAAGGACGCACAGGTACTTGCATGGCAAATGCATCTTGTAGGATATGATATGGATGCATATCTTCATGAGCCTACAAAAGGTTTGTTATACAGTCAATAGAAATATCTGTAGTGTTTGTAGTGCTACAGAGCTGCCCTCAAGAGGGATGCTGATGTTTTGAAGTTTTGATCTGTACCAATTTGTTTTACGTAACCCAAACTAGGGTTTGATTCACTGATTTCTTAGCTCTTGCAGTGGATATTGTAACCCACCAATTCAGTTGTAACTTCAATAATGAGGCAAGAACTTGATATCCTGCAACATACTATACCCTCTTGGCACTTCTCTGCAACTAAAAGTTATGCAGTCACTTAGTTGTGGCTGAAAATTTTTCATACTGTAGCGAATCTTGCTTTTTCTCAGCTGAATCAGTAATGTGATACCTCCTCTTACAGATATTTGGGCTGCTTATAAGCTCTTATGCATTTTTTTGTTAAGCTTGTTACAAATTTATTTACTATAGGAACTATCATTTTTTTGCTTTCATTATTATTCTGGATTTATCAAACTGTTTAAATATCATCACGATGTGGGTGAAATTCAGCTGGATACCAGATGCCCAGGACTTAAAAGCAAACTTCTTGTATCTTTGTGTTTACAATCAGCTATAGTTACAATTTCTGTTTTTGGTATCGAATCAGAACTTTTTTAAAGATGAAATCATAAAGCTTATTATATTTTTGTTAGTTTGATACAGAACTAGGCATCATAGCCCATGAGTTATATGCCCCTACAAATTATAAGCAACCCTCTGCTAGAAAATTTCATTGTGCAGATTCTTAGTTATGATATTCTCGCCCCATAAGGAATTTTTTGCTCCTGTCAGCTGCATCAAGCATGTGATGCATCCATCATTCAAATGCAGGGCTCGTAAAAAAAGTTGATTGAATTCTTTGTAAGTTACATGCATATTCTGCCTATCTTGTTTCTACAATTTGTTTACTGCAGAATTTAACAGTTGTTCCCTTTCTTCTTAATGATCCTTCTCTGTCAAACTTGTTGCACAAACGGGCTGGATAGGGTGCTTTGCAGGGAAAAATTTACCAGATCAGGTACTTATGCAGCTTGCCTATTGTGCATGGCAATTAAAATCCGCATTGCTACATTTGTTGAGCTTCACTATAGTTTTACTTTGAGGTATTGCACAAATTTCAAAACACCGTTATCTATCTCTTGGCTGGCTCACATGCAGTTAGAGCAGGTGATCTAACAGGTACACTTCAGCTGCTAAAATGAGAGTGTACAGGGGAAAGGGCTGAGGTCTTTTTTGAGGGTGTGTATAGTGGGAGGTCTGTGCTTGCTATCTGTGTCAGTTCTGCTCCATTCCCTTGTGTGATCAAGATGAAGCAGCCTAGAAAAGAGATAACTGGCAAGAAGAGACATAATGAGTTAACCAGTTTGTAGAAGATGCTACTCTGCAGGCTCACAGTTCAAGAGCGATAAAAGAGCTCCTTTTCTAGCTTGGATACACTCCTTACGTTAACTCACGCACACACTCTTTATCTTCTGTCCTTTTCACTTTTTCTGTTGTAGATCTTTTCTAAACCTTGTACAGTGTGTACAGTTTCCCTATTCTATAATATTTACCACAATAGCGGCCTCCCCTACTGTATTTACCTCAAAAGGAGAGGCCCAAGCAATGGAAGCAAAGCAGCTGCTGGAGTGCACAAATGTGCAGATGAATTCTCCCAATCCGATCTGTTTTCTTGCGTGACAAAACTTTTGCCATGCAAGCTCCATGCCCCTGTCCTTGTTGGCAGCTGAGGCATACAAGTAAGATTGCCTCTTTCACTGCATGTGGGTTACCTGAGAGGGTGGTAAGGAAAGATGGAAAAAATGTGTTTGTGATATTTGTGCACAAAACATTCGATATAAGTATAAATACTTGTAGTTTTGTGTGATTCCCAGTTTATTTTCTTTTAGGAGTCACAACATAACATTTGTTATTTAAGAAATTTTATAGCCTACAGTATTTTCACTTAGCTTAATACAGAATAGACATCTTATGTCTTTTCTAGATAGTTGACGGCTCAAGCAATTTTAGTTACCTGAGGAACATAAAATAGCATAGTTTGATTAAATGCGTGCAGGTTGAGTATATTTAGAATTCGAGATATATGCCATAACATAAAATTTCCTCTATTTTCATTTCATATGTGAAATGAGAAAGGGTGGCGTGTCTGCTTTTGATTCTTTAATGCTTGGCATAAGCTAATTTCCTGGTAGTTTATCGAGTTTTCCGAGACACCATTTTTGTTTTTCATTCTTTTTGATACCCCCTTTTTTTCCCTACCTTTAGAAGCTTTGATTGGACCAGACTTTTTCTCCTATCTATAACTCAAAAACTCATAAGGGTGTAGCTCTCCTTTGTCATATTCGAAAATAACTAATTTGAAGTTTCGTTCGTCCACCTAGTATATTTGATGCCCAGCAATGTATTATGCCGACATATTGCTAGGAAAACAAGATCGTGTTATTTGTATTAGCAAAATATGGGAACCTGTCTATTCATTTTTTTTTTGTGAATGCCTGCTAGGCTGCTATAGCATGAACTTAAAGTATAATTCTGATGCATTTATCT
>CM014271.1:53950088-54073128 GCA_004135705.1 Alloteropsis semialata
GATTGTGGCATAAAACTGACTAAGTTAATATGCATTTGTGCTTATATGCTGTGTAGATGGGGATGGCACATCTGACGAGTTCTGTTCAAGTACAAATGAAGCGTCCTCGTAAGTGAAATTTGATTCTGGATTCACTCGAGCATGGTTGGGCAGGCAAACTATTGACATTTCTGTATGCTGTCATAGGGAGTTCTTGCTTTAGATGGCAATTGACTTTCAAGTGGTTGCATGTATTCTCAACATGATTTCAACAGTTATCACCTGTTAAAATTTTACCGTCTTTGTCTGCCTGTGGTTGACCAGTGATTTGATTTATTAGCAAACCTCTGCACATGCCTTCTTGAAACCTGTTTGTATTCTCGATATGTGTGTGTTAATTCTTGTTAGTACATCTGATGATCCCACCAATAGTTTCTGAAATGACGGCAGTAATCAGCTCAGTTACTGCTGAATGGAATCAAGTCCCGAAGTTAGATAATCAGTAGTCAACTTGTACATTAACTTGTTAAGGACAAACAAAATCTGCGACTAATCATTTGTCTAACAAATTTCAAGTTAGAGTGTTGAAAGTAGAAAACCACTCAAACTGTGGTGAGTGGGGACTTTGTAGTTTGTACACTTGAAGCTGCTGTTTCAATCTCATTGGTGGGTTTTAATTTCCTTTTTTTTTTCAAACTGGCATTGTAATGAGGATGGAATAAAGCAATGCCAACGGACTAGGAGTTTTTAGGATAGGTTATCTTTAAAAACTAAGTGGATGTTTGTTTCCTACCTAGATTATATAATCTTGCTTATGAGTCATTTTTTTTTTGAGGGCATCTAGCTTATGAGCCATTTATTATTGCACCAGTTATCTTGACAAGCAGGACCACTCATGAAATTGCGCAAAATATCAGTGGTGTCAGGATAGGTGATACAAACAAATTAATGATGCAATGGAGAAGTTTCTGCCACTGTTTGTAGTTAGAATGGGACAATCCCTTCCTTGAGGCTCACGGCTGGGCTGGTGAGCTGTTCACTGCAAGTGGCCTAAGTGGCTGATTTGCCTTAGTCTGAGGGGCTCATTCTTTTCCTCTATGTTTTCTTCTGAACTATTCAATAGTACTCTTTCAGACTTTGAATGTGACTCCAATCCAAACTCAAAATTTAGGGAAAACCCTGAATTATATAGCAATGGTTTAACACTTGTGGCTAATAGATATAGTCTAGTTTGAGTTTAAGCTATCTCTGAGAGGACAAGCTTAATTTGCAATTTCATTGATACAAAGCACCGTTGAAACTTTATGGCATCTTCATCTTGAATGCAGCAACATTTAGGAACTATCCTTATTGCTCTTTATCTGATAAAACTTTAGACTAGTATAACTATATCCTGCCAAATGGCACTTTATATTCTGTAAAATGGACTGGAAATGTCACTCATTAAAACATTGAGCAAAAAATTAGAGGCTGCATAATGCAGCTTTTGAGAGAAATATTAGATTGCCACCAAGCTGGTGCAAGACGATCATAAATACTGGAGGTCAGTGGTAGTACAAGTAAAGCAATGGTGTCCCCAGCTGAGTGGCCTGCTGAATGAACAGGTAAGATAGGAGTACAAGTGGTGCATATTATACTTGTTGCATTCTTGCTTTGTATTTCGGTAATCAGTTTAATTATCCTTTTTCTACCATATCCTATGCAGATATTTGAGACCTAAATGTGCACAAAACGAATCTGAACAAAATCTCGAAAAGCCTAATGAAATCATGAAACTGATGACGGTCATAAACTTCTCCATCAAACACCCATCCTGCAGTTTTGGCTGGATTAGAAGGAAGGCTCCTGGAGGAATTGGCCTATCTGAGAGGCCATTGTTTCAGTCAGATATGATTTCAGTCTCAGGCATGAGATCCGCACGAGGGGCTTATCTATGGCTTGGAGATTTTGTTGGTTGGAGCTGGAGATCTGTTTAGCTTAGATATAGTTGAGATAGGTTGTTACCTTGAGCATGTTGTAACAGGACCGACCCTATAGATATGAGGGAGAGGTCCTCCACTTATCTAGAATGATATCTTGCTTGATGCCTGAGATAGAAAAGAGGGATGCATATGCATCCATGATGGTTCAGCATCGCTTTGAAGCAACAAAGGTTGTACTCCTCCGTCCTTGTGTCAGTAGCTAGTACTGTCGCTTTGGAGCAGTTAAGGTTCCGCATGCTAGTAGCTACTACTATTGTCTATCCTGAGAAATTAATGTAATTGTTGGGCATTTACTTGGTTTTTTTTTTGAGAACATGCAGGAGAGCTGCGAATTTTTGTATAAGGAGAAATCCTTGAAAAAGTTTTACAACGCGGGCCTTCCTAGTACATGAATTTGTTGTGATTTCCCCCCTAACGAACCGAAACAATCTAGATGAAGGCCTGGAAAGAACCGATGTAGGCATGTTAATAAGGCTTGCAGTGCTTGCAGGTTGCTGCTGCCAAGCACTTACTTGGATTGGCCTCTTGATCAGCGCTCAAATATTTGTACTTCGCCACCCAATGTTGCACTTCATAACTGTGTACGGTTTCGATCACTGCAAATACTTCGTCACGTATTTAGAATAAAAGGGCCATAATTCTTTTTCAGTTTCTTAATTCATTTAAGTTTTTTTTGTTCAGTTATCTAGGTTCCGCCTGAATGAAGTTCACTTAAACTGCTCCAGTAGAATTACTGCACATTTGCCGTCAGGACCCCTCTTGGACGGCAGAACAAGGTGTGGAGAAAAACCGATAGTCCCTGCTGTCCCCAACATGCCAGTTTGCCAGGCCAGAATTTGGCCAATGTTGTGTCGAAGAAAATCTTATTGTGATGTAGGGCACAGGTGTCATTATTTTTTACTTTATTAAAACGGAGTTCTGATTGTTCTTGCTTTGTAGATAAAATCACAAGGATCATGGTGAAGTCAAATTGAAAACCGGACATTTGGTACACTGGATATTAGCATTTCTACGATGATAATCCAAAAATCTCGACCCTTATCTGAGCTGGAGATTCTGGCTGCTCAGGCTTGCGGGCAGCCGAAACTTGATATAATTCAACCGTATCTTGTTGCGTTACCTGTTTTCTGGAGACCTGCTTGAATACTCGTGTCGATCTTAATTCTTGTCAGTGAATATTCATAGTCACGCTATAGTATATTTAATCTAGGAAATTAGATATTTCAATGGTGTCAGAACAGAATTTCAGTCTCGTCAGTGGTTTTATTAATTTCCATTCCTTTTTCATGGAATACGAACGAAGGTTCCAACGGCCCATTTAGCTCAAATCTGCCCAGTTTGGCGAGGCAAACCCCATTGCGCGTCTTGAGCACGTACCCCGCCGCCCGCACCCACGGACCCACCCGTCCCCCCGAGTCCCCCCAAATCGCGAACCGCGCGGCCGCGCCACCAGAGAGCAAGCCGCCGCCGCCCGCCCGCCCACCCCATGCACCGCTCCTCCGCCTTGGCCTCACTCACGGTAGTCGGCAGGTGCTAGGCGGTCCAGGCCTGAACGGCGGCGCGCTCATGCCTCCGCTCTAGCACCCGCTCCTCTCTGTTCTCCAAGCTTCTGGTTGGGACAGGGGATGTCAAATCTGGATTCCACCGCCGCGGCGCTGGAGAGGGCAACGGCGGAGCGAGAACCCACCGACGCTTCTGTTTCTGGTACGTGAGCACACACCCTCTCGCCTCCACCGTGCTGTATGTATGCTTTAGAGCTAGGGTTTATCTTATCAACTCGGGATGGGTGCTCCGGTTTGCGTTCATGCTCATATGGATACTTAGATGAGCGTTGCTTCTCCACCGTGTTGTACGGAGATTGCATTGCCAGATGTTATTGCAATTCATTCCCGTCGCTAGCTGTGCGGAGTGTAGACAGAGTGTGCTAATTTGGTTGATTTTTGGCTTCGTAGCTTTAAATGAGACACCGAAATGCAAGAAGAGAAGGATGAAAAAGAAGAATAAGATGCAGGAGCAACAGGATTCTCTGCCTGAATTGAATTCCGCAGTGGCGGCAGAGTTGGAGGAACAGGGAGAAGCTATGGGAGGGGGGATGGAGGAGTGTGAGGACATTGGTGCTGCTGCTTCTGGTATGTACGCGTGCATGCTCCCTTTGACATTGCCATGATGTCACTACCAATTCTCATTGGGTTGGTTTTTTGGTTTGTAGCTTTGAATGGGACACCGAAATGCAAGAAGAAAAAAATGAAAAAGAAGAATAAGATGCAGGAGCAACAGGAATCTCCACCTGATTTGGATTCCATGGCGGCAACAGAGGAATTGGATCATGGAGAGGCAACCGGAGGAGGGATGGAGGAGCGGGAGGCCACCGATGCTGCTGCTTCTGGTATGTATATGTGCATGCACCGTTTGATCTTGCCATGATGTCACTGCCAATGCTCATTGGGTTGGTTTTCTGGTTCGTAGCTATGAATGGGACACTGAAATGCAAGAGGAAAAAGATGGAAAAGAAGAATAAAATGCAGGAGCAAGAAGAATTTCCACCTGATTTGGATTCCATGGTGGCAGCAGAGGCAGAGGAACGGGGAGAGACAAATGGAGGGGGGATGGAGGAGCGTGAGGCCACCGATGCTGCTACTTCTGGCATGTGTGCGTGCATGCTCCCTTTGACCTTGCCATAATGTCACTACAATAATCATTGGGTTGGTTTTTTGGTTTGTAGCTTTGAATGGGACACCGAAATGCAAGAAGAAAAAAATGAAAAAGAAGAATAAGATGCAGGAGCAACAGGAATCTCCACCTGATTTGGATCCCATGGCGGCAACAGAGGAGTTGGATCATGGAAAGGCAAGCGGAGGAGGGATGGAGGAGCGGGAGGCCACCGATGCTGCTGCTTCTGGTATGTATACGTGCATGCACCGTTTGGTCTTGCCATGATGTCACTACCAATGCTCATTGGGTTGGTTTTCTGGTTCGTAGCTTTGAATGGGACACGGAAATGCAAGAGGAAAAAGATGAAAAAGAAGAATAAAATGCAGGAGCAAGAAGAATTTCCACCTGATTTGGATTCCATGGTGGCAGCAGAGGCAGATGAACAGGGAGAAACAAATGGAGGGGGGATGGAGGAGCGCGAGGCCACTGATGCTGCTGCTTCTGGTATGTGTGTGTGCATGCACCCTTTGACCTTGCCATAATGTCACTACAGTAATCATTGGGTTGGTTTTCTGGTTTGTAGCTTTGAATGGGACACCGAAATGCAAGAAGAAGATGAAAAAGAAGAATAAGATGCAGGAGCAACACGATTCACCACCTGATTTGTTTTCCACAGCGACAGCAGATTCAGAGAAACAGGACGAGGAAAAAGGAAGGGAGATGGAGGAGCGGGGGGCCACTGATGCTGCTGCTTCTGGTATGTGTGCGTGCATGCAGGCACGCTCTGACCTTGCCATAATGTCGCTGCAATGCTTATTGGGTTGATTTTCTTGTTCATAGCTTTGAATGGGACACCGAAATGCAAGAAGAAAAAGAGGGAGAATAAGATACAGGAACAACAGGAATCCCCGCCTTATTTGGATTCCATGGCTGCAGAAGAGACAGAGGAGAAGGGAGAGGCAAAGGGAAGGGGGATGGAGGAGCAGGTGGCCACCAATGCTGGTATGTGTGTGTGCATCCACTATTTGACCTTGCCATAATGTCGCTACAATTCTTAGGATAAGGCTCTTAACTAGGTTTTATCAACTGGGCAGCAGGTGCTCTGCTTCACTCTTTACGTGGTTACATAGATAACCGTTCACACTGTGTGATGTCAAATTGTCAATTCAATTTTTTGTGTGTACTAATTTCTGTAGTGAGATAGTTGTGATTAGAGTTGGTTCTTGATCTTAGTATTGGTGGGGACACCAGAATGTAATAAGGAGGAGGAGGAGGCCAAGGTGAAGGACAGTGTGATGCTCGAGAAGGAAGCCACTGCCATTGTTTTTTCAGGCATGCATTGTCTGTACACCCTTGTCTCTTAACATATGGCACTACAATTCTCTTTCTTCACCCTAGTGCTAGGGTTTGTCACATCAGATGTCAAGGGCCATTTCTTTGGTTCATGCTCAGGTTCACGTATTCTATAGAGTGAATGTTCTGATTATAGTTGTTTTCCAATTTCAGCTTCAGAGGGTACACCAAAACGCAGGAAGAGGAAAAGAAGGAACAAGATGCAGGGGCAACTAGAGACCCCACAGGCAACTGATGGAGTGGATAAAATTATGTCGAATAAATCCGAGAATTGCTGCACGGATGGAATACAGGCATCAGGACATGCTGATGTTAGTATGGATCCCATAAATGGGGAGGATCCAAGTTGTGCTCTGCTAAGTGCAAATGATGCTGATGTTTTGGTAGAGAATTGCTCCAACAACTTGCAGGAGAACTCTGAAGGAAGAAAGAGACAGAAGAAAAAAAGAAAGCGGGTTCCATTGAGAAGATGGCTAGGTTTCTCATCTGAGAATGGAGGAATGGTTGCTAAGCACAGCCTGGATTCATCAACACATCATGATGTTAGCTGCATATGTACTTCATGCTTAGTTGAGGAACATAAAGAGAATATTTACTCATCACGAGGATCACTGGTGAGGTTTCAGAGGAAAAAACTTCTGATATTGGATCTTAATGGTTTGCTCGCGGATATAAATCAGGATTTCCACAAGGGGCACATGGCACATGCACGGGTTCGAGGCAAACTGGGTAAGCTTGATATCTTAATAGTTGAAACTGTTGTTCTCTTATTAGGATCTAACATTGTAAACCATGCTAATCTGCAATATACTCCTGTACCAGTTTTCAAAAGACCATACTATGATGATTTTCTTAGATTTTGCTTCCAGAACTTTGAGCTAGGAATATGGTCTTCAAGGAAAAGGTTAATTTTGTTCCCTCCTTTTTTTTTACTTTATACTATATATAGTGCTAATTGTTATGTTTTAACACTGAAGGGAAAATGTCGATTCGGTTGTTGATATCCTTATGAGGGATCTCAAGCAATACCTACTATTTTGTTGGGTAAGTAATAGAAAAGTGAAGATGTATATTATTGCCCTGATCATGAGCTTATTTTTTTTCTCATTGTTTCCATTAGAGTAAAATGTTTGTGGGCCATCAACCTGTAATGCTGTCATATAGGTCATTGTACTATAGATACACATTTTTAAGTATGTTTAGTGAGCCATTGGCAGTGTGCACCCATAAGCACTTTTTAAGTAAAATCCCTCTGGCTAGTCAGTTTGGTTTGTCCCAACTTCACTATGTTGACCTTTTTAGACACACCAATCACCTGCTAAACGTACTATAGTGACAGGACTGTCTAGTATTAAGTGCAGTGATCCCTGACCCAGATGACAGTGCAAGAAGCTGAGTGACCCAGATGACACTTGCTGTTTCCATTAATATGGTAATCTGTGCTGTGCATCTCGAAATCAAAATAACCAGTTTTCATTTTTTTTCTTAGTGGTAAGTTGGGTTGTGGCTGTTTTTAGCTTTTATCGGAATGCTGTCTTCTGTGTTGTCATATTATTTTTATGTTAGAATCTCTATATTAGGGTCCCGAGTTATCCACTAATGTTTTTATTGATCTTGTTTGGTAGGATATGTCCTATTGCACTGTTACAGGGTGCAACACAATTGAAAATAAGCAGAAACCATTAGTGCTGAAGGAACTAAAGAAGCTGTGGAATAAGGAGGATCCTGATCTCCCATGGGAGCAGGGAGAATTTTCACCTTCAAATACATTACTAGTGGATGATTCACCCTACAAAGCTCTGTGCAACCCGGTACTAAGTTCACCATTATTTATATATCTGTGATCTTTGTTAAAAGCATGGCCCATTTGTTGTAATTCATGCACTTTGCTTTTGTTATTTGTTTTGTACAGCCAAACACTGCCATCTTCCCCCAATCCTACAGTTACCGCGACCAGAGGCGTGATCATTCCTTGGGTATGCTTTAGCACGAAAAATGCTGTTTACTGGTTTCTAGTATCATAGATTCTAACGTTCTGTACACACTAAACAGGACCTGGTGGAGACCTTCGGATGTATCTGGAGAGAGTCGCTGCTGCGGACAATGTTCAAAATTTTGTTCGGGATAATCCATTTGGTCAGAACTCCATCACGGAGAGTGATCCAAACTGGAATTTCTATGTGAAGATAGTTGATAAAGTGGAGAAAATAGTTGATAAAGTGGGGAATCAAATAGTCGATAAAGTGGAGAATCGAATAGTCGATGAAGCGAAGAATCAAATAGTCGATAAAGTGGAGAGGTCCTTAGCTTGATAGACATGAAGGTTCAATCACCTTAAAGTTTTATGTTTTGCGTTGCTTGGCAGAAGTTTTGTGCTGGGCCAGTGCAACCATGTGCAGTTTTGTAGTTCAGTAATTGTGGTTTCATAGACAAAACTTGATTTGAAGAATTTTGATAGTTCTATGTTGCCCTGTTTCCTGCTCGTTGTGAAACTAAAGAAGCCACAAGAGTGGTTCTCCTTTACTTTAGATGTACCTGAGGGCTGAGGGATAAATCATTGTTTGCCTTGTATCAAAGTATTACAGGGTTTCTGTAAGCCTGTAACTTAGTTACCGTTGGAAGTTTTGACAACTGTGGCACGAGGACGTTTGATTTGCGGAGCTCTAATATTTTGCTAATTGTTGTAACTCATCTCAATTCCATGGTTTCTTGCCAATGACAGCTGATGATGCCATCGCATAAGAGATTTAACTGTTGTTCAATAGAAATTTGTGTGCCCAGTAATTCTCTCTTATATTTTAACCATTGAGCCTTGACCTTGCCTCGCGGGAGACCGTTGAGGGAGCTAAGAGTAGCCTGCTCAATTCAAAGACTTTTATTTTGTTGGCTATTTGCCCATGATGGTATCTGTGATTCTGTGGAAGTAGCAAGAACTATGCATGCAAGCTTGTCAATTCATGCAAAATTTGGTATCTCTTGAGAAAGGTAAACACGTTTTCAACTATTGGCAGCATGCTGTATGGACCACTTATATTGCGGCTGTGACTCTCTTTCACGGACGGTTCAGGAAACTATTATTGAAGATCCAATCTAATGGTGAGCAGTCACTACATCTCAGATGCTGCTTGTCCAGGGTACTGAATGCAGCATGAAGTGCCTGTATGATGTCTATTGCAGGTTGCAGACTCACGAGTACCTTGCTGAAAGTGCAGCGAGGTGTGGTTACAGGACTCTGCAGCTGTGCAGCACATCCTGGAAGACAAGGAGTTCCCACCTGATCCAGCTGAAATCTTCAATTGCCAAGCCATTATGAGCTTCTAATATCCAAAAGACAAATGCTGTGAGTATTCTTTTTTTTTTTTTTTG
Organism: Alloteropsis semialata; assembly: GCA_004135705.1. NCBI lineage: Eukaryota > Viridiplantae > Streptophyta > Magnoliopsida > Poales > Poaceae > Alloteropsis > Alloteropsis semialata. The sequence continues at coordinate 53,959,421 of CM014271.1, forward strand.
CAAGTTGGCCTGCCTGCGTTAATTACATATATCATCCTTAGTGCTGCATACTTGGACTTTGGTTCAGCTCAAGCTTCTTTTCCTGATGTTACCTGCAACTGGCAAGGCTTCTACTCCAATATACAAGATATAAAGGTCGATTTATGTTGAAAAATTCAAAGGAAAAAGGTACCCCTTTGCATATAAACTCAAAACTCGAGTTATAAAACTATTTGTTTGGCTGTTGCATATGCCAAAAATGCTGCTGATTTTGCTTTACAGTTATACTTCGGAATCCAGACGGTACAATAGCAATGCAGTGTGATCTAAGGAAGATTCCACAGAGCAGAGCGCACCAATAAATGCATGCGTCGGTCCATATATGCTTCTTGCTACACCAGAGTCCCTACAACACTTGTGGGATGCCTAAACTGGTGCTGCAATTCTGCAAACTGCATTGATCACGCATATGTTGGTGTGGATGGCTGTGCCCCATGAGCATGATAAAAAACATCTATCTTGGAGATCTGGACCACGCAGCATTATGAAGATTTGGCACAACTTGTCTGGGCTGGTAGCAACAAGCACATCACCTTCAGAGATGATGCCCTGCTTGGGAGGCTGATATGGAGGCTGTATTCGGTTTCGGTCGTCTCATGCGGCTTGTGAAAGCCGTCCTTTTCTCCTTTCCCTTTGGCAATATCACACAGTCACCACACAGTTTAGTTTTGTTTTTTACTATAGTGCCCTTGGCTCGTAAGCTAGATTATATAATCTAGGTGGTAAACAAACAGAGCCTAATACTCTTGGCTTCCACTGTTGTAGTGTAGTCGTACACAGTCAGCAAACCCCTCCTTTTCCTCCAGGTGAGCATGCTTGTTTAGCAGCAGCAGTACTTAGCACAGTAGATTATTTTTTAACCTTGTGTTTTTTTCGAGAAGGTAGTAGATTATCGTTTCTTTTTTGTTGCTCCTTTCAACGAACCAATGTCGAAGCAAAGGGGGAAGACATGCCGTTGCATCCGGCCAAATGCAATGGTTTACTGCATCGAGAGGTGGAGCTGTCTGCGAGAGAAAAAAAAAATGAGTTCTACCCAACTAAACTATTCATCTTTGATACCTTGAACAACTAAACAAATCTCCTGTTCTAACGGTATTGCTGCAATCTCGACGCATCTTGTGATCAGGCGAGCGGTTTAAATATGAAATATTGATATAGCCATCTGTAACGTTCTGACCCCTCGGGTTCGGGCCCGCTTACGCCTGGCAGCTCTCTAGGACCTCAAAAATCTCCTCACAGATCAACACAAGTCTTTTCTGCGCACTTTGTCCTTACTCATGCGTACCTGGGAAGAACTTCCCGGTCGGTCACCCATCCCGAAATTGTTCCAGGCCAAGAACGCTTAACCTTGAAGTTCTTTCGAGATGAGCTTTCGAAAAAGAAGTTGCAACTTGTTGGTATGAGTATTCTATCAATCATATTAAGCCTTGGGCCAGGATGTAACATCCTCCCCCCTCTTAGAAGACCGACGTCCTCGTTGGTCAACCCCAATCCAGGAGCATCCTCTCTTGGCCATGTCCGTGTGCCCAGTGCCAACGCATATGCCATGCTGTGTGACCACTCTGGGCTCACACGCAACTGCGACCCCAAGCGCCCGTGAAACCGCGAGAGTAGGCTCTGATATCAATTGTAACGTCCCGACCCCCTAGGTCTGGGCCCGCTTATGCCTGGCAGCTCTCTAGGACATCAAGAATCCCCTCACAGACCAACACAAGTTTTTTCTTCATACTTTGTCCTCACTCATGCGCACCCGGGAAGAACTTCCCGGTCGGTCACCCATCCTGAAATTGTTCTAGGCCAAGCACGCTTAACCTTGAAGTTCTTTCGAGATGAGCTTCCGGAAAAGAAGTTGCAACTTGTTGATATGAGTATTCTATCAATCTTATTAAGGCTTGGGCCATCAGTCTCCATCCACATGTGAATGTGATAGATGGCTTCCATGTGCATTGCAATACTTTTCTGACAGCTACAAATATCTGTTCTTTTGACTGGACTCACACTGCATGCAAAGGAATCAAAGGAACAAACAATTGCTTGGTTGCTTTGCTAGGCTTGGGTTGTTTGCTACTATAGTTTGTTTGTTAAGGGAATCAATCAGTCAGCTATGGATGATCAGATCAGGAGGAAGAGGGGGAGGAGGAGGAGCCCTGACCTACCATGCAGCAGCTGCTGCTGCTCAGACTCTGCTCTTCATAGAGGTCACATGGGTGCTGGTGGAACCTTCTGATGGCTTAATGCAGGGGGGAAGGGAAAAATATATGGCATGCAGGCAGCAGCGGCATGTGCCAGCCAGCCAGTCCTAGCTGGTGCTGTACATAGGTCTTTTGTGTTCTGCCCTGAACATTGCATTGCAATTGCAAGATTATTGGGGGTGGGCTCACTCAGCCTTGTGCCCTGTGGGGGTGGGGGCACAACACCTCTCCTCTCCTCTCCTCCTGTGTCCTCTCCTGTCCTGCCCGTGCCTTGATGGTCTTTGCTTTGCCACTGCAATTGCCCTTGCGTTGCCAGTTTGCCACCACCAACTCCTCTTTTCCAGTTTTCCCATGTGGTGGTGGCGGCACCCCAAAATACCAGTACTAATCAACCTTCTAATCCCATCCCTAGGCAAGCTAGGGAATTCTTCATTCCCGTGACAGTTTGTAGCTGTAACTGACCATTTCCTTACAGAAGCCGTAGATTTGCCGTAGAAGACAATGGGCAGACAGGGCAGTCAGGGCAGTCAGTCAGAAGTGAAACGAAGCAGTGATGAGCATCTGACCTTTTCGCAGATGTTACCCTGAATTGAGTGTCATCAAATGATTGATATGACCTCTAGGGACTACTGCTAGTACCATCAAATGAATGGCGCATCATCATGATTCCCGCCCAGGAAAAGGTAGGAAAAGGAGCTGGAAAGGTAAAGATGGAGACAAACATCAGATCTCGCCCACCACCTTACCACCAAGGGAATTTCTTCGTCAGCAGTATAATTTATTTTACTTGATGCTTAGCCAGCCTAAGCTAGCAGTGATGTGGATACTGTCAGGATCACCATGTGTTGGGTGCAAGGAGAAGGCATGTGGTTATTACTGTTCTTCTTATTACTCATCATCATCACCGTCAATCTGCAACAATCTCTGCATTAGTGCAAATAGTAACAGTGCCGGCAGGAACCCATATGGTACATCTTATTTAATTTGGATTTTAATTATTAGCTCCTGTTTAGCAGTCAAGGGGCCGGTCCTCGGGGGAATATAGATGGCGTATCTCTTTCATCCTGAATGCTCATCAATAAAGTTTTGTTCTCTGGAAAATCAGAGAATCATACATCATATACTCTCTGTACTGAAGCATACATGTATATCACCAATAACTGGAAAAACCGAAGCAATAAGCGTCAACTGCTAATGAGTGCTGCTATTTATTATTGCAGGTACTGATGAGGCCAATGAAAGTTAGGCTGCCTCTTTCAGCTCAAGTGGATACTGGGATCCAGTCCAATGCATGAGCAATATAATCATGACACCTGCAAACCTCTTCTTTGCACCGTCCATAGGAAGAGACTCCCAACTGTATATGTTGTTTTCAAGCAGCACCTAAATAGCTTCAGTTTGGTTCATGTCAAAGTCTAATGAACTCTCTAGGTAACATGTAAACATGTCCGCTGAGTTTTCCTTAATCTTCTTATTCACTCCTTAATGATACTGTTGGTGGTACATAGTCCCTTTTTCTTCCTCCTTTTTGATTCGGCTGCATTTTTTTTGCAGGGCAAGTCCATGCTCTTAAGCCTCTAACTCAGAAGTCAGAACTGACCACAATGTTCATGCATCAGTAAAACAAAGCTTTTGTGCAATGTCGCATTGGATATATCTCATGGGATATATTCCAGCAGGTTTTGGCATTCATGCTGTAGGTGCCTAGGTGGTGATTTGGCATTGCTCTGCGGTCTGCGCTGTGCAGTTGGGCGTCACTGCGTATATCCTGCGATGCTTCAACGGCACGACTGGCGTCACTGCGTATATCCTGCGATGCTTCAACGGCACGACTGGGTGGTATGGACGTGTGCCTTTTTTTTTTAAAGGGACGTGTGGCTTTCACGGATGAACACCATGAATGCACTGTTGGTTAGTAGCAGCCCGTGCATTCAAAGCCTCGTTGGCCATGAAAACCACAGGATGAGATCGTACAGATGATTAGCAGTAACCCGCACAGCTAATCCCTGGATACGCCGCATCTTTAGCTACACTTGTTTATTGCGGCAAGTTTCGTAACTTTTCACTATTTATTCGTCACATCGAATGTTTGACACTAGTTAGGAGTATTAGACGTGAATTAATGATGAATTCCATTCCATAACCCTGGATGAAATTTCGAGAGGAATCTAACGAGCCTAATTAGATCATGATTAGACAACATCGTGCTACAGAAAATAATCTCTAATGACGGATTAATTAGACTTAATAGATCTATCTCGTGATTTTCCGTCCATCCATGTAATTAGTTTTATAATCAGATCATGTTTAGTGTTTCTAATCTTCGATTTACAATTGCTACAGTAATTTTCGTAACTTTTTCACCGCAACTAAACAAGCCTTTAGATTTTACTGAGCCCAGCAAACAGGGTGTCAGGAACGGCAGAATTTCTCGTCCTGCTGAACTGAACGCAACAAACCAATTCTGCTTCACCGGTCTTGTTGCCTTCTCATCCAGCCCTTCGCACCACCAGATGCCAAAATTGGGCCCCGTTTGGTTTCCAGCGTAGCATCTAGCATGGAGGGATTTTTTTTGCATGAAGTACTAAATAAAGTCTATTTGCAAAACCTCTCAGGCACAAGCGTAACTTTTCGAGACGAATCTAATGAGCCTAATTAATCGATGATTGGCTACGGTGATGCTACAGTAACCAGTCTCTAATCATCCTCTAATCATGCGGTCAGGGTTCCTAGTGCATGTTATGAAGATAGTTTTATAAAATACTTTTATTTAATACCTTTAATTAGTGATCAAAATTGTGAACAGTTTCTAGCACTAAAAAATCAAACGGAGCCTTGTGTGGGTGTACACGTACACGCGCGCAGAGAGATGGGGCACATGGGCTGCCGCTGAGGACAGGAGAGACTAGAGAGAGGATGGGCTGCAAGCCGGCAATGGCTGGTATGGTCCCAGCAAGCACAAGCGGTAGGCCATGGCTGTGCAATGCAACCATATTTTGTCTGTCAAGTCTTCCCCATCTCTCTCTCCTCGAGGTTGAGACTTGAGACTGAGCTACCCTCTTTATGTAGTCCTTGTTTAGTTCGGTTGAATTCGATTGAATGCACTGTAGAAAAATATATTGGGAATCGAAAAAGCAGAGAGGGAGCACGTTGTTCAATGGAATGTCTTTTGATTGAATTGGTTGAATTGGAGGAAACTAAACAAGGCCGTAGCCCTGTTTAGTTGAGAAAAGTTTCATAATTTTTTACTATTCACCCGTCACATCAAATGTTAGGACACTAATTAAAGATATTAAACGTGAATTAATGACAAAACCCATCCCATAACCCCAGGTAACTTCGCGAGACGAATCTAATGAGTCTAATTAGGCCATGATTAGACAATATCGTGCTACAGTAAACAATCTCTAATGACGGATTAATTATGCTTAATAGATTTGTCTCGCGATTTCCCGTCTATCCGTGTAATTAGTTTTATAATTAGATTATGTTTAGTGCTTCTAATCTTTGGTTTAAAATTGCTACAGTAAATTTTACAAACTTTTTTTTACTGAACTAAACAGACCCTCGGGATCATTAGTGACTTGTCACCTCACCTTAATCTCCATGGTAAAGCTCTTATTTTTTTCTCTTTAGAAAAAAGGAAGGCAAAGTCATATGCAGCAGGGCAGTGCCAGCCTCTGCCCTGTACTCGGTTTCACACTCGCTGTCCAGTCTTCCTCTCAAGGCTGCCCTCCCCTTCCCTCCCGGCCACAGGAACAGGACACGGGAGGAGGGCGCCGGAAATTATGGCGTCCTGCTAGCTGGAGGCAGCGAGTGAGAGTGAGGCAGCACTGGGTGGCTGGCCTTCGTGATCGGTTGATGCTCACCGTCAGGGAGGCACGAGCGACTCCGCCTCCCGGGAGCGTCTCCGGTGAGGTCCCCCACCTCCCCCTCCGGGAAACGCGGCGGGACAGCCACAGATGACGCCTTCTTCTTCTTGACCTGCTACCTGCTTCTACCGAGGGGGCAGACAGCCTCCTGCATTTCCGGATTCCCTCGTGCCTCCCTCCGCTTGCTACCTCTTTCTTGAGGCCGCAACGACAAGAGGGGAAGGGGAACCCGGAGGATGCCGGCCAAGTACCTGGGGGCGTTGGCGGAGGACAGGCGCCCGGACCTCCACCGCCAGGTGGGCTGCGTCACCGGGATCTTGCAGGCCTTCGACCGCCGCCACCCGCTCGCCTCCTCCCACAAGAGGCTCCTTCCCCCAACAGGTTCGCCTCCTTGCTCTCCTTTCCCTTCTCTTGCCGGCTTCTGTAGTTCTGTGTGCTTCAAGCCGTGATCTATGCCTTGGGTGCCGCCTGTTTCAACCCCGGTCTCTTCGCCTTGTGATCTTTAATTGGAAATACGGGCAGCAAAGAGCTCAACTTTTTCAAGACTTAGATCAGGGTCCTGTTTGTGATTTCAGTATGGATTAACAAATGGCACCAAGTGCCCCACATGTTTAGTCCCTGCAGATGCAGGCTCCAGATTTTGGTGTTCATTCTACTCGACCTGCGAATGAATTGCTGCTAGGTGCTGGTGGTAACTGATGAGTTGACACTTTTTCGGGCCAAGATGTTGGTTGGTTGTGACTGATGATAAGCCGCCTCTTTTTTGGACGAAAACTTGGTGGCTGGCTGATTATACACCAAGAACCGTCCTTTCACACCCATTAACTGTGTTCAAATCAGCCATGGCCGCCGACAAAAACTAGCACTTGGATAGTAGAAAGTAGGAACCTTGATTCAGATAAGAAAATTTTGCCAGACAGAAAGGTGGCACTTGTACACACCATCCATTAGATCCAAGGAAAAATTATTTCCCTGAATTTGCTCCTTTTAATTTGGCAGTGATGCTGACACATTGTTTCTTTTATCATGTGTCAAATGTCTTCCCTTTTCTCTTTTGTTGTAACAACTGCCGTGCTTTGTTTGTCTGGCTCAGCACTGAGAATCATTTCACTTCCTGCAGCAGGCCTTGCGCTGTCCAGCAGCCCAAATGTAGGTGGAGACTGCACAAGATTTTCGCCCCAGACTGTCCAAGTACGTTTCTGAATTTTGCATATGCAGCAGAGTAGTTACACATCTTTTTTTTTTTTTTTTTTTTAACTGGCCTCCAAATACTGATTGAGTTACTGAAACTGCATTCAGGAGAAGAACTTGAGCAAAACCTGGGCTGACAGCCAGAGAGCACCATCAGCAGAACTGTCTCAAACCTCATATTCATCATCACCATCTTCGTCATTCTCCTCCCTTGATGGAAACAGATCAACTCAACAGGACCTATCGTCCACTGACCGGATGCTGTTTCCAGAGAGGCCTTTCAAGTGCTCGCCGATGCTCAAGAGCTCTTTTGACAGTGACAATGGATTCGACTACCCTGCTGATGTGCCTACCAAGCCCGATAACATGCCTGCAGCTCAATCCAGCCTGCCAACTCTTGGTATAAGAAATCTTGTGAAGGATTCAATCTATAAGGATCACCGTGACTTGTCTGTCAGAGTTTGCGACGGGGAAGAAGTAAAAGATCACCCATTCAACTTTGGAGAACCACCCAGGCAATTGGATGGGACTCCCCGGGACAGTACACAAGGAAAAAGCAAAGGTCTCATGGACATCAATGAATCCCTTCGAGTGCTAGCCAAGCTTAGGGAAGCCTCTTGGACTCCATCTGAATCAGGCCATCATGCAAGACTTTCATATGATGCTCCTCGGTTCTCGTACGATGGGAAGGAAGCAGCATCGAAACTGAGGGAGGTACCAAGGTTGTCACTGGACATCAAGGAAGGTCAGCTTTGGAATCGTGAGATGGTCTCTAGATCGAAGCCAAGCTTGAATTCTGCAGACAGAAGCAGCAGCAACGGTACTGGGTCCGGTGCAGCCTTGGAAGTTCAGCAGGAACAGCCTGCCTGCAAGCGTCTTCCTAGTGTTGTCGCAAAGCTCATGGGATTGGAAGAGTTGCCTGAGCATAATAAAAGTACAGCATCATCACAGGCATGCAAAGCAGCTCAAGAGGGCAAGGAAGAGGTGATGCTGAACCCCTTGAACATCTCATCCCATAATGAGCCTGCTCCTCGACAAAAAAATTTACCCAATTCTAAGTTTCCTGTTGAGACTGCACCGTGGAAGCAACAAGAAAGGATTGTCCTACCTCGAAAACTGCCAAAGGGATCAAAAGGAAGCCATGGAAGAGAACCTGGTGCATCAGTCTTCAGCGACATAGAGAAGCGGCTCAAGGACCTTGATTTTCAACAATCGAACAAGGACCTTAGAGCGCTTAAACAGATCTTGGATTCTATGCAGGCAAAAGGACTGTTGGAAAACAAGAAACGGGAGGAAGCGTCTATGTCAAAGTTATATGATGGAAACCACAATGGGCAAGAGATGACCAATGCAAACATGAGATTGAACAGTAACACCAACTCCATGTGGATGCCTGAAGAGAGCAATGCAGAAAGCTCTTTCAAATCACCTATTGTGATCATGAAGCCTTCGAAATCTGCAAACCTTTTCAGCGAAGTGGATTCTTCTGTCATTCCATTAGGGGGTTCATCTGATCTCCCACAGCTCCAAACAGGCCATAGCACTGATAAAAGAAAAGCTTCAACGATCAATAAGACAGCTAAAGAGCAACATGCAAAATGGAGTCCTAGGGTGCCTGCTTCTCAACCTCTTATTTCTTATGACAGGAAATCAAATGGAAGGAATGACGATAGCAGCAACAAGCAAAAATCTAGTTCACCGCTGGTTACTGAGAGCTCATCCAGAAGACAGCAGCTGCCAAGAGACAGTAGCGTAAGTTTGCAAAAGAATAAGAATTCCACTAGCCCAAGATTACTTCAAAGAAAACTTGATTCAGAGCGGAGGGCTAGACCGCCTATTCCTTCTGCTGAGTCTACCAAAAGCCAAAGGCAATCTGGAGATAGGAATAATTTAGAGAGTGTGTCACCCCGAAGCAAATTCAGAAGGAAACCCGTGCGCGCACAAGAAGGTGATGATGGCATGCCCAATGGATCGAATAACAGGACAAGGAGCCCGAATCAGCAAGGCAATGATGCGTCCACAAGGTCAGATGGCTGTATGAATGTTACTGCTTCTGAGGTGGATATAGAAGTTATAAGCAATGACAGATCTACAGAAGTGAATGTTTCTAACTTTGAGCAAGGCGTTGGAACTCCATCAGGAAGGAATCCACAAAAAGTGGTAAAGGAATTTCTTCCAATTATGCCTCCATTCTAAAGCCTCACTAATTTTGAGATGAAAATATTATTTGCAATACTTAACTAACATGAGGAAATAATTGTATATAATGGAAATATTACCTCCTTGGCTAGTTGAGTCAAGAAACAAGAATTAGAAATTAAATAATACAACATACAATGCTGCATGTCTAATTTTTATGGTTCACATCTTTTCTTTAGAAAACCTCATATGATGCAACCAAGGATGTGCCATCTGTAGACCTTTCCACTTCTATCTCTGAACGGCCAAGTCCTGTTTCTGTGTTGGACTCTTCGTTTGATCAGGAGGATTTGTTTCCTACCAGCAGGACCTTGAATTCACTTACTGCCGGTAAGATCATCTTTCTACCATCTCTCTGAACTCTTGTTTGTTAACTATAGCAATCGGCAGCTCAAATGTAATTTTTGTTTCACTTTGTTAATGCTTTAATTTACTTTTCTTTCATTCTAAATTACCCATTGCTCTTTCGAAGAAAACATTTGAACTGAGTTTTATGTGTACTCCATTTTGTACACACCGAATGCATATACCGATTCCACAGTAAGTTACTGTGCACAAATGATGTCAAAAATTTATAGGTAACATTGCATCCTGGCACAGTAAGAAAGTATAATCACTTGGGTTTTGTGGTGCATGCTTCTAGTGCACTCCATCTTCGCTAGAGTAATGTTGAATGATCAATTACTACAACCTTTACATTTGTCCTCTAGGGTGGAAAGGATGTAAGTGGCAACAGAAGCAAAAGTACTTATCTTTGCAGTTTGCACTTACCAATTCAATATTCTTCTGTATCCTTTACATCAACATGGACTGCTCAGTATTTGGAGCACAAATACTGCATATTACATCAGTCCTCAAGTACTTGGCAGCATAACTTTTCAGTAATATCACTCATCTTTGCTTCATGAACACATTCTAAGTTGTACGACTGCTGCATCAATATTCGTGGACTGTTATGTAATTCATCAAATCATCACTGATATATGAATAAATTAATTTTTTGCAGTGCGAATTCAGTTCTCAAGTATTCGCACAGGTTATAACAGATTTGCAAATTTGACAACAGCGAGTGAAATGTACATTAGAGATCTCCTAGGTCCTAAATGAAAATGACTAGGAGAATGTTTAACCTCTTGCTGAGTTCTCTTGCTGAGTTCACTTGCTGATGTGCTAGACTGATTAACTAGTGTGCGTGTTTGCTGAAATTTTACTGCTCAGACTTACCCATTCGATGATGCTGAAACCTGCAGATGATGAGCACCATACATCAGAGGAACCCTGGAAACCTTCTGATACAAAGCCAAGAGAGGTCGCTATTCAATCCAAAAATAATAAGCTCGCTAATGTTGCTAGCTTGCTTGAGAAGCTCCAGCGGCTTAGTGTGAACAAGGATGAGGATGCCCCTCCGGTTGACCATATTGCTTTCTTGTGTGAGACAGAAAGCCCAGACCACCGTTATGTGTCTGAGATACTGCTGGCCTCGGGTCTTCTGATGAAAGATCTAAGTTCAGGACAGGCAGGCCTCCAGCTCCACTCTTCTGGATACCCAATCAATCCCGACATGTTCCATGTGTTGGAGCAAAGAAAAGCAGGATGGGTCAGTAAACCAGATGGTATCCATCAGAGCAGAAGCGGCGCGAAGTCTGATCCCAAGAGAGCGCACCGGAAGCTGATGTTTGATTCTGTGAATGAGCTTCTCCTTCAGAATTTTGAGAAGGAAACCGCAGTTTATTCGGTGAGCTCGTTCAACAGAGCGAAGGATCCACCTGCGAAGACTCTTAGCGGGCAGCAACTGGTGAAATTCCTATCTTCAGGAATCGAAAATCTGGAGATGGAGCAATCACGCATCTGCCAGAAGGAAGGCAGCGTGATACCTGATGCAGAGATCCTTCAGAGGTTGCAGGGATGGACGAGCTTCAGCAGGGAGCTCCCAGGGATGGTGCTAGAGATCGAGAGGTCGATATTCAAGGAGCTAGTCGACGAGGTAGTGCACGGTGAGTCCGCTGACGACGCACAGATGAAGGCGGCAGGCAGGCGGAGAAGGCGGCTCTTTGCTTGATACAGTTCGGTTGACCATACCACCATTCACCAGATTGTCGAAGTGGATGGACTTCATTTGTGAAGTTGTAGCTTTGTTTGCCATGAGAGCTTTTTCCTCTGAAGAGAGAGGTATAGAAGTTTTTGTATAAGAAGCGCAGATTGCAGAGACCTGGAATGGGCATTAATTTGTGCTATGTAGATACTATGATACCATTGGCTTTTTGACTTTTTATGTTTCACTGTGGATGATGCTATTCCAGTTTAAAAATTACAGACGGCAGGTTTTTCCAATACTCAACTGTGAATGCCTGAGCCACTTTGTAACTGTTTTCCCGTCGGTCTCACAAAGATGAGCATTGTTGCTCTCGCTCGGTCACACTCTACGCCAGTGGCAGCTCCTTTTGCCAACCATTTGGGCCTGAGAAACGCTTTGGGCCGATTGAAAGACCCATTGTACTGGAGAGCCCGCTATGCTAACTACTCTCGTTGTCTGGTTGCATGCTCAGACCTTTTTCCTATCCAGCTGGCCTTTACATAGTCACACCACAATTCTCATTTTCTGTTTCTTAAAAAAAAGAAAGTTTCATTTTCTCTCAAAATTTAGAGATGTGGATTATTGATAATTAAAAATTGAATTATTGGACCACTTTAGCCAGTGTAATATAGTATAAGTCTGGCCAGTCCACCATCTAATGACATGTACAACGGAGAGACAACTGCTATCTATTTGTGTCAACTGCAGCAAAAACAACCTACATAGCAGCAATTAAATGAGGACCGAGAGTCTTGCCGTCGTCTTGTTTGACTATGTGCTCCAATACGAAACGACGACCTCCGCAGCGCATTGTACTGTCGCCTCGTCCTCGTCATCGAGGATCCACTGCGCGAAGGCGCTCGCTCGCGCAGCGAAATCTCTTGCGCGGCAACACAAGCGCAATCCCCCCGCCCTCCCTCCAAATCCCTTTCCCACACCTTGTCCCGTGCCTTGCTCCCCCAAAGTCCCTAATTCCAGCACAACTGCTCATCAAATACCCTATCCCCGCCGGTGCATAAACCCTAACTAGCGGTGTCGTCCACCATGAGGAAGGAGGAGAAGCTTGCAGCGGTGTGAGGAATCGATCGACACGCACGGGGAAAACAAGAAACCAGAGGATGAACAAAAGGAATTCGTCAAACCAAAGCAGCAATTCCAGCAATCACAAGGTCAACTTACGGATTATAGGAGTATTCGCCAGAGAGACGAGAGCCTTCTACTCTAAGCCTACATATGGTTCATACCCGTGTTTATCATAACAATCCAGTTGAGTCCCCCAAGCCTTAATACACTGGTCGGGTCATTACAGAAAGCAAAATACATTAAGACGATAAATACTATTTAGCGTTCGACAAACACCCTTAGCACGCTAATGAGGTAGCATTCGATGTCGACCGTAGGATGGACAATAGACATCATCTGTAGACTCGGACAACCGTTACCTTGGTCGCCGGCTTCACTGCATCACCCTATGAATATTGAAGTAGAGTCTGAACTGAATTGCCTGACAAAGCCCCCCTCTTAAGCATCCTTGTCCTTAAGGATGAAATGAGGGAAAAACTTTACAGATGAATGCTGCATCTTCCCAGGTGGCTTCAGTTTCTGGCAGATTAACCCAATGTATGAGCCATTGTTCCACTGGTTCATTGTTCCTTGGAATCATCCTCCTTTGCAAGATTGCAACTGGTGCTACTTTAATTGTTTCTTTGTCATCAATTAGTGGCAGCTCTTTACTTGGAGCAGCTGAAGGTCCCATGTGCTTTTTCAACTGACTGACATGAAATACATTGTGTAAGTTGTAACCTTCAGGTAATTATATTTTGTAAGCAACATTACCCGCTTTACCCAACACTCTGAATGGACCATAGTACTTAGAGTGTAACTTCAAAGATTTGTGAGCACTTAAGTGTGCCTGTATGGTTATTTTCAAATAGACCATATCTCCCACTTGTAATACTCTCTCTGATCTATGTTTATCTGCCTGCATCTTGATCCTTGCTTGTGCTTTTGTCAGATTGTTTTTGAAAACTTGAGTGGCCACATGTCTGTTCGTCCATTGTTCATTTTTAGTTAACTCAGGGCAGTCAGGTAAAACCACTTCAGCTACCATAGGGGGTGGAAAGCTATAAAGAGCTTGAAATGGTATCAGCTTTAGGGATGTGTGGTAAGAGGTATTGTACCACCATTTAGCAAGTGACAGCCAGCAATGCCATCTTGTAGGACTATTGAAACACATACATCTGAGATAGTTTTCAGGACATTGATTAACCCTTTCAATTTGACCATCAGTTTGTGGGTGGTAAGCTGATGTAAGATGTAATTGCACTCCTAGAGCTTTGAACAATGATTGCCAGACATTACTTGTAAATATTGGATCTCTGTCTGTAAGCAGAACTTTAGGGAGGCCATGTAATTTGAATACATTGTCCATGAATATAGTGGCTATATCTTGTGCAGTATAAGGATGTTTAAGGGTTATGAAGTGAGAATATTTGGTTAACCTGTCCACCACCACAAGAATAACATCTTTACCCTAAGACTTTGGTAAACCCTCTACAAAGTCCATTGATATATGTGTCCAAGCCATTTCTGGAATAGGTAATGGTTCCAACAGTCCTGGATATGGTGTGTGTTCACTTTTGTTTTTCTAACAGACAACACATGTCTTCACATACTCTTTAACTTGTTGATTCATGTTGGGCCAATAGAACACCAATTTGAGTCTCTGATAGGTAGCTCTTTCTCCAGAATGCCCCCGTAAAGCAAATTGATGGAAGCTATCAAGAAGTTGCTTCCTTAACTAACCAGTGTCCCCAATAAATAACCTGCCTTTGTATCTTAAAAGGCCTTGTGTATATGAGAAGTTTGGAATAGCTTGTTGATCAACACCCAATTTGGTAATCAACTCCAAGCATTTTGTGTCCTCAGTATAAGTTGCAGAAACTTGCTCCATCCATGCTGGTATTATCACTGACATGGCCATAACCTCTGAGGCATGAGGTGCTCTGGATAATGCATCTGCCACTCTATTTTCTATGCCTTTCTTATACTGAAATGTGTAATTGAATCCCAATAACTTAATCTGTAACTTATACTGAATCCCTTCCAATAATCTTTGCTCATGGATGTATTTTAAACTTTGCTGGTCAGTTTTGATGATCACAGAAGAGCTTGCTAGATAGTTTTTCCATTTTTTTAGAGCTTCTAAAATTTGCATGGCTTCCTTCTCATAAGTTGATGATACTACAGTCTTAGGGCCTAATGTTTTACTCAAAAATGAAATGGGTCTGCCTTTTTGCATCAACACTGCCCCAATTCCAGTCCCACTTGCATCAGTCTCCAACACAAATGGTTGAGAAAAATCTAGCAATGCCTAGATTGGTGGATTTGCCATAATATCTTTGATTTGTTGGAAGGCCTGTTGCTGCTGGTCAAACCATACCAATGAATTCTTTTTAAGGGCATCAAACATTGGTCTGCAAATTATACCATATCCTTTGATAAATCCCCTGTAATATCCAGTTAGGCCCAGAAATGACCTTAGCTCATAAACAGAAGTAGGTGATGGCCAATGCTGAATGATTGATATTTTTGTTGGATCAGTGGCAATTCCCTTGTTACTGATAACATGGCCCAGATATTCAATTTCTGTCTGGTTAAAAGAGCATTTTGCCAGTTTTGCATAAAGTTTGTGTTGCCTCAGAATCTCCAGCACAGTTCTCAAATGACTTATGTGATCATCCAATGATGTACTATAAACAAGTATGTCATCAAAGAAAACTAGAGCAAACTTTCTTAACACTTCAGCCAGGACGGTGTTCATGAGTGTTTGAAAAGTAGCAGGTGCATTGGTAAGATCAAAGGCATGACAATATACTCAAAATGGCCTAAATGTGTGGTGAATGTTGTTTTATGAATATCCGCTTCCTTCATCCTGATCTGATGATATCTAGACCTCAGGTCTATTTTATAGAAAATTTTGGCCCCAAACAGTTCATCCAGCAAGTCTTCAATGATAGGAATGGGATATTTGTTTTTCACAGTGTTGGGCATTGAGTTGTTTGTAATCAACACATAACCTCCATCTGCCATCTTTTTTCTTAACTAAGATCACAGGTGAGGAATATGGACTCATGCTAGGCCTTATCATATTTGTGTAACACTCCTATGTTAATAGAAGTTCTAAATGCTGTTCTGGAAACATCTTATGGTTATTAAGGAGTAATTATTGATTACTAAAGATAAGTAAAGAAGGAAAAAGGATTACTGGAAGAAGTGCTTGAGTTGAGTTTCGGTCAAATTTAAGGGCTTGTAATTTCTAAACTAAACCAAATCAGCAAATAAGTGTATAAGGGAACTTGGAGTCTTAGGTACCAGCAACAAAATTTACATTGGGAGTTTTGATAGTTTACATGTGAAATGTGGAGAAAAAGAGGCCTAAAGATGGCAGGTTGACAAAGGGGGTTAATTGAATTTGTTTTCAGGGGATAGGTGATTACAGGGATCAGGTTCAGAGCAAATTATCTAAAGATCTAAGCAGAATCAGCTCAAGGTCATATTGAAGAATATGTAGCTCTAAGTACAGGCTAGAACTTTTGTATTTAGAGTTTGGAGAGTTTACATTTACAAAATGGAGAAAAATCGCTCTGAATTTGCTGGTTTGCACTAGATTCAGAAATTGCCGAGTTTGGGGCTAGATATTCAGTGGCTGGTATCTCACAAGCTGTTGAGTTATAGACCAAGGTCATATTAAAGCAAATGAAGTTCAATGTTTGGGCTACAACTTTCGTTATTGGGGCTCAAAGAGTTTACATACGAAATTTGAAGATCGAACCATGTTTAGTTGCTGGCCTGGATGAGTTTCAGAAACAAGGAATAGGTTCAGTTACGAAATTTGTTTACAGGCTGATGTTCAGAGCTGTGGGTCTCCAAATCGGTTGAGTTTTGGAGCAAGCTTATACAATGAGTTTTGTAGCTGGATGTATCCTCTACAATTCTTGTATTGGTTGATTCCTGGGCCGACAAATGGAATGGGAGATCGAGGCTGCGTTTGGAGGCGGTTTTGGCCGGTCTTCAGTTTTAACCCGACAGTGTTTCACCGTTGCCGCCGCCCCATCGTTCAAGACCGGGCGCCAAATTTCGCACGTGACGCACGCCGGCGAGGGACGAGGACAGCTCGGAAGCGGTAAGCAGCTCCTGGCGCTTGCGCCGCCCATGGAAGGGATGAAACCGGACCGAGCCGACTTCGTTCTTTTCCTTGCTTGTTTTTGCTCTCACCGCCGTCCACTGCCCGTGCCGCCGCCGCCCCGGAAATCCGCCGCCATCGCTGCCTCTCCGTTCGATTCCTTTCGCGAGCAAGTGCCCTAGGTTAGCCTCGGCCTCTCCAACCCGTTCGCGCTCAGACTCTTCGCCCGCAACCGCCGCGCCGCCATCCTCTGCTCTGTAACCGCCGCCGCTGACAGAGCCCACGGTGAGCACCTACCTTCGATTTTCCTCATCGTCGTGTGGCTGCTTAGTAGTGCCCTTAGGGTCCCCGCGGTGCTTGTGGAAGGGCTTGTTGCCCTGGTCTGTGGCCAACTCGGTCAGATCACCGCTGTGCCGCCGTTGGGCTCCGCTGGTCTGCCGCCTTTGCGTGGTGAAGCTGCCCAGACCCTAGGAGCCCATGAGTTCGTGAGCACCACATCTCCCGTGTTGCGTTGAAGCTGTCCGTGCCGTTTGTTGCCCTGAACCATGGTTCTTTGAGCCGCTTCGGCACCTCGCCTTGGCGTACTTGTGCTGCCGCCGCAGCCAGTAGTTGAAAGTCGTCGCTTGGTCTCCGTCCGTCGCGGGGATGGCTGGGGAAGAGTGCGCGATGGCTTGAAACGTGGATCCATGGGGGGTTGTTGGGTTTTCGAGCGGTGCCGCCGGGAGTTCTGTCGCCGGCCAGTTGCCATGCTCGGCCGCGCGAGCGCGAGCACGTGCCTGTGCGTGGGAGAAGAAAGGAGGGAGGAAGGAGCTGGGCTGGGCCGGGAGCTGGCCGAGTGGAAAAGGAGAGAAGGGAGTGGGCCGGGCCGGGTGCCGGTTTGCCAGCAGGAGAAAAGGGCGGCCGGGCTGGTCGGTAAAGGAGAAAGAGGAGAGAGGGGGAAGCGGGCCGGGCCCACGGGTCGGCCCAAGAGTATTTTGGACTGTGGGTTGGTTTAAGGATAAGGCCAGGGGGTTTTCTGCAAATCGGGAAGTTTTAGGTTTTAATAGGTTTTTAGGTTTTTAGAAATGCATTTCAATAGAATTAATATTTAGAATTGCATATCTTTTTGTAGGAAGCTCTAAAACTAATGAAATAAATTTTGTTGCAGTACTTGCATTTTTCTTTATGCATCTGGGTTATTATATAGTATATTAGATGCTTTTATAATTATTACCCTTGATTATTAGAATGGGTTTAAGGGTTTGTTTAATTAGAAAAATAGGTTTTTATTAGATATTCTTTTATTTATAATCCTTGAATAAGTTAATTAATTCCTTTGTGCTAATTAGGTGTTTTACCAAGGTTTAGAGTGGTTAAGGGTCTCTAATTTAAAGTTTTCATGTTTTTGCATCATATCGTGTAGACCAGGATTCGCTACAGCCGGAGCTGGTGGAGGTCCCTGACGACGTTCAGGAGGGAGACGAGGTGGTGTTCGAGGCGGAGACCAAAGCTGTACCGCAAGCTCCAGAAGCCCCAGTAACTGCAGAGCCAGAGATCAGCGAGCCAGGCAAGCCTCAGAGCATACCCACCCCAGTACTAACTTGACTACTATGGTTATGTTTGAGCCTATGCTTGTGCATTAGAATAGGAGTTGAGTGAATCCTAGTTTAATGCATGATCATCCTTGTTTAGAGCATCTCTGCCACCTTTTCAAAAAGATAGAGTAGAGTTGCTTAGACCTGCTCACAGTAGTAAAGTCAGGTGTTATCCCGATCACTTGCGCTTTAAGTAGTGCTGGCTTAGAGAGCTAAAACTTGTGTAGTAAGTCCTTGAAAGTGTTGGGCAGGACATGTGAATGATGATAATGGTATATGTTGGACGCTTTCGTCAGTATGAGCTGGTCCTGCCCACTTGGTCAGTATAGGTTTTGCTATGGTCTGCCTGTGGTCAAGCTTTAAACGTACTGGGCACATACCGGTATAGGGAGCCGGGAAACTGATGTACTTCTGTGGTACTAACAGTTGGACTGTGACTCACCATGTTTGGCGAGGAATGTGGGTGGGGTCGTAGTCAGTAACCAACATGCCTTTGCCCGGGCACTGTGTAGGGATTGGGGATGCGACCCTGGGCTATGTGGGCACAGTTCAGGCAATGGTGGCTGCAGCGGGAAAAGTAGCTTCGTGTGGCCTTCCGAGGGCGCGCACGCGGCGTGTGTCCCAGGTTTTTCCCATGCAGGGTTTGAAATCGATTCGAATCGCCGAGTGTCACGGTTTTGATACATGCTTGATCCTGACAGATATTTGTTGTGTGTTTATGTAATGTTAAGCTCTCATACTTGTTTTATACCACTATTCCTATTGTTTGGCAATACTTGGTTGGCTCACCTAGATGCATAGGTTAATAACATGGTAGTCTAAAATATGGCAATTAGGATAATAACTTAGTAAGCTATGGCATTGCAAGAGTCTGTTTGGTTTCTCCATTTAAACCTCAAAAGCCTTGCAAGCCCTTGAACTCCCTTTAGCTTAGTTTGTCGGGTAAGTCTAGCTGAGTACTTTTGTACTCAGGGTTGTTTGACCCTTGTTGCAGTTGAGCCCGAGGAGTAGTTCTTCCTGCTGGCGCCGTGGTGGTCCGAAGCTACAGACATGTCCGGGCACGACATGGTCTGTTTAATAGGTTGTTTAATTACTTTGTAAACTAGTTACTGAACTTAGAACCTGTGTTAGTTGTTTAAATTTGAACTACTCTAGTTTGTATAACTCTTATCTACCTGTGTTGTATATATTTGTCTGTGCAATGTCTGTGATGTATCCTCTGGTGTTGGGATCCTGAGTATGTGTGATGAGACAGCTGATAGTGAATGATTCGGGTTGTCTCGGAGACACTCAATGGAACTCCAGACTTATGCTGACCCAGGTGTGTGACGTGTTAGTGTTTTACACTACAGATCACACCTGAGTCAGTTTAAGTAGGACTGTTCCATCACAATTTGTGTGGAACAAGTGTTGTATCAATGCTTCCATAGTGTTTTTGTGATGATAAGGTAACCTGTATGCTCTTTGATTGACAACTTTAGTCTCATCTATCAGAGGTATGTGATGGTCAACTGACCTTGGTGGAAGAAGATCTTCAGGTTCTTGAAATACATCATTGTACTCCTATAATAGTGAGGCTAATTGAGGTGGGACAGTATTCTGTATAGCTGAAGTTTCAGCATTGGATGTTTTTAAGATGAGAACAACTCCAATTGCCTTTTTCTTCAGTAGACTGTATAGTTTCTTTTTGCCAATCACCATTGTATCATTTGGCAAGGTTTCATCCACAATGGTAAGGAACACATTCCCTTCCTTATGTATGGATAATTCTCTGGTTCTGAGATTGAGGGATAGGATTATGAGTGAACATCCAATCAGCTCCCAATACCACATCATAACCCTGAACTTCCACTAGTTTGAAATCAGATTGGAATTTATGTCCTTGTATACTGTATGGACAATCTAAGCAAGATGACTGACTGGTCATGTGAGCACCATTTACTGTTGCAATCTTGACCTCAGGCATAGTGTCTATTTTGCATTTAGCTTTTACTGCAAATTTGGTACTTATGAAGTAGACATCACTGCCACTATCCACCAAAGCAATTGTTGATTTGTTTCCAAACCAAAGCTTCAAAGTAAAAGTACAGGCCACTGAATTAGATCTAGTTAATGCATGCATTGAAACTGAGGTGCATCGGCATCAAAGAATTCTTTAGACTCAGAAGGTGTGGTGTCTTCCACCACTGCCATGTCTTCTTTCCCTTCTGAATTCTGCACCAGAATGACTGAAATTTTTTTGTTTTCCCTTACACACTTTGGTATGCCCTGGAACCCAAGGTTCCCTGCACTTAAAACATTTGCCTGCTGCTCTTAGATCAGCAATTGTGCTAGCTGGTAACTCTTTGTGGCCCTGTGGCTTGACATCAGTAGTCCAAGCTTTCTGTGGCTTGATATTCTCCTTGAAATTCTGGTACTTCTTTGGTGCAGCACTAGCTTGTTCTAGTCTTTTAGCCAAACAATATGCACTTGTTAAAGTGTTTGGGTGATGACATTGAACATGTGGTTGGATGTAATCCTTGAGCCTAGCAACAAAACTAGAGATGAAATAACATTCATGTAAAGAATGGTTGTTTCTTTTGTCCATGCCTATAAGATCCTCAAACTTGTCCACGTAATCATTCACTGATCCAGTTTGTTTGAGACTATGGAATTGCCCTACTATTTCAAAAGTTGATATCTCATTGAATCTGTCTCCCAATAATTTGCAAAAATGATGCCATGGTATTGAATTGGGATTACAGTCTAGGCCCCGCCACCAAAATTCAGCTCTGCCTTTGATGTACATTACAGAAATCTTGACCCTATCCTCAACAGGTACCCCCACCAACTCAAAGTACTTTTCTGCTTTTCTGATCCATCCATCAGGGTCAGTTCCATCAAACTCTAGGAAACTTAGCTTAGGTTCTTTAGCAATGGACCTGTGTTCCGCTGAGTAGTGAGCATGGTAATTATTGTGGTTGATGGGACAAGAAGTGTGATGCCTGAAGTGATGGTGATGATGCTCCTGTTCTTCCTGGTGTTCAAAATCCAAACTGTACTGATCACCAGTGCCCTCTTGAAACAAGTTGGTGTTGGTAACTGGATCAATATTCTGATTGTGAAGTCCAGTGGCATTACTGCTTACACTCATTTTGGCCAAGTAAGAAGATTCTTTCCCATGTGCATTACCAATCTTAGCTCTCCTTAGATTGGGTGGAATGTAATACTGTTGCTAAGCCATTGGGTTTGCAGTTGTATGCTGAAATTTTTGAGCTTGAAATGCGGCTTTGATGTCTCCCTTTACATCATTCTTGGTCTCCAAAGGAATAGCTGGTTTAGTGAACTTGGTACCAGATCCCTTGTCTTCAATAGGTGAACTGCCAATATTGGTACCCTTTTGAGTAATCATGTACATTAGTTTGTCCAATTTGGTAGAAAGACCATCATTGCGTTCATCTTGTTTCTTCATGAATAGATCCATGTCCTGCGAAGACCATCCACTTCCACAGAGGTAGCAAATTGAATCTCCTCCGACTCGACTTCATCAACATTCACCATCTTGAGAATTCGGTTTGAGCAAGCTCTCCCCACAAGATTCTCAAGATTTTCACTCCTCTTCGAACATGGATCAGCTACGGAATTTTACACACAGACAGTGCTGTGCAACCCTGACCGAATGTTGTTCCCCGTCGTCGCCTCCGTGGATATGAATTGAATGGAGCTCACGGTATTTTACGCAAGAATAAGTGCCTTGCAACCCTCGCTCTAATCCATTCTTCACTAGATTTGGGGAAAAAAGGGGGTGTGTTCCTCGATCTGGGTGGGTGGGTGGGGTTTTACACGGGTGAGTCACAACCACCGATTCACCGCCAATCGGACGCAAAATAAAGGAACTAGGCTGTGGAGAACAACAGAAAGATCCAAGAAATCATGGCTCTGTATACCAATTCTGCGGAATCGATCGATACGCACGGGGAAAACAAGAAACCAAAGGTTGAACAAGAAGGAATTCGGCAAACCAGAGCAACAATTCCAGCAATCACAAGGTCAACTTACGGATTACAGGAGTATTCGCCATAGAGACAAGAGCCTGCTACTCTAAGCCTACCTAGGGTTCATACCCGTGTTCATCATAACAATCCAGTTGAGCCCCCGAGCCTTAATACACTGGTCAGGTCATTATAGAAAGCAAAATATATTAAGACGATAAATACTGTTTAGCGTCCGACAAACGCCCTTAGTGCTAATGAAGTAGCATTCGATGTCGATCGTAGGATGGACAACAGATGTCATCTATAGACTCGGCCAACCGTTACCTTGGTCGCCAGCTTCATTGCATCACCCTCTGAATACCGAAGTAGAGTCTAAACTAAATTGCCTGACAAGCGGCAGCAGCGCAAGAGCTATTCATAGCTGCGGCTATACGCGAGCGTAGAGCGGCTGCGGCGCAAATGCGGAAGGGAGGCGCGGCGGGACGCAAATTGACGGCCGAAGAACCGATGCAGAAGGGCAAAGATGGGGCTGCAGCGGCGTCAGACCGCCAGAGCTCGAGCCGGTGCAGATGGCCTCGAGCCGTGCAGCGTCTGTGTCGGAGCCGAGCGGCGCAGGTGGATCTCCTTCACCGGCCTCCTTCACCACCCCTTTACAAACCTCTTTCAACGGCGCCGACGACTGCTTCTTCAATGGCGCTGGAAGCTACTTCAATGACGACATAAATTTCTTCAGTGGCATTGCTGGGCATAGCCCCGTGTCACAGCCATTAATGTATTCTCAATGCTCAGCTGGCAACATGGTAAATTCTCCACAAAGTTGTTAAACTTGCCATTGAACAGAATCAAGTGAAGTCATGATTGTCATTGTTCATGTCAAATTTGTCAAAATTATAACTATCACATATAGTGCCAATGTTCATGTGATATAGGCACCACTCACCTCTGCTTCTGGGCACCATTCTACTCTGCTTATTGCTGTTTTAATAAACCATGTCAAATTTGTGTTTGTCTTGCTTGACAGGATCCATTGTCTAAGAAGTCCCATCCATGTAGCAAGGTGTGGTTTCAGAAATTGCCTTTCGCAGTTTGCTTTATTGCTTCTGGTATGAATAGAGTCTATCACCAATTCTTTTTCAGAAATGTTTTACTGACTTGAATGGATAATAACTCATTCAACAACACGGTATCCTCTGGTAAATGTTTGTACCTGTAAAGAACACACAAGCCTTCTTGTCAAAAAATTTTCTTTTAGTGCATGAATGACCCCATTATACTTGCTAACAAGGCTCAATGCCTGATAAACAAAAATAAAAGTAAATTATTAGTTCTGTACCACTAGTTTGCTTTTGAATGTAGAGCAAATTCTTTCTATGCCACTAGAAAATATAGCACATCCTTTATTTGCTATTGAAAATTAGATCATCTCTTCAGTGCCATCAATTATAATTTTGCATCCCTTATGTGCCATTGCCGTTAGTTTCCACTGTTAATGGTGGTAGATACCGTTGTGGGTCCCACGTGTCGGTGTTATATAAAAAAAACTCCATGTACTGCCGTGGTCGCCGCGGGCCGCCTCCGGCCCTCTGCGATGCCGCCGCGGGTCCTGCGTTGCCCATGCTAGCCACGCTCCTGCCACTCTGTGCATGCCATTCCAGGCCACCCCACGCGCCGCACGCGGGCTGCCTTTACCGTGCCACCGGCCCCGTGCGCTGCCGCACTCCCGCGTCCGCGCGCGACACTACGACCGTCTCCGCCATGCCGTCGTGGTGCCGTCGGTGCTATGCACAGAGAGGAGCTTATCAGGGAGATTCCAATAAAATTAACCCGATTGAATCTTCGATGCATGAAATCAAGTTCTTTATCATCCAAATGAAGTTCGCATGCTGCTAATCGAAGAAGCCATAAGCAACAAAAAAAAATCATCCTACTGATGTCAACTGGCATTTTGGCCGATGAGAAGCTTTCAACCGCTCGTAGTTTGGGCGGTTCGTTCCATTTCCACGGTGAGTCGGATCTGCATGCCGCGCTTCCCAGCCGCCCGGCATCTCCCGCCCGCCACATCACACCGCTCCGCCTCCCGTCCAACACTAGCTGCATTCCCCACGCCGAGCTGCCGCGGGACCCTGCGATGCCACACCCTCCGCTGTTGCGCGCTGCGCGCCGTGCCCCAGGGAACGTCCGGGGAGGGAGGGTGGCCTCCACGCGAGAGCGAGGAAGCTCTCCGGCTTGTACATCGAAGCGAAAAGGGGACGGAAAAATAAAGTTTTTTGTTCTCCCTCACTCACATACGGTTCGTGTTGACACCAGTGGTGGCAAACAAAAAGTCCACAAACGCACGACTGTCGAATCCACGGGTAACGTGAGGGCACTGTCTAATCACTAAGGTTGACCGCAAAGATTGAGTTTATATGAAGGCTGGGTAGAGAGGATAACTTAGCAGTAAGCTAAGAATATAGCTAAGAGAATTCTCCTATGCTTGCTTTGGGCACCGGGGTATCCTAGGCCTCTAGGAAATTGCCGGCCAACAGCTCTACGCCGTACCCAAATGTGGAGAATTACAAAGGATGGACAAGAGTGTCACCACCTGCTGCTTACCTCTACTAATCCGTGGGGTTACAAGGGAAATGAGGACAGATATATTCCTAAGCACCACGCTTAAGATAATATCAGCTATTCTAACCTTGGCCAGAGATCAAGATACTTTATTAATAAAGCATCGAACCCATAAGCAAAATAAAGAACTCAGCTTTCTATAACTCAAACTTAAATACTTAGCTGAATATCCCACATACTTATTAAGAAGCTCGCATCCTCCGAGGTACAGGTGGAGGGTCGCCGACACGTCGGGACTCCTCCAGACTTTACTCACTCCCTTCCTATTTCTACTCTAAGATATGAGGAGGGCTTAGCCTTGACTTCTTGCTCCAGCTCGATGATGATCTTCAATGATCGGGGTGTAGCTATTTATAGCTTGTAGAGGTGGTTGGGAGTGGACATGTGGAAGGTGGGGATGAACGGACTCAGTCCCAGGTCGGGCAATGCGGGGAGGTCAGCCACCCTTAGATCCACCGCCTTGAGTGGTGCACATTGTAGATGGACTCCTAGAGGCGGTGGAAACGCGTACGAGAAGGATGAGGCGGTTTGGCCTCCGGACCAGGTCGGCCGACCTAGTGGGGTTAGGTGACATGGCACCGGCACGTCCTGGGCCCATCTTCGGCTGAGTGACTTTTTAGTGGGTCCTCATGACGGTTCCAAGTGGGTGGCCGAATTTGAGTACGTTTAGATGTGTTGGTGGTCCCCTCAATCCATGTGCTCCCATTGGACCATTCCCATCTCTTGGATCCAACCGACATGGAATCAGTGGCTAGGATGATCCCCAAATGTGCTTCTTTGCCTCAAGGAAGGTGGGCCCCATTGGGCTCCGGGCCAAGCTCGGCTGACCGGGCTAGGTCGGGCGACGGCCTTTTGTGCCCGATTGCCCTCATCTTTTGCCAGCCACTGTCTTGTAGGCCCTGGAGTCCTACCCAAGGTGACACTGCTCCATTTGAGTATGTGTACTTGTGGATGTGGCCCCTTTGATTTGTGTGCTTCTCTTGAAGTCCTTCTTGCCTATGGGCTTGACCTTACCTTGGTGCACAGGCAAGGGTTGGTCTATTGGCCTCGGTTGGGCGTCGGCCAACCTAGGGGATCGGACAATGGCCCACCGAGCCCGTTTTGCCTCATAAATTTCACCTGTTGCCTCCTGCATACGCATAGTCACCAAAACTAGTTGAATTGGTTAGATATAATTCCTATAGCTATGGTGAATATATATTTGTATGTCAAAGTTGATGGTCTGAGATGTGAATTAATGACTGTCAACAAGCTCCCCCACACTTATCCTTTACTCATCCTCGAGTAAAGCTTAAAGACTAAGGTGGAAACAATGACTCCAATTGATATGATACTAGCATATAAATTACTCCAAGACATACCTGCACTTGTGAATTTTGAAGTGTCTATCATGCCATCTTGGGTGGTTGAGGAATGGAACGACTCTTGATTCAAATCATCTCAACTCTTCTGTTAAGTAACTTGGGTTTTTGATAAAATTTTCAAAAACCGAACCTTACCTAGATCCTCAAATGATTCTCTCATATCGCTCATTGTGTAGGATTCCTCACCAAGGCATTTCTTTGCCTTGTTTCTTGATACTTGGGCCTTCATGTGCCCATATTGTTTCTCTTTTTTTTATGCTTGGACCTTCATGTGTCCATATTTTTTTTTCTATAGCCCATGTCTCTTTTTCCATAATACTTGGAGAGGAGATCAACACTTAAATGGTTTTATTTTGTGGATGGATGCAATGTATGTTGCTAACTTCCAATATAGAAGTTTAGCATGTGTATGTGGAGTGTATGTGATCTTGATCATGAAAGCATGAAGAACATCTTGCAAGGGTCACAACAATTTGACAAAGCTCAATGCAATAGAAAGCAGCATATGTGTATAGGTTTTGCAATTTAAACATCATATGGCTTTGGTAGGAATAAGGCATCACTGAGGAGCTTTGTAAGGCTATTCATTTTATGCTTTACAAGAAAAACATCCCAAGCATTTTATACAGAAAGAGCAAGATTTCTTTCATTATACCATATCTCATTAATCAACCACTTAGATAAACATGTTTTTCTAAAGATATATATGTTCACAAGCCGCAAGTGTATGTGCAAGGAACAAACAATATGCAAGCCAATCAAGGATAGACATGTAAACCAAAGGAGCATCAAAGTTCATCTTATCATTAGTGTAATTTTAGTGATCATCTGAAGATAGGAACAAACTAACTCATGAATCAGAGAGAATGAGGGATACGGTGTGCAAACCATCGCTCTGGACGAAAATGGAGGCGAGAGGCACCAAAGGGTCGGCCGAGCCCTACTGGGCCTTTTCCTCTTTGATCTTTTTCTTGTGTAGCCTTGTGCGATATTGTGCAGCCTGTCTGTGCGTGGTCTCAAACATGTGTGCATCGAAAAGCTTGAGGGACCCCCACACTTGATCTTGTACCTGCATTTATTCATACATGGTGGAAACAAAGTAGTGGCTCTTTTGTTCTAAAGACCAAGAGCCTTTATTGGAACTCAAATATATATATTTTTTTCAATGTGCTAGAACAAACACTAGCTTTATACCAAAATAAGATTTGGCACAGAAGGAACTTACTCGGGATACTCACATACCTCTCCCACACTTGGAGTTTGTAGTGCAACGCAACATAACTCAAGTGTGTGGAGTTCAAGCTTCTTTTGTAATCTTTCTCAAACCAAGACTTACCAAGGTTTTTGTAGCTGATGTAGCTCCATGTTCTTAGGCATCACCTGTCCATCGCTCTTCTTAATCTCCACCTGAAATGATTAGTGACCAAAAATACCCAAAGGAAAGTTTATACTAAAAACATGTTCTTGCTTTTTATTTGAAAGGGAAATAAATGATTATCCGGGCCATCTCCCGGCGGTGCTTTGTTTAGGGTCTGAAGCTAGACCATGAGGAATCCTCACATTGCAGCTATCATTGGCATTGTAGTTTCAAAGTTCATCGCCAATTGTTGATGTGTCATTGAAGCTTTAGCTACAAGGTTAGTGCCACAAATACAACCACGAAATTTGCAATGTTTATGATAAATAAATGCATCTACAACCAATCTTCTAAACATTTTAGAATTTAGGACCTCAAGGTGGCTGTAGTCCTCGTATGTGCTTGTGGCACAAAGCGTGGTAAACTCTGGAGATTTGTTAAATGAGCATTCTTGTGGGATTTCGAACGAAAAGGTTTCATGCTCATTTGAGCATCCTTTTGCTTGGACTCCTTTTTCTCGGACTCCAGATTCAATGCTTCAAGCCTATCCATGGCCCATGGGTTCTCTAGCTCAAGAGATTCATTGTGCATGATCGGGGTTGATTCTTGACTGTTGTCACGAACAATGTCCCGAGGGCCATGGGGCCAACGCTTTCTCTTGAGTGAGGGTGATGGAATTCGTTCGTATCCATATAGATGAGAAGTCGGTGCAAATGGCAACACAAACATCACCTTCTCAAGCGAGTTATGCTTGGGATATGACTTTGCCCTTGGAATTTTTGGGCAAGAGTTAGTAGTGGCAAAAGCAGCTTTCCCAAGCATGTCATGAAGGCTCCCATGAGATGCTTCTTTTTGGAGAAGCTTTTCTAGTGGGTAACCTAGGAGAAGATCAAAATCAAGGATATCAAAGATGTGAAAGTCTAAGTTTACCTTGATTTTGTCTAACGTGATTGAAATGATAGTTGTGACCCCTAGACATTGAAGGACATGTCCAAAAGGACAACTTTTGAGGAGCATGTCTGATGGCCTTAACGGAACATTTCCCAAGAGAGTGCACTCTATGTGCCAAGGCAGAATATTGACCTCCATATTGGGTTGAAGTAGGCTTCTATGACAATGCCCCTTATAGAACACGGAAGGATCATGGAGGGTGAACTATTCCAAATTTCTTTGGAAAAGTGCCACATTCCATTTGACCATTCCTCCTTTATGTCTTTCATGAGAAATGCTTCGTGGGGATGATCGGAAGGATGATAAAGAGAGGGTATTGTAGCCTTCTTGTGCCTTGAGTAATTCGAGGTGTTTCCATGATTTTCAAAGAGATCATCCTCGAAGTCAAAAGGTAATCTGAACGACTGAGTTTTCTCTGCCTTAACGGATGGTGTTTCAGGAGCTGGATCTTGACTAGGCAAGTCTACGGTTAAGATAGGATCTACTTGAAGGTCTTCTTCTCAGTTTCATCTATAGCAGCGGGAGAGTTCTCTCGAATTTTCTCCAAGACCTCTCTCGCTTCAGCCGGCGTTATGTGTAGGAATGATCCTCCGGCGGCTATATCAACGAATCGGGCAGCTTTGCTAGTCAAACCAGACCAAAAATGCTGCAAAAGCATACAGTCTGGGAAGCCTAGACCTGTTCTGGTAAGACATGAGTCCTGGAATCTGTCCCATGCTGCTGCGATCGTTTCCTTCTCCTTTTGCTGGAAGTTAATGATTTCCTTCCGAAGGGCACAGATCTGATGAATGGGGAAGTACTCCAGACAAAACTTGTCTCGTAACTTCTCCTATTCACCATTCATTAGCCCAATGGTATGGTCATACCACTTTGTTGCCTTCTCTTTAAGAGAAAATTGGAAGAGGTTACTTCTAATCGTTGCTTGCGTCATGCCTGATATGACCAGACACGAGCATAGCAACTCAAATTCGTGCAACTCATCACGTCTTGAGAAGGATGTTTCCTGGACCATAGCTATGAAAGTAGGGCGAAGCTCATAGCTATCTGTTTGTATAGGATTTGACGAGGGGTGCGGCTCCAGAAGTTCTCCCTTTGGAGCGTAGAACTCTAGATTTGAGGGAAACATGAGGGCACTGTCTAATCGTTAAGGTTGGCCGGATCGATCGAGTTTATATAATGGCTGGGTAGAGAGGATAACTTAGCACTAAGCTGAGAATATGGCTAAGGGAGTTCTCCTATGCTTGCTTTGGGCATTGGGGTATCCTAGGCCTCTAGGAAATTGCCGACCAACAGCTTTATGCCGTACCCAAATGTGGAGGATTACAATGGACAGACAGGGTTGTCACCATCTTCCGCCTACCTCTACTAATCTGTGGGGTTACAAGGCAAACGAGGGTAGATATATTCCTAAGCACCACGCCTAAGATAATATCATCTATCCTAACCTTGGCCAGAGATTAAGATACTTTATGAATAAAGCAACGAACCCACAAGCAAAATAAAGAACTCAGCTTTTTATAACTCAAACTTAAATACTTAGTTGAATATCCCGGATACTTACTAAGAAGCTCGCATCCGCCGAGGTACAGGTGGAGGGTCACCAACACGCCGGGACTCCTCCAGACTCTCCTCACTCTCTCCCTATTTCTACTCTAAGATATAAGGAGGGCTTCGCCTTGACTTCTCTGTGACGTGAAACATGGTAGTGTATGACTGGTTTCCAATTACCATCCAACTACGTCGAGAACCCAAACACCATCGGAAGGAGGGTACGCACTCGTGTCGTGATCCCTCAGGTGTTCTTGTTGGAGACCAAACCAGTCATCGGAGAGCCATCCGCTCAAGAAGAATAACCCGTTCTCGAAGCACCACTACCTCAAGAAGCTGTGGCCGAGAGGACGATCCGTGACTACTCTGCTCCTTCCGCTGCCCACATCCCAATGGTC
The DNA here is from genome assembly GCA_004135705.1 of Alloteropsis semialata. Classification (NCBI taxonomy): domain Eukaryota; kingdom Viridiplantae; phylum Streptophyta; class Magnoliopsida; order Poales; family Poaceae; genus Alloteropsis; species Alloteropsis semialata. The sequence continues at coordinate 53,989,952 of CM014271.1, forward strand.
CCGAAAGTAGATGTGGGTGACCATGTGTTCGAGCTCAAGGCCCCGCTCATCAACATGGTGCAGGCCGGTCCCTTCTGTGGGAAGGCCAACAAAGACGCAAGTGCCCATTTGCAGCACTTTCTGGAGGTGTGTAGCACCATCACCACACGAGGAGTTGACCAGGAGGCGATCAGGTTTCGCCTGTTCCCATTCTCGCTGCTTGAGAGGGCCTAATAGTGGTTCTACTCCAACCGAGACGCAGTGAACACCTGGACCAAGTGCTCCAACGCATTCCTTCCTAAGTTCTTCCCCATTGGCAAAACCAATGCCCTTAGGGGGAGAGTCTCTAGCTTCCAGCAAGAGATCGGAGAAACAGCGTCGGAAGCGTGGGATTGTTTCTAGGACTATGTCCTGGCATGCCCCCACCACGGCATGCAAGAATGGCTCCTGCTCCAAAACTTCTAGCATGGATGCTGCTGCTGGAGGAGCATTCCTCTCGTTGACTGTGGCTGCCGCCAAGCTGTTCATTGAGAAGATGGTGTCCAACCAAGCTTGGAACGATGAACGTCTTCAAGGGCGTAAGCGCGGCATGCACACGGTGAAGGAGGTAGACATGCTGGCTGCCAAAATGGACTTAATTATGAAGCGCCTTCATGACCACACCAAGGATGGGGCCGACAACAGCGAAGGACCACTAGACTCACACATGACGTGTGAGGTCTGTGGATAAACTGGTCACTCGAGGAATAATTGCCCCGAGACACAAGAGGAGGTGCAGTTCGTCAATGGCAACAATGGGTACCGGTCGCAAGGAAACTGGAATGAGCAACGCTCGTTCTATCAGGGAGGTAACAACAATAACTCTTTCTCTAATCAACCCTCTCTAAAAGATCTAGTCCTATGTCAGGCTAAGATCAATGAGTCCATATCCAAGAGGCTTGCTGCAAATGAGAAGGCTTTGGAGGGAATAAACTCTAAGATTGAGAGTTTGTCCTCCACCCTCCAGAGCCAGCTGAGCTTTAATAAAATGCTAGAAGCCTAGCTTGCTCAGTTAGCCACTACTGTTTCTTCCGGTGACAAGGGAAGAATCCCGAGGCAACCAGATCCTTCCTTTGAAAAAGTTAAGGCTGTTTCCATGAGAATCGGTAAGGCTACTCGGGATCCGGTCCCAGCTAACCCCGCAGGAAAGGCAACCGAAACTGAGAAGGAGAAGCTAGTAGGGGAAGGCAGGCCAAAAGCTGAGCCAGCACCAACAGGAACAACCGCATCGCATGAGTTCTACGACACCAATGTCCTGCCGTTCCCTCAACGCCAGAAGAAGCCATCGGCGGACGAACAGGTTCATAGAAGTAATTCAAAAGCTAAACATACATGTTTCGCCGATGGATGCCATGTAGGTGCTGATGTATGCAAAGTACTTGAAGGATATTTTGAATAACAAACATCCACTCCCAAGTACAGAAGTCGTAAAACTAACAGAGGAGTGCAGTGCGGCCATCCTCAACAAAATCCCATAGAAGAAGAAGGACCCTAGGTGCCCTACTATCACATGCACCATCGGGACCCAGCACTTCGAGCACGCCCTCTGTGACCTTGGGGCGAGTGTCAGCATCACGCCAAAGGTAGTCTTTGACTGCCTAAATTATACTTCCTTGGCCCCAACTACCATGAAATTGCAGTTGGCCGACTCTATGGCCCGCTACCCGGAGGGGATAGCCGAGGACATCTCGGTTCGCATCCGGGATTGCTTTGTCCCTCTCGACTTCGTGGTCTTGGACACGAACATCAGCAACAACTCGTCATTCAACCTAGGGTGACCCTTCTTGAGCACTATAGATGCTCACATTAATGTGGGTGCTAGAGAAATCCAGCTTCACATTATTGGGAAGAAAGAAAAGTTTGATTTCAGGCCAAAGGTGGAGCAATGCTCCATGATCAAAATCAAATATGGAAGGAACAACCAACACATCAAGGAGGTGGAAGCCACACCACCAGAGAAGAACAGTGTGGCCAAGTTCATAGGAAGGTTTTGGGACAACGATATCCCAAAGAGGTGTCATAAGAAATGAATGAAGCCTACGCAAGGTGCGAAAGCACAGGTGCCCAAGACACCAGACCAAGCTGTCAACCGCCAGAAGAAGGTAAAACAGGTATGGCGGGTTAAATCATCTATTTCCTCATCTCCAGAAGCAGATGCTGCTTCATCAAGTTAAATCCAACCAAGGAGACGTCATCGTTCAATGACATAAAACATGAGTCCTGCGCCGGCAGGTAATTTGGTGCAAAAAAACAGCTTGGGGGAGGACCCCCCATCAGGTAAGTTCAGGTAAGTTCTTATGAATAAAGTTTTTTATTAATAAAGTTAGTAAATGAGAGAGATCTAGGTTAGTCCCTAAATGTCATAAATTTTTGCTAAGTCTTTAATTTGGATGTGATGAATAGTTGCTTTTATTTCTCTATTGTACCTATGTTTCAGCCTGCTATTCTCCTAAGTCTTGAGTTTGCTGGTTTAAGCATGTTCTTTCTCTGTTATCTTGTCAAATTGTGGGTAGCACATGCAAGCTCTAGTCTAGGTTGTTGTTAGCTATGATATTATAAGATCTAAGTTATCCTAAAGCTCATACCAAGTAAGGCTTTATAACTGGACTTTTTCTTTTAAAAGAGTAAAATAAAGAGTTCCTTATGGTGATTCAAAATTCCTACCAAAGTCCATATTGTTTGAACCCCAACAAAAGCTACCTGTGGTTGCATTGAGTTTTGTCAAGATCATTGTGATTCTTAGGAGATTTACTTCATGCTTTTTAAATCAAGATCACGTACACGACACTCATATATGCCATACTTCTACTCTGGAAGTGAGCATAACACTCATCCATCCACCAAATAAATGCTCCATAAAAGAAAGTATGGTACTCTTCCCCAAAACATTATTGCAAAAGGAGACGTGGGCCAATGAAAAAAATATGGACACATGAAGATCCAGGTATGTAAAAAAAGAGTGAGCACATGAAGGCTCATTGTTGAAAAAGGATAGTCATGTCTCCAAAGCAACTCTTATTGGGGAAGAGGAACATACGAAAAAGGAGCTACATTTTACATGCCATGCACACACATGCATATCTTGATTTGAGAGTATGACTTATTCTCTTTGAATTCTGGTTTTGACCTGACAATATGTGCGCTGCAAGTAAGCTACAAAACTGATGACAACATCACTCCTTCGGATGCACACAACACTCCTCCGATGGACATTCAAGGTCCAATCACTAGAGCTCGCGCACGACAATTGAATCTAGAGGTGAGCTTGTTCCTAAGCACTTCCTTTTATGAATTTGAGAATTGATTGCTACCTTATGATTATATTGTGATTAGGAACCAAGGAGAGGACCAAAGGATGCATGGAGAGGAGCTTGGAGGCGTGGATGACCAGCAAAGGTCGACCAAGACATGTGGAGGCCCAATACAACTCGACTTCGACTCCATCTCGGAGTCCAGGAGCAGTCTGTCTTAGATTGGACGCCCAGGCCGCATACGGAGTCCGAATTCAACGTTCTATATATGGATGGAAAGATAATTTGATAGATCTTCCAATGGAACTAGTCCCACATCCAAATTCCTTCATAATCAACAGGAATTGTTGAAACAATTGGACATCTAGAATCTATCACGGCGCTGTGTCGCCGTATTTTGGCCTTTGGGCCGTGTATCATGTGAGAGCCCATTAGGGGTGCGTCCAGGGGGTCGACCATGACCCTAAACTCTATAATACAGTAGCCATCTCTCAAGTTAGAGTTTGAGTTTTGCTTAGATTGAATCTGTCAAGAACAGTGTCGCCGTTCATCTGTTTGTGAGACCCCAACTCATGAGTTTAATCATACATCAGCAATTCGGTTGCATTCTTCATGTTATTGCTTGTGTTCTTCGATTTACAGGCAAGAATTAGCCTTCTTGGTGAGGTTGACTGCTGGTCGATAACTTGAGGAGACGTGGTGCTGCGATTGTGGGGTTTAGGACGTGTTGTTCAGAAGCCGGATCGACGTGTGTCAAGTTTCCACCAAATCGAGAGTTACCAGAACCTTTCGAAAGATCAGGAACCCTAGTTCATACCAAGTGGTAATCAGAGCTTCAAGTATATCATTAGGTTCATCCTTACCCTAGTTAGATTTATTTTCACCTTCATCCTAGAGTCCACAGAAAAGCCACAAAAATTTTTTCCCCATCCCAAACCGTGTTTAGTCTTTTGCATAATTCTCTTTCAGAGTCCATAGTGTTGAGTTTGTGTCCTAGTTCATATCTTTGTTGCTGGTTTAGTTCATGTTTTAGTTCAGTTGTGTGATCCTATATTCCGCTGCCATCATCCCACAATTTTTCCCCTGCCCGATTCGCATCCGACTCCGATTCGACCATCACAAAACCTAATTCGGAGGGTCCTCCTTGCAACGGGCATAACTTTTCGCTCGGAACTCCGATTGAGGCGTTCTTTTTTTTTGGAAAGCTCTCAAAATTTTGCACATACGATTCACCAGCATTGCCGGTCATGCCAATTTCAAAAAATTCAAAAAACATCGGGAAGGGAGTCGATTCGAGCTCCGAAGTTCTAGCACCAGTTTTTGAGAAGGCTCGTGGTTTTCTATAGATCACATCTTACACCAGTTTGAGCTGATACTTGGTGGTGTTCCTATTCTTGTGCTCCTAACTAAGAAAAAATATCAAAAAAAATAAAATGAAAAAGAAAAAATTCTGATTTCTACTGGTGCTAAAAGACGAAACAGCAGGAGGCCTAGAGAGGATACACTTGCTGTTTTGGTGTGTGCTGTTGGATACTTGCTGATATTGTCATTGTTATTCATCATAATCATCCTTGTTCCTTTCTTGTTACACTACTGTTCTTAGAACATGAGTAGACCAACAACTAAGGACAAGTCACTTTGGACATTTATTCAGTATTACTATATGTTATTGAATTGTGTTCCACTCACATATTTGGCCTTCCTATAGCTCCACATACTACTTCTGGACAGCAGGTTTTTGACGCTTGCAATCGTGGACTACGCCTTCTAGGTGCCCTTTGCCTTGCTGGTAAGAACCTTGTAAGAGCTTGGTAAGGTGTTTCCTCTTGCTGTGTTTGATTGAGAGGCACCACTATACCTGAGTAGTACACTATTAGGGATAACATTCACTGTTTGTTCCTGTTTTGGTGTCTACAATGGCAGGTGATGATGAAAATAACACTCCCAAGGACTTCAACGAGTGTGTGAGTCAAGGGCAACTACAAGCTGCCATCGAGGATGGGTCGAAGGTGATGACAGAGATGGTCACACAGGCAATCACTGCCACGATCAGAGACCTCAAGCTCCCTGACATCATTGAGAGGTTGGAGAAATGATTATCCACACTAATCGATAGGGTTATTGCGTTGGAAACTTGTGCACCGACCAATGACGATGAGGATGTGGTGTATGATGCCAATGGTAATATAGATGAAGCAGCTACGCGACAAGCAGAGCTATGACGTCGTCTTCGCGTCAACACCAGAGGTATGGGTGGTACTCATAACCGTGCTCCTGATGAACCTTATGCTAAGGTTAAATTTACTATACCTTCATTTTCGGGACATTATGATGCTGAGGGATATCTGGATTGGGAGATGACAGTTGAGCAAAAATTTAGTGCCCACCTTGTGCCTGATCAACATAGAGTCAGACAAACCATTAGTGGATTTAAGAATTTTGCTATCATTTGGTGGACTGGTTTAGTTGCAGCGGATGTTTCACCTACTACTTGGGAAGAACTTAAAATTGCTATGCGTGATAGATTTGTTCCCCCTTCTTATCATAGAGACCTGTGTAAGAATTTGATGCGCTTAGAACAGGGAGACAAATCTGTACGAGATTATTATGGCGAACTTCAAAAGGGTTTGATGCGTTGCGGCATAGTGGAGGGAACCGAGGATTCTATTTATCTTTTTTACTCGGGCTTGCGACGCGATATTCAGGACATAGTGGATTATAAGGAATTTAACACTGTCAACCAATTGTTTCAATATGCTATGCTTGTAGAAAAGGAGTTGCAGGGCCGTGATTTGCATGATTATAAGAGCAAGGCTGGCACCACATACCAGCGCATGATGCCATCATCAGGGCTGCCCAAGCCCTCCTCCTTTCGGCTGCCTCCAGCAGCGGACAAGCGGCCTGCAGCGAGTGGCGTTTCTGCAGCACTGAACAAGTCTTCCACACTTGCTGTAGATTGAGGTAAAAAATCTGTGCAGGTGCCTGCTCCAAGTGCCTCATCCGTCGCATCGATGGGACACACTTCTGATATTCAGTGCCATCGCTGCCATGGGATTGGCCACGTGAAGAAGGATTGCCTAAGTCATTGGGCATATGTGGCGACAGAAGATGGAGGTTACGTCAGCACCTCCGATAAAGAAGAAGACGATGATGATGCCACTACCGAAGACGCCGAGGGACATGTCCTTGGTGGTGGCGATACTTCGGGCTTCATGAATATTATTGTTCAGCATGTGCTTAGCACGCAAATTCAGTAGCCTGAGAGGTTGCAGTGTCACAACTTGTTCCAGACTTTCTTCGTCATCAAGAACCGGCGTGCGCGTGTGATTATTGATGGAGGAAGCTGCAATAATTTGGTGAGTTCGGATCTGGTCAAGAAGCTTGGCTTGACCACACAACCACATCCACATCCATACCATGTTCAATGGTTAAATGACTCTGGAAAAGCTAAGGTAACACAAACTTGCAGAGTTTATTTTTCCATTGGTGCATATGCTGATTTTGTTGATTGCGATGTGGTACCTATGCAAGCTTGTTCTCTTTTGTTGGGTCATCCATGGAAACATGATAATGATGCTATACACTATGGTAGAAGTAATAACTACACCTTCATGCATAATGGACAGAAAATTACTTTGGCTCCTTTGACCCCTGCTGAAATTGTACAAGCTGACAAAGAGAGAGTTGCTAGTTTGAACAACGATAAATCTGAAAATCAGCAAGTTGCAAATTCTGTTTTTCCACCTAAAATGGCTAAGCTCACATATAATTCTAAGGCCGAGGGAATTAAATTAGGGGGTGGAGTTATGCTAGCAAGAAAATGTGACCTTGCTGAAATTTCTGATGATGATGTTTGCTATGTTTTGATATGCAAACGAGCCTTGTTTTCGCTTGATGGTGTTGCTAGCTCTTTGCCTCCTGCGGTCACTAACATTTTGCAGGAGTATGGGGATGTTTTTCCAGCCGAGATACCCCCGGTGCTGCTACCTTTGAGAGGGATAGAGCATCAAATTGATTTGATCCCGGGAGCCGCTTTGCCAAAACGTGCTGCTTATAGAACCAACCCCGAAGAGACTAAGGAAATTTAGCGACAAGTCCAAGATCTTTTGGACCGTGGGTATGTACGTGAAAGCCTTAGTCCTTGTGCTATTCCTGTACTTTTGGTTCCTAAGAAAGATGGTACTTGGCGTATGTGTGTTGATTGTAGAGCCATTAATAATATTACTATTCGATATCGTCATCCTATTCCTAGATTGGACGACATGCTTGATGAATTGTGTGGCTCTATAATTTTCACAAAGATTGATTTGCGTAGTGGTTACCACCAAATAAAAATGAAACTTGGAGATGAATGGAAAACTGCTTTTAAAACCAAATTTGGCTTGTGTGAGTGGTTAGTAATGCCTTTCGGTTTAACTAATGCACCTAGTACTTTCATGCTCTTGATGAATGAGGTTTTGAGGGCTTTTATTGGTCGATTTTTGGTGGTTTACTTTGATGATATATTGATTTACAGCAAGTCTTTGAATGAACATATTGAACATTTATGTGCTGTTTTTGACGCGTTGAGAGCCGCGCATTTGTTTGCTAACCTTGAGAAGTGCATCTTTTGCACCGATCGAGTTTCTTTTCTTGGCTATGTTGTTACTCCACTGGGAATTGAGGTGGATGAGAACAAAATTGAAGCCATTGAGAGCTGGCCGCTGCCCCAAAACATCACACAGGTGAGTAGTTTTCTTGGTTTTGCAGGTTTCTACCGCTGCTTTGTCAAAGATTTCAGCACCATTGCTGCGCCGCTGCATGAGTTGACAAAGAAAGGTGTGGTGTTTCACTGGGGAAAAGCACAAGAGGAGTCCTTTGCCACTCTGAAGGACAAGCTTATGCACGCACCGTTGCTACAACTTCCGAATTTTGGTAAGACTTTCGAGATTGCATGCGATGCTAGTGGAGTTGGCATTGGTAGTGTTTTGATGCAGGAAGGTAAAACTGTTGCATACTTTAGCAAAAAATTGAATGACCCTGTTCTGAATTATTCTACATATGAAAAAGAATTGTATGCTCTTGTATGTTCTTTAGAGACATGGCGTCATTATTTATGGCCTAAAGAATTTGTGATACATTCGGATCATGAATCGCTTAAGTATCTTTGTTCTCAAAATAATCTGAACTGTAGACATGTTAAATGGGTCGAGTTTATTGAATCATTTCCTTACATCATTAAATATCAGAAAGGGAAGGATAATATGATTGCCGATGCTTTGTCTCGACGATATGCTTTGTTGTCCCAGCTTGATTGTCGGATTTTTGGGCTAGAATCAATTAAAGAACAATATGCGCTTGATCCTGATTTTAAAGATGTGTTACTGAATTGTAAAGAGGGACATACATGGAACAAGTTTGTGATCAATGATGGATTTGTGTTTAGAGCTAACCGCCTATGCATTCCAGTTGGTTCCGTTCATTTTTTGTTGATGTAGGAAGCGCATGGAGGAGGATTGATGGGACATTTTGGAGCTAAGAAGACGGAAGATGTTTTGGCCACTCACTTCTTTTAGCTAAAGATGAGGAGAGACATTGAGTGGTTCGTTGGTCACTGCACTACATGTCAAAAAGCAAAGTCTCGCTTGAATCCACACGGTTGATACATGCCTCTTCCTGTTCCTTCTATTCCTTGGGCAGATATTTCTATGGACTTTGTTTTAGGATTGCCTAGGACTAAGAGGGGGAGAGATGGCATTTTTGTTATTGTGGATCATTTTTCGAAGATGGCATATTTTATACCATGTCATAAAAGTGATGATGCTGTTCATATTGCTGACCTCTTTTTCAAAGAGATTGTACGTTTGCATGGTATGCCTGCTACTATTGTTTCAGATCGTGATGCGAAATTTTTGAGTCACTTTTGGCGTACTTTGTGGAACAAGTTGGGTACCAAATTGTTATTTTCTACCACTTGTCACCCACTAACGGATGGCCAAATAGAGGTCATCAACCGCACATTGGGAACCACGTTTAGGGCCGTTTTGAAGAAAAATTTGAAACTGTGGGAAGAATGTTTGCCACATGTGGAGTTCGCATACAATCGTGCAACGCATTCTACTACTAAGGTAAGTCCTTTTCAGGTAGTGTATGGTTTCAATCCCCCTGCTCCTATTGATATTCTACCTTTGCCTACTAGTGAACGAATTCATGGTGATGCTAAAGAACGTGCTGATTTTATTTTAAAAATGCATGAAACAACTAAGCACAACGTTGAAAAGATGACTGAAAAGTATAGAATTGCTGGTAGTAAAGGTAAAAGAGAAGTTAAACTTGAAGCGGGTGATTTAGTGTGGTTGCACTTGAGAAAAGATCATTTCCCAGATTTGAGGAAGTCTAAGTTGATGCCTAGAGCTGATGGTTCTTTCAAAATAATTGAGAAAATAAATGACAATGCATATAAACTTGAGTTGCCTCCCGAGTTCATGGTTAGTCCTACCTTTAACATTTCAGATTTGAGGCCTTACATGGGAGAGGAAGATGAGCTTGCGTTGAGGACGACTTCAATTCAAGAGGGGGAGGATGATGAGGACATCATCTTTCAGATGCACACAACACTCCTCCGATGGACATTTAAGGTCCAATCACTAGAGCTCGCGCGCGACAATTGAATCTAGAGGTGAGCTCGTTCCTAAGCACTTTCTTTTATGAATTTGAGAATTGATTGCTACCTAATGATTATATTGTGATTAGGAACCAAGAAGAGGACTAGGGGATGCATGGAGAGGAGCTTGGAGGTGTGAATGACCAGCAAGGGTCGACCAAGACATGTGGAGGCCCAATACAACTCGACTTCGGGTCCATCTCGGAGTCCAGGAGCAGTCTGTCTTAGATTGGATGCCCAAGCCACATATGGAGTCCGAATTCGACGTTCTATATATGGATGGAAAGATAATTTGATAGAGCTTCCAATATCACTAGTCCCACGTCCCTATTCCTTCAGAGTTAACAGGAATCATCGAAACAATTGGACACCCAGAATCTGTCTCGGCGCTGTGCCGCCGTATTTTGGCCTTTGGGCCGTGTATCGTGTGAGAGCCCATTAGGGGTGCGTCCAGAGGGTTGACCATGACCCTAAACTCTATAATACAGTAGCTATCACCCAAGTTAGGTTTTGGGTTTTGCTTAGATTGAATCTGTCAAGAACAGTTTCACCATTCATCAGTTTGTGAGAACCCAACTCGTGAGTTTAGTCATACATCAACAATTCGGTTGCATTCTTCTTGTTCTTGCTTGTGTTCTTCAATTCGCAAGCAAAGATTAGACTTCTTGGTGAGGTCGGTCGCTGGTCGATAACCTGAGGAGACGTGGTGCTGCAATTGCGGGGTTCAGGATGTGTTGTTCGGAAGCCGGATTGACGTGTGTCAAGTTTCCACCAAATCGAGAGTTACCAGAACCTTTCGGAAGATCGGGAACCCTAGTTCACATCAAAAACTCTCCTAGCACAAACTCCACTTCAATGAGTGAAATGAGAGTTGAGAGAAGATCTTGGTAAGGAATACACCTTGAGTGATTAGAGAGTATCTCCCAAGGAACTCTGTTTTCTTAAAAAAATCCCCAAAACCTCTGGTTTGATGGTTAAGCAAGGTGCTTGGTCTAAGTCGTTCTGGCTATCAACCACCCAATACAAGGAGAAGCTACATGCCCCATAAAGGCTACGGTAAAAAGGGAAGTGTAGTTTTCAACCCAGCTTATTCAATTCTTGGTAGAATATCTTATTAAACCACTAGTACTTTTGGGAAGTAATGAGGAAGCAACTCCGATCCACTGAGCCTAAGTTCTAGTCTTTGCTCGGTACGAGCAAAGGGCTAAGCTTGGTGGAGTTGTTGGCTGTCTTTGTAACAAAAAATCCGACCGTCAATAGCCTCAGAAAATGAATAAAGACTGAGCATAACTTAGGCATTTGTATTCAAATAATATTGTACCATGCATACCTGGAATGTATTTGAGTACAGGGACATTGGAGGAAAAGATGAAGAAGATTGGGTCCAGACCCAGGTCGGCCGACCTGGCCTGGCACCCACTCGAGCCCATCTTCGATATAGGTCAAGAAGCACACCAAGGGATGATCCTGGCCATTGAATCAAGGTTGGTTGATGTCAAGGATGAGAGATGAGCCACATGTCACTCCCATGGATTAAAGGGCCCACATCTCAACTCCAATTTACTCAATTCAGGCATACCCACCTGGAACCGCTAATAGGACCCACTTGGCAGTCTACCAGAGAAGTGTGGGCCGAAATGCGGCGGAGCCAGGTTGGCCGACTTGGTCCTGCGGCCGTTTTGCTCCGCCCTTGACCAGTACCTATGAACCGCCATTGGGAGATCATCTGAGCCGTGCACGCCTCAAGGCGGTTCATCCAAGGGTCGGCCGACGCCCCCACCTTGGCCAACCTGGACCCATGGCCAAACAGCCTCAACCGCCTCTGGTCAGCTCTACATCGCCTATGGGTGCTATAAATACCCGCAAGAGCCTCTGCATTCGACACACACCAGAAGAAGAGCTCTCTCTTGCTACAAGCTTAGTCTTAGTCTTAGTAGTGATAGTTCTAGTAGTTGATCTTCTGCAGGGCTTCCGGAGGAGTCTTGGTAAGCTCTAGAGTTCAGCTCTTGTATCTCTTTACTTACTTGTAAGATTTTAATCTTAATGGAATTATCTTCATACTTATGTTGTATGCCTCAACTTTAATCTATTTACTTAGTATATACATCTTATGTCTTGCACCTTATTCAAGATGACATATGTCACGATATTTGCTCAATGTGCCTTATGGTTGCTCTATCTATTAACGTGATAGATAGAGTTGTATTCCTTTATGCAAGCATGGTGTTTGATATAAGGAATATCATTGAGGGTATCGCTACCCCACGGATTAATAGAGGTAGGCGGCAGGTGGTGATAGCCCTGTCCATCCTTTGTAATCCTCCAAATTCAGGAGATGATATTAGGCCTCTATGATAAGACGTCTGGTTGTCATCCCTTGATGAGGGAACACTTTATGTCCTCTAACATATATCCCTTGACTGAGCTTGTATAGGATAGTGTTGTATATCCAAGTCCCATATGTTTGATGTTCATGAATCCCTTTGTGACTTTTACTAATTTTCTATTCACTAACTAAGACTTATTTATAGATGAGAAATGAACTTCTGTGTGTCACCTTGCCCCTACATTGTCCTATCATTTACCCCTGCATAGGCTTTGGTAGATTAATATTGGTGCAAGTAAATGCATTGGATGACATCTCTCTTTAACTAAACGCTTTTCCTGCGGATAAACAAATAACGATACTTTGGAATACTCCCGGGTGAAATGATACAACATGCTTCTGTGCACTTGTAGAATAATGTAAACGTTAAGAAATACCAACAGAGAGTTCAAGCATCTGTGTTCATGCCTGGCAACCCCAGGCATGACACAGGAAACCATAAAATGGAAATTGTTTCTGTTCTCTATCACGGAGAGAGCAAAGCAATGGTACGCTCATACCGTTGGGAAGACAAATAGGGATTGGGATGAACTACGAGACAAGTTTTGTCTTGCATTCTTCCCTATATCTCGTATCGCCTCCCTACGAAAGGAGATTCTTGGCTTTCGACAGGGAGAGAAGGAAACCATAGGTGCAACCTGGGATAGATTTACATCTCTAACCCATTCCGGCCTAGACTTGTGTTTGCCAGACCATGTGTTGTTACAACACTTTTGGGTTGGTCTTGACAAGGAGTCTGCCCTATATCTCGACATCACCGCAGGGGGATCATTCAATCATGAAACCACTTCCGAAGGGAAGGAACTTCTAGACTGAATTCTAGAAAATACTTCCTTTACGGAATCCCTGTAGGTTGAAACCGAGGCAAGCCATGAGGATGTCTTTTGGGTGGAATCTGAACCTTTATCTCCTACCCTTCAAAATTCAACTCCTAAGCCCTCACCCAAACCGCAAACAATAGAGGGGGAAGAAATTCAACCTCTGGAGTTCCCTTTTAAATTTGAGGATGATCTTTTCAAAGAATCTCAAACCACCTTGAATTATCCACCAGTTCCTAACACCTCTCCTGATCCTCTCGAGGATGACTTCTTGTGCAACGGGTGGCAAATGGAAGAGGAGCCTTTTTCCGAAGTAATTTGGATTAGCTCTTCTTCCTCAACCATTCAATGCATGATTCATGGAACCATGGTTGATGTTCCTTATAATCCTGATGTTGGTGCTAACATCATATTCAAATCCTTTGCATTAGCCTTCTTAGGCGACGAACCCTTAGCGCCAACCAACAGAACCTTCATGAGCCCCATAGGTTTCATCATAGAAGGGTTCATGATCATAACGAACGTGCCTATTCGGCACAAGAATGCAGAGGTTGCCCTTGATTTCCATGTGTTCGAAGTCCATGACTTTGATCTCTTGATTGGGAAACCTCTAGAAAGTGCTTCCTCCGTTCTAATGGCCAAACACTCCTAGGAGGAAGATGAGTCGAGTATTGAGGATTCATTGATAGTAGGATTAGAACATTCATCTGTCTCAATCCCAAATCTTGCTATTGAAACCTCTCCCAAGCCACAAGTTCTAGAGGAAGAAGAAATTCTGCCTATGGACTTGCCGATTGAATTCGAGGACTATGGGAAGACCTCAAACTACCTTTGGTGCAGAAAGGGTACGACACCTCCTCCATCTCTTCCTTCCCATCCACTTAAGGAGGCCTTCCCCAACGTAACCAAAAAGGAACCACCAAAGGAATGGCTAATGGAAGTGAAAGTTCTTTAGAAGCAATTCAGATTCTTTCACCTTCCACGACCAAGCCTTGTTCTTTAAGGGGAACCGTCATAGATGCTCTTCACAACCCCATTGTCAAGGTTAGTTTCATATCTGAATTCCTTGCGGAAACTCTCTTGGGTGACATGACTCTAGCCTCGATCGACAAACTTTTCACAAGTCCTTCTGGACTTATCTTCGAATGTCATGGGATTGCGAAGGCCATACCAATCAAAATAAACAAAACCGAGGTGCACATAGACTTCCACATCTTTGCCATCCTCAATTTTGATCTTCTCATAGGCGACCCATTGGAGGGACTCCTCCAAGAAGGAGCATCACAAGGGAGCCTCAAAGAAGAGCTTGGAGAAATGGCATCCACACATATCTCATGCCTAGAAATTTCAGGGGCAAAGCCGCATCCCAAGCATAGATAGTTCGAGCAAGTGATGTTTGTGTCATCGTTCATTTCATCGGAACCTACTTCCCATCTCCTTGAAACCAAACAACCCTCATCATCCTCGATAAAGTTTTGTCCTTCTAGCTCGCTCTTGAATAATGAATCTCTTGAAAAGGAGAACCTTGAGGGCATGGACATACCCGATGCACCGACTCTAGAGACCATTGAGGAGGAGTAGAGTACCCCCATTTAACAACAACACACAAAAGAAGAGAAGAGCTCCACTCCAAGGCAACGCCCTATCTCTTTAGTGCTTAGAAAATAGGGAGAGAGTGAGGGGTAGTTCGGGGGAAGCATTGGCATGTCGACGCTCTTCCCCAGCCTTGTACCTCGACAGATGCTTCCTTGTCTAAGTAAGTGTCCGTGATCTCCTGCGGTGGTGAGTCTCTTGGTTAAGTAGGTTTCATTCTTTACTTGCTTGCGGGTTCATTGTTTGTCCTTGTGACGAATGCTCTAGTTCTGCGCGTGCGCTAGAGCAGTAATCGCTAGCTTAGACGTGGTGTCTAGACTAGAGGTTACCTTTGTTTGCCTCGTGCCTAGAGTATTGCGAGGTAGGCGGCAGGTGGTGACAGCCCTATCTGTCCTTTGTACTCCTCCCTGTCCGGGTACAGCGTAGAGCTATTAGCTGGAGGCCCTTGGCAGGCCAGGGGTAAACCAATGCCCGGAGTAAGCAAGTTGAGGTTGAATCTATCCTACCCAAAGACTCTTAAGCCATAGGAATTCTCTCTACCCTCGCTACCTAGTCTTGTTGTGCTTGGATGAACCAGTTTTTGATTAGTACACACATGTTCCCTACGGATATGATACCCTTGAGTACTTACGGGTGAAAGCTACAATAGTACTCTGTATGCTTGCAGATTTATTCGTGACATAAGAAATACCAACACCACCCTAGCGGTCTCGCCTCAGATTGTCAAACCGCTCTAGCAATGGTTTGACGAGATGACCCTGCACGATCAGATCCCAGATCTGCCCTCCCCTCCCCGGCGCAGGCTTTCGGCTCTCGAAGAACTTCTCGCCGGGTTTGATTGCATCAACAACACCATCTCCAAGTGCATCACAATGTCGGAGGAAGATCTACCCCAGCCCCGCGACCAGCCTCCTCTCGGACTCCGCAACGTAGCCGCGACCTAATCGGCGCAGCTGCACAAGTCCCAGATCTAAAGGTCCCACCCAGACCCACCCAGTTTCCGGACTGCGGGAAGTTTCAAGTCGCCACGAGCATGCTTTTGCTGGCCCTGGCCGACCTGAGCGATGACTCCAGCTATGTCACGCCCCCGGGGCACAAAGTTTTTGTCTCTGAGGATCAATCTTCGGCCGGAGAAACGACGACGTGAGCTCAATGCGAACAGGGCCCGCTGACGCACTCAGGAGGCCCAGGTTCCCAACGGAGCTGCTGCAGCCCCAGAAAACCTCGCTGCTGATGCTGCCGTCGAGTAGGGACCTGCACGATGAGTGCATCGATCCGCGCAACTTGGACCACGACTTCTAGGGGGTCCGTGGTGCATTCTGCACTCCGCAGGCTAACATTGCAGCATCTTTCGCCGAGCTAGAGCACATGGCTGACACCCTTGAGGTCCGTTGTGCTAGGGCATGCCTCGAGGCCATCCAAGAGCAAATCGAACTCTCATACCGTTCCAGATCCAGGTCTAGTTGGGCTCACTGCACTCGATCTTTCAGCAACCGCTCTGCCTACAGCAGATTGGAGTCCCTCACTCCCCACCATTAATGAAGAGGTGGCCCAAAACCACCACGATGCAGAAGACCAGGAGGGGTGCAACCCGCGCAGCGTCAATCACCGCTGTGCCCGACCTCAGGGACGTGACAACAGGCGTAACCAGTGCCCCGACAACGACCCTCGCGCGCCGACCGGGCATCGGCCAGGCGACGCAAGTATCCAGCCGACCAACTCTGGGATGCCGATCACCGACCAGATGGCGACCTCCGCGACTGCTTGCGCGACAATGGCTGCAACGTCCGCGCTGACCTCAACAACCGCCACCGTGAGCATAGGTAACCACAAACTCACCATTGCTCCTCGAGCTTTGCCGAGCAGATTAATCTAAAACCACCGAGCATAGGATGTAGGGTCTTATACCTCTAGGTAGCCCCTGTATAAACCTTGTGTCTCCTGTGTTACCTCGAGCTCCCTAGCTCTACGATCATCCCTGCCTACAAATCTACCACTTGGGTACCTCATTGTGGATTGCTGGTCTTTGGGTCCGACAACTATAAAATAGGTACAAAAACACAATAGCCCCCTCTTGCAAAGTGAATCCTCTTCATTTATTTTCTATACTCTGTTAGCTTCTAGGTTTCTATTAATCTTCTTCTGAGTTTTGGTACTAGTGTGTTCTTGCCTTCGTTTTCTTCCCTTTACGTTTGCAAGGTTATACCTTCCATGGTGCCCTTTTATCCATTAGATTTCAAATGTTACGTTTTGGTTTTGGCATACCTAATTTTTTTCTCTCGTTATGATTTTTGGCACTTTTTCATTTATTATGTTCACTACAAGAAACTATTTAATCTATGACGGTTGAATTCTGTCATAGATCGCTGGAAAACCGTCATCGAGATGTGTCTGTGACGATTTCAAATAACATCATGTATTGGACGTCATAGATTAAATCGATCGACGTTTCTTTACAATCGTCATAGATTAGCACAATCTATGATCTTTATTAACCGTCATAAAGCTCCTTTAGGGCCGAGTAGCCCAACCTAGGCCCAATATCAGTGACAAAAGTAAACGTCACAGATGATTGCCACGTAGACTACCATTCGTCATGGATAAAATGACATGGCTGATGACGTGGCTGGTGGCATGGCAACTATCGATGATGTGGCTGGTGACATGGCTGATGACGTGGCTGCTGACGTGACATTCACGTGGCTGATGATGTGGCATTTGCGGCCCATTTGCTAACGGGCCCATTTTAGAACTGGACCACTCAATTGGGCCTTTTTTGGTCCACTTAATTTTAACAGACCAACTAAAATTCAAAGACAATTTATAAGCCCATTAAAGTTTTAAAGTTTAAGCCCACCAAATTTGGCCTTATTCCAGCCAATTTATCATAATAGCCATTTCAGCCCTTTTTTTCTTAGTAGCCATTTCAGCCTATTTTCATCCCAGATAACATACACAATTTCAGCCCAAAAAACATACACAATTTCAACCCATTTACCAGAAGTAGAGTACATTCATGACAATCACAATTTTAACCCATTTACCAGAATCACAGTACATTCATGACAATCAAATTGCAAGGTACAGAATGTTTTCAGCTTGCATCAAAAGAAAAGCACCAGAAACAAAATGTTGGAGCGCCACAAACCATTGCACAATAGTAGCTTGGTTCCAATAAATCCAAGCTCTAGAAACAACAAGCAGGCACTAGAGGTGCACAAACTGCACTCCAGCACAAAATTCAGCAAAAGATAGGTTGCAACAACAAAAAATTGGTTCCAGCACAATCACACATACCATCATCTCAATTGGTCTGTCAATTTTGACCCAGCACAAGTTCAATTTTGGCCTCCAACTCAGCTTGCTTCTTCTTCATCTCCTTGTTGTCCCTTATCCTTGTCTGTTCAGTTGCCTGCAGTTGGTTTGAGAGATCATCAATTTCTACCTGCTGGTTGTTGACAATTGAGCAAAGCTCAACATTTGCCCTCTTCTCCGCTTCCAATTGGGTTTCAACATCTTGTACCCTGAACCTTGGCCGCACAGCCTGGATCCCCACATTCTGAAGGAACACATTTTTTTTGGTGTTGGTGTGAAGCACATCAGCTACAACCTCAGTGGCAGAATTGAGTTGTTCACCTTCTGTTCGTGTTGTAGCTAGCTAGTTTTCCATTTCAGTCTAGCAACAAAGCAACAAACATGGATGATGATCATAGGCTGTTGAAAAAAAGCAAAATAAAACAACAACATTAGGGACCCGACTTACAATAGCCAATTGTACAGTAGGCGTGTAGCCTTTTCTTTTCTTGCTGTAGTGGCACATTTTGAACAAATCAAATGCATCAAGTTCCTTGTCCTCATACTCGTCTCCCTAAACCCAATGTTTATATGGAGCAATATTACTTGATTGGTCACAATACTTGACAGTAGTAAATGTAGAAAAATAACATGTACTGATCTTGCTGCAGTAATAAATAATATTCTACACCTAGACAAACTGATCTTCCTAGATTATGGAACTAGGAACATAATTAGTTACAAAATGACACAACACCATTATCACTTGAACAAAATTGATATGCATTCTACATATTGACATTTACTACCAACAAATGACACAAGTGGATTATAATAGTTTTGGAACAGAACTGTAATATATACAGGTAATAGGCTACATATTGACATGGATAACTTCCCAAATGAGGTGCACATCAACATGGTTAACTTACCAAATTTTCAACAAAAACCGGGTAGCTACAGGAACCCGTTGTTTGATGGAATTTAATGTTGGCTCAGTTGTCTTTGTTCTTTTCACAAACCTCCTTCATCATATACAGGATACATGTTAGACAAGTGCCAAAGTATCATGTAGAATGCAAGAGTCACTTGTTTAGGGAAAAATACCATTTTTTAGGAGTCTTCCAGGATTTCACAAGGTCAATCCATTCAGCATCAGTTGTCGATTTCACAAGAGAAGTTTTAGGAACCAAATGTATTGAGAAAGGATCAAAATATTGTTGCTTGACCCTATGTCATTGTTGTCGAACTGCAGACTTCATCATCTCAAGGCAACCCTTCCTAACTATTGGATCATTTGTGTCAATGTTGAACATTGCCTATTCAGATGGAAAACATGTATAAGAAATATAATATTTGACAAAATGAATTGCTCGCAAGACATTTAGGACAGAATCTGTTGATACTTAGAAGTTTTAGGAACCAACTGTATAAGAAGCAAAGCATTTAGGACAGAATCTGTTGATACTTAGAATAATGCATATCTTCATATACCAGCCAGCAAATAGTATGCATGCATGGTTTGACACAGTAAGACCAAATATTTATAAATAGAGGGTGCTAGATTCTAAAATTCTAGAGATACTTACATGGTGAGAGATAATAGTTCTTATTGTATCTGAATGGGGGAAAGGCCTTGAGGATGTACTTACACGAAGTCTTCCCAAAAAAATGTCAATCATTGCAGGTTTTTTCTTGTAATCCTTCCAGTGCTCCAACACAGGCACATGGTTCCTTACAGCAATGTTGCATTCAGTTGCAAACTTTGCAGCAACAAGAGGTACCAGGGGCCTGATGTTCCCTTCAGGTATGACAATTTGCAGCTTGCCACGATTAGCTCTGCTCATCTTCTGGAGACCATGACCCATATTAATTCCTCAATTCCATTCGTCCTCTTCTTCCGCCATGTGGTTGTCGCCAGCAGGACATGTCACAACAGTTCCGTTAGCCCTAGTGGTGGTGTCATCATGCTGGTCAAAAGCACCTAAAAATTGCATGAAGTAAGACCAAAGTCATCATTCAACTGAAGTAGCAGCAAATATAAGTGCTAAAAGAAATCATAGTATGAAAGCCACACCTTCATTGTCCATATGGCTGGCATCATCAGATTGGGGAGTGGCATTAGCTACATTGGCCATATGGCTGTCAACATCAGACTGGGGGATTGCGTCATCTTCATTGGCCATATGGCAGTGAACATCTGACGGGGCAATGGCACCACCCTCATTGGCAACATGGTTCTCACCATTAGGCTGAGGAATGGCAGCACCTTCATTGGCCATATGGCTGTGACCATCTGACCGAGGAATGGAATCACCTTCATCATAAAAAAGAGGTAGGAAGTTACAGTGCATTAATAATGTAATCAAAGGTTATATAATGACTGCAACAAAAATGATACTATGATGGAGGTGGCTTACTTGGTGTCAGACTAGCACCAGACTGGGAAATTCTTTTCTATAGCCTTGTATCTCTATTAGGTGGTTGGTCTGGGAAAACTCTCTTACGAGACCTAAACTTGACTGGAGCAGGAGCCATGTTTAGTGTTTGTTTGCTACTTTTGTTGGTAGTCCTCTCCTTAGAGCCCTGGTACAAATGGAAGCATTGATTAGTCAACAGATTGTGCAGAGAATTGCATTGCATTAGGAAGGAAGCAAGTATACCCTAACAAGATGAAAGAATTATCACCTTAGCATTTTCACCAATAAAATCGCCTTCTCTGCTATCATTTTGTTTGCAGTTTTCAATGACAGGAGTTTTTGCAAGCACGCTGGCCAAAGCAGTAATTCCAAATTGCTGCAGACTTGCATTGTTCCTCATGCAATTTCTCAGTCGCTCTTCTTCATATGGATGCAGTTGTGGTGCTAAGATGTGAGGAAAAAATGAATAAGAACCTAAGGAAATGCTACATTCTTGAGTAATTTTAGATCATGCTGAATATGAAAAAGATACAAGATCATGTAATGTTTGGACATTACAACAATAGCATGGGAAAACAAAAATCTGACATATAGGTCTAAGAAATATATAGAAGCAATCCAATACTAAACAAACCTAGCAAGATGATAACCTAGCCATCACATATCGGATTCATGAAAACCTGATAACATACAGAACAAGCAATCCAATACTAAACATACAAGCCATGTACTACTGACAATCAGAACCATACTGAAGTGATGTACTTGACCATACCTGGTATTTCATTGGCCTGTCATTTCTTCGGAGCACCCTTCATCTTCGTCACAGGATGTCCTAGGGCACGGCGAGTGGTCCTTGGAGCAGCGCAGTTGGTGGCAAACAGGACCTTTTGGTGAAGGCGAAGACGGCGTGGTGGATCTAGGGGGAAGGCCTTCTGGTGATGGCGGCGATGGTGGTGGAGAGGCCCTGGGGCGACGACAGTGTGCGGTGCTGTCGGTGGCGGAGCAGACCTTGCAGTGACGGTGGCGTGGTGGATCTAGGGTTTCATTGTGGTGGGGAGGTCCTTCAGCTGGCCCTTCAAGACCACCACCGTGGTGGAGGAGGGGCCGCTGTGGGAGCTACGGTGGAGGCGGGGTGATGGTCGATGGATGGCGGCGGAGGCGGAAGGGAAGAGTTGGTGGATGGGTGGCGGCGGAGTGGGAGGTCTCGAGGGGTGGCACGGGATAGCTCTCGTCCTCTTGATTTTGGGGGAGATTGGGGATAATGGGTGCGGGCAGGGAGGGAACTATTACCACGATGCCCTCCTGAACGTTCGGTGGATTAGGAGCAGCCGATGGCTACAATAGTCAATTGACCTGAATTTTTTTTTCGGGTTGGCGCCGTTGGAGCAAAAGAGTAGCGTGGACCTGAATTCTCAGCGCGGGCTCGAATTTTCTGAATGTGCTGGCCGCCAGTGAAGCTTTTGAAGCTTCTAGAATAAACATTTTAAAAGACAACAATATGCATTATTTGACCTTTATAATTATACAAACTCTTCTTTCTTTCATCCTCCTTTCTTTTAGAAAAACCCAATCCCTCTTTCATCACATAATATATTGACTAATTTTGCAAGTATGGAATTCTCATTGTGTTAATAAATATAATGGTTACTATAACCATTGTTAAGTATAACCATCAACATTGAAGGTATGGCGTGTATGCTCTACCGATATATGGGTACTATACCTATAGTGTTAAGAGCATCGTATGGTGTGTATGATCTACCTATAGTGTTAATAGCATGTGATGGCTTGTACGCTCTACTTATAGTGTTAATAGCATGATATGGTGTGTATGCTCTACCTATAATGTTAGTAGCATGTCATGGTGTGTATATTCAACCTATAGTGTTAATAGCATGATATGGCGTGTAAGCTCTACCTATAGTGTTAATAGCATGTTATGGTGTGTATGTNACATATATATATATATATATATATATATATATATATATATATATATATATATATATATATATATATATAATATATATATATCTATATCACGTGAAATGACAAATAAAGTATAATGTCAAAAATTGGATGTCTTGAGTTCATATCATGTTGGATATACGACAATGTCAATTGAGTTTAATTGAAGGCGGCCTCATCAATTGTGGGTATCATGTAGTAATAGGCTAAAATGAAACCAAGAACAAGAAAGATGGTACAATATTTGATTTTGGAAAATGGAGTAATATGAATCTTAAGAAAAGAAGGATTTTTTTTAAAAAAAAAGCGGAAAATTTACATTGTCTTAAAAAAGAAGGTATTGTTTTTTTAAAGAATCAGATGAAAAAACTAAAAAAATAAAATCCAGCAACGGCGCCTCCTCTAGTTCCTCGCCCTTCCTCCTTCCCCTTCTTCTCATCCCCTTTTCCCAATCTGCATCTTCCCCTTCTTCTTCCCCTTCTACCAATCTGGATCCTCCTCCTCTTCTGCTTCCTCGCCCCCCCACCGTCCTCCTTCCCCCTACCCCAGATCTGGCGGTGGCGCAACCATGGAGCGGGCGAAGCAAGCAGCGCGAGCTCGACTGCAGAAGCGAGGCGATGATGGCCGGTGGATCCCCTGCGGCGAGGCTAAGCCACTCGGGCGGTCTACTACCTCCTCCTCCTCCAGAAGCGGCTATGGCGGTGAGGTGAAGTCGAAGGGGCGTTCCGCTTCCTCCTCCTCCAGAAGCGGCAATGGAGGCGGGTTGAAGCCGTGGCCCGACTTGTCCTCCTCCTCAAGAAGCGATGGTGGCCTAGTGAAGTCGGAGGTACGATCTAGTTCCTCCTCCTCCTATTGCAGCATTTGTGAAGAGGAGAAGAGGGGTGCCCAGAAGCGGTCGGCCCCCAACGGCGGGGAGATCACCTCCAAGGTTTGGCGATTCCGCCGTGCCTCCAATGACGGTGTGGGCACCTCCAAGGTTCGGTGCAAGAGTGTGTGGCTTGAGTTGCCGAACTCAAGCTCTGAGGCACAGGTCGCCTGTGATTTCACCTCCAAGCAGAAGGTGTCGGCATCCAAGCACAACCCCAGCACCAAGACATCTCAGAGGAAAAAGAATGAGGTGATCCTCAATTCTATTTCAGATTCAGGCCATCTCCTCACTTGTATGCACAACTGTATGCACATGTTTGATCATCACATTTGTTCATCTGTTTGTGTATGTTTGTGTATGCACATACTTTATATATGTTCATTTGTTTGTGTATATACTGGACATATGTCCATTTTGAATTTGGCCACTGAACATGCATTCTGAATTTTATATATGTTTGTGTATGCAGATGATTGTTATATATGTTTGAGTGAATTTGTTATGCATTGATGTTGATGGTCCTTACAACGGAAAATCCGACCGTCAATAGGCTCAGGAAACTAATAAAGATCAAGCATAACTTAGACATTAGTATTCAAATAATGTTATACCATGCATATCTAGAATATATTTGAGTACAAGGACTACGGTGCAAACGATGGACGAAACTGGGCACAGACCCAGGTCGGCCGACCTGGCTAGGTCGGGCGACCGGGCCTGGACCCCAATCAAGCCCATTTGCCACACAAGTCAGGAAGCACACAAAGGAAGAATCATGGACGTTGAATCATGGTCGGTTCATGTCAAGGGTGAGGATGAGCCACGTGTCACTCCCACGGATTGAAGGGCCCACACTTCAACTCATTTGCACCCCAACGGAGTATACCCACCTGGAACCGTCATAAGGACCCACATGGTAGTCTACCAGAGGAGAGTGGGGCCGAAAGGCGGCGAGACCAGGTCGGCCGACCTGGCTAGGTCGGCCGACTTGGGCCCGCGGCCGTTTCGCTCCCCCCTTGACCAGTACCTGTAAACCGCCATCAGGAGTCCATCTGAGCCGTGCAACGCTGAAGACGGTGCATCCTAGGGTCAGCCGATCTGGGTACATCGGCCGACCTAGGCCCACCTCCAAACTGCCACAACTGCCTCTGGCCGGCTCCAACCGCCTATGTGATGCTATAAATACCTGCAAAGGGCACCATACTCAACACACACCAGAAGAAGAGCTCTCCTTGCTACAAGCTTAGTCTTAGTCTTAGTAGTGATAGTCATAGTGTTAGATCTTCTGAAGGGCTTCCGGAGGAGTCTTGGTGAGTTCTAGAGTTCAGTTCTTGTATTCTCTTACTTACTTGTAGTACTCTGAGCTTAATGGAGATACCTTCATACTTATGTTGTATAACTCAGTTATACCTTATCCACTTAGTATATACTACTTATGTCTTGCACCTTATTCAAGTGAATGTATGCTATGGCATTGGCTCAATGTGCCTCCTGGTTGCTCTATTTATTAACGTGATAGATAGAGTTGTATTACATATTGCAAGCATAGTATTTGGGATATGGAATACTGTTGAGGGTACCACTGCCCCGCGGATTAGTAGAGGTAGGCGGCAGGTGCTGATAGCCCTGTCCATCCTTTGTAATCCTCCACGTACGGGAGTGGGTATTAGGCCTTTATGATAAGACGTCCTACTATCGTCCCTTGATGAGGGAACCACTGGATACCTTGATATGTCCTCTTGCATATAATCATTGAGTGAGCTTGTATAGGGTATTGTAGTATGTCCAAGTCCCATTTGTATAATGTTAATGAACCCTTATTAATCTTTACTAATGTACTATTACTAACTAAGACTACTTTAATGATGACCAATGAACTTTTGTGTGTCACACTACCCATTCATTTCTATATCATTTACCCCTGCTTAGATTATGGTATAATAATTATTGTTGTAAGTAATTGCATTGGAATGACACCTCTCTCTTAACTAAATGCTTTCCCAATGGATAAACAAATAACGATACTCTAGAATACTCCCGGGTCAAATGCTACAACGTACTTCTGTGCGCTTGCAGAATATCTGTAACGTCTAGATTTACGATGGAGTATCTCTAGTACCATTACTACTTTAAGTAGTGATGCTAAGAAATACCAACAATTGACATGTTTGCTGCCACTGAACATATGTCCATTTTGAATTTGGCCACTGAACGTGCATTCTGAATTTTAAATGTAAGCTGCCTATCATGAATGTGCAAGGAAAAAAATCTGGAAGTTGAGCCATGAACTACAAAAAACCGAAGTGAAGATAAGTGGACTTATTGATGAGCTTGCCAAGGAACAAGGAAAGAAGAAGGCCATGGAACGTGAGCTGCAGAAAGAACAGATGAAGGCAACCAAGAAATGGCGGGTGGAAGTCTAATTGCCCTACAAGGACATCTGTTTTGTCTTTTGCTTCGCATATGTGTTGTTGGTGCCCGTCCTGAGTCCTGAGTCCTATCCTGTGCCATGAATATGTGATGTGTCCTATGATCATGTAAATATGTGATGTGTCCTGTGAACATGTGAATATGTGATGTGTCTTATGTCATGAATATGTGATGTGTCCTATGAACATGTCTGTCCTGTGAACAAAGCCTATCATGTGAATATAAGTCTGCTATATGTGATATATATCCTGTGATATGTCTATCTCTATCTCATTTATATTTCAAATTCAGGCCTGTACTCAAAACTGAAACAAATTCAGGCCTGTACTCAAAACTGAAACAAATTCAGGCCTAAAACAATAACAATAGACATACACAGATCAGAACAGAGTTTATGTTTCACAAATTCAGGCCTGTGATATGTCTATCTCTATCATTTATGTTTCACAACAGACATACATAGATCAGAACAGAGTTGATTTTAGAACAGAACAATGTCATTTCAGAACAGAATTCAGAATTCACAACTGCAGGCCTGTACTCAAAACTAAAACAAATTCAGAACAGAGTTTATGTTTCATTTCAGATCAGAATTCAGCTTTGATTTCAGAACAGAACAATGTCATTTCACAACCTCAAATATTACAAAATGAAAATGGGAATTTTTATTCATCATCACTGTCAACCTCAATTTGAGGACCGCCTTGATCATCGCTGCAGTACTCTAGAAGTGTGTCATCTTCTTCGTCCTCGCCATCATTGACTTGCACATCTTGTTTTCTTTCTTTCACGAACCGGGCAATTTCAGCAGCTTCAAACATTAGGCCTTGTTCATCATCTCTATTTAAAGGCCCATCATATGTAATGTCTGAAACTGGTTGTCGTCTAGCATCCTCTTCACAACACTCATCCTCTTGATATGCAGTTGCATTGTAATGTACAGACTCACTTTCTCTAACATTGTAAAGATGCTTATGGTCAAATGTCTGGACAACTTGCCAATCTATTTCCAACTTGGTGTCTGGCAAATAGAAGACCTTTCTAGCCTGAGTTGCCAATATAAAACAATCATTCTTGTACCATAGAGTTCCAACATTGATGCTTTTAAAAAAGCCATCATATTTAAGTTCAGTCCTCTTGCCATCGAGTTTAAACCAGTCACATTTAAACAATACTACTGACCTCTCATCCTCTAGATATTCTAACTGAATTATCTCTTTCAAGGTCCCAAAAAAATCTATGAAATCACCATTATGTGTGCCTTGTGTCATTACTCCACCGTTTTGTGTTTCTTGTTTTTGTCACGGTCAATAATGTTGAACCACACACCATTCACTATGCATGAGGAGTACTTCCTAACTCTGTAATCAGGACCACATGCCAAGGAAAGGAGGTCGTCATCTATTTCTTCTTGATCAGTATTCCTCAACCTCATTATCTGTCATATGTAACACACATATATCAGAATGTATACTAGAATTATGGCTAATAAGTAAACAAGTTTGGAAAGTAAACTAACATGATTCCTGAACCAAGTCTGGAATCCTAGCTGAATTGTTTTTTCAATGTTTGCCACCCCTTCTCTCACTAGTTCTTCTCTGAACATTCTGAAAAAAGAATAAAGTTAGCACACCATTTCCTGAACCAAGTTTGGAAAGTAAACTAACAAGGATTAGAACTTACGCCACATATTTCTCAACTTGACTACAATTGTTCAGCACATACCACACCATTTGATCAAAGTCGTTAACATCATATACAAGATCAGGCGCCAAAGTAAAATGAACTCCATGCCCAAAAACATCAACACCATAGGCCCCTTCATTAGAAAATCTGATATTTCTTGGTTCACGATTAAATCTTGTTTCAACATCATCCATGTATTTAGAGCAAAATGTTAAGCATTCATCAGCAATATATGCCTCAGCAATAGAACCTTCTGGTCGTGCCCTGTTCCTCACATAGCGCTTCAAAGTATACAACCGTCTCTCAATTGGGTACATCCACCCATATTGCATAGGTCCTCTGAGCAAAGCCTCATCAGGTAAATGGACAGCAAGGTGCAGCATCACATCAAAGAAAGCCAGGGGGAAAATTTCTCAAGCTTCACCAAAATTATAGGGATCTCTTTCTTCATTTCAACCAACAAATCCTTGTGAAGTGTTTTGCTGCACAACTCCCTAAAAAACTTGCCTAACTCTGCTATTGCTCCATATATATCCTTGTCCAAAAATCCTCTCATAGCAGCTGGTAAGATTCTTTGCAAAAGAATGTGACAATCATGGGTTTTCAGCCCTTGTACCTTGGTTTCTTCAGCATTTAAATATCTTGAGATGTTTGAAGCAAATCCATCTGGAAACTTTATCTCTCGTAGAAAATCACAAAAGGCCTTCTTTTGTTTTTTGGACAAGGTATATCGAGCATGAGGCATCTCACATGAATCTCCATCCTCTCTAAATTGTAGCTCCTTTCTAATTCCCAAATCTTTCAAAACAAGCCTAGCTTTAACAGTGTCCTTCGTCTTCTCAATTATATTGAGAATTGTTGCAAGCAGGCTCTCACATATGTTTTTCTCAATGTGCATGACATCAAGATTGTGTCTTACCTTCAATTTATGCCAATATGGCAAGTTCCATAAACTAACCATTCGGTTCCAAATTCTCACATGACCACCTTCCAAATCAGAACGCTTCCTTTTCCCACTTCCTTGCGGCTTCCCTGGTCTAACATCTTTAACCTTCTCCAATTCAGCCAGCAGCTCTTCTATAGAGAATTGACCTGGTGGATCATTGCTTTCATGAAGGCCGGCAAATATATTGTTTCTCCGTAGAGGATGTCCATTTGGAAGAAAACGGAATTGCCCACCCAATTTTGCTCCTTAGACTGTAGGAAAGAGGGTTCTTGTCACAATGAGTACATACAAAATAGCCTTTTGTGGTACGCCCTAAAAGAGTGCTCAAAGCTGGGTAATCATGGATGCACCACAAAACTGCAGCACGAAGCTTGAACATTTTCTGACTAAGAGCATCATAAGCACGCACACCTGTCCAAAGCTCAAGCAAATCTTCCACAAGAGGCTCTAAAAATACATCAAAATCCTTCCCGGGGCATGTAGGACCTAGAATAAGCAAAGCCATCATAAAATTTGACTCCTCCATGCATGCCCAAGGTGGAAGATTGTATGGTATCACCAACACAGGCCACATGTTGTATTTTGTGTTCTTTTCTGAAAATGGATTGAACCCATCAGTAGCAATGCCAAGGCTAAGATTTCTTGCATCTGTTGCAAAATCAGGAAATTTTCTATCGAAATCTTGCCACGCTTCACCATCAGCTGGGTGGCTCATTTCTTGATCATTGGGTTGCCGCTTTAACTTGTGCCATTGTGCTTGTTCTGATGCTTCTTTGGTGGCAAACATCCTCTTTAGCCTGGGTACCAATGGAAATGGCCGCAAAACCTTTGTGGAATCTTCTTTCTTTCTTCATCTTTCCATCTTGACAGGCCACATACGGGGCAATTGTCATGCTTGGCATATTTTTTCTGAACAACACACAATTATTGAAGCACACATGTATTGATTCATATCCAAGACCTAATTCCTTTAAAAGATTCTTTGCTTCATTATATGATTTGGGGAGAGTATTGTATTCTGGGAATGCTTCAGCCAATAGCTTCAATATTGCTGTAAAGGCAGAATTGCTTTTCCTATATAATGACTTCATATGCAGAAGCTTTACCACAAAAGAGAAGCTTGTAAATTTGGTACAACTAGGATAAAGCTGACGCTTTGCCTCTTCCATGACTATTTTCAAAAATGATTCTTTCTTATGAGGTTCTACCTCACCATTCTCATTTTCTCCATCCTGTCTTGCTTCTTCTGCTGCAGCATGTAGGTCTCCTAAAAGCCCTTCCAAACGATCATCATTGTCATCCTCTCCATGTACGAAACCAACAGGATCAGCAGTGTCATGCACATCAATAGGGTGGTCAATAACATCTATATTCAAGCTCCCTCCATGATGAATCCACCGAGTGTAACTATTATCCATGCCATTCATCAAAATGTACTTCTTCACAGCAGCCTGATAAAGGTACTTCTGATTCAGGCATCTAGCACACGGGCACAGAATTTCAATATTCTCACTGAATTTTTCTTGAACGAAACTCATAAATTGTTTGACACCATCAATGTGTTCTGGGGAAAACAGTCTGCCATGAACCCAACTTTGATCCATCTAATCAAGCATTGCATAAAAACACACAAATCAACAACTCTTCACCAATTCAAAGCTATACATTCAACAAATTCAAGAAAAATTATAGATATATACATTGCCGCGCTTTAATTTCTTGTCACTGGATGGCTTCAACCTCAATGGCATGCAGTCACCATGGGCATGCACAACTTCGGTGGGGTGGTGATGGGGGGCAGCGGCGATGTGGCGTGATGATGGTGGCCGGCGCCGATGTGGTGGGCGGCGTCGCTCTGGTGGGCGGAGCCGATGTGGTGGGCGGCGTCGATGTGGGGTGGTGATGGTGGGCGGCGCTGATGTGGGGTGGCGATGGTGGGCGACGGCATGGTGACATCTACATGAACCTGACTCGCCGGGCAACACTCTCGCGTCCCTGAACTACAAACCTCGCCGGCGATGTGAACGGTGGCGGCGGCGGCGGCGCGGGTGTGTGCGTGGTTCGCGCAGTCAGAATGAAATTGTCGTGACTAAAACTGGATCTCACATGGGGACTGAAACAAATTCTTGTTTACATGCTTTTGTAAGATGAAATGTGAAATCTTGACACAAACGCAAGGCTATTGTGGTGGTATGGCACAAAGGTTTCAAGAGCGAGGTCCCTGGTTTGAATCCCCCCATGCGGCGTTCTTTTTTTGATAAGTACTTTTGGTTGTCACTGGCAGATGGAGCCAACATGACAGTTACTGACACATGGAGCGCAGATGACAAGATCAGACACATGGCCTCTTGCTGACTAGACTGATGAGGTGGCCTTTTGCATGCCATGTAAGCAAAGAAGATACTTGTAAAAAAAAACCTACATCCATTAGAATAGAAGAGCTAGCTCAATGGTTGAGACTTTGCATCTCTTCCTTGAGGTGCTAGGTTCGAACCCCATGTTTCATTTTTTATTTTCATTTTTTATTTTTTTGTTGAAAATAGTTTCTATTTTTGTAGTTTTTTTATTCTTAGTTTTAAAATGGTTTTATTTTTTAAATATTACATTCGGTTTTAAACATGTGGTCACTTGTGCTATGACAATTTTTATTTTAAACATGTAGTCACTTGTGCTATGTCACTATGTTATAGGCCGGCTTGTGATGAATTTGTTAAAACGTCACTAGATTATGGGCCAATTTGTGATGAATTTGATAAAACGTGACTATACTTTGGGCTTGCTTATCCACAATACAGATCCATGATGAAAAACATGTAACCATCATAGATAGTACAATATTAGTGATGTTATCTGCAAACGTCACGAAAAAAACCGTCATAGATTAAATAGCTTCTTGTAGTGGTTGTGCAGTCTCCCATGCATATGGAACGTTTCCATTTGCACGAACATGTACTGATATTTTTTTCATACCACGTGATTACATATTTTTTCTATGTGACTCCATTACCTAGAGGTTGCCCTTAATAAACATGTATATTGATCAAGTACTTCTATATTCATATTGTTTTTGACAGTTAATGTATTCATCGATCGTTCAATCTTATCAACTTTTTTGTGATGGCATATATTTGCATAGTTTTCTAGCGTTTCGAGATTAGCAACATATATAATATATATGATTACATAGTGTTCTTGAATGCTTTATTATTATATTAGCAAGTGATTATGCAACCCTATCAAGAAATAAACTAAGAGCAGTAGAGACAAGACAACATATTGGCATGGCGTAGCGCGGGGCATCCTAGTGTTATTTATTGATTGATAAAAAATCTAGGCATGATCACAGCTAAAGTCTACTCACGGCCCATAGCCTTCCCTTTAAACCCTAGATATATTCAATTGTGGATTGGTGGGGCCGCCAAAGACTCACCCATGGTGGAGATGACCGCCCTTGGCATCTTAGCTTAGATGCTAGAATGTGGTGTTGTATATATGTTTTATACGATATACAAAACTACGCATCTCTAGAGTCAGTCTCAGTGCATAGTTTTATTGCATATTTATTAAATCTGAGAACTTGGTAACTATGTCTATTGGGTTTAATGGGGATGGAACTCTAGTTACATATGATGAACCTTCTCCTCTCTCATGGTGACATTGCCATGTTAGCAAAATTATTGATATAACCTGCTATTTAATATTAATGAAACTCTTGATGAATCCTCACTAAGAGCATCTCTAGCAGTTGCCCATTCCCCCAATCCAACTACCATATTGGGAGAGTTATTGGAAAAATAATATTTCAACAGATCCCCGTTATATTTCTCTTTTCCTAATAATTATAGGACAAACCAATAGTCCACCCTAACTTTCCCCAAATAGAGGGAGAGTAGTGACTCCCCCAATAAAGTAGTTAGAATGGGACAAGATTATTGGGGGAGATACAAAAACAACTCTCACAATGATCATGAAATAGATACTAGACATCCCATTAAGTGATTATTGAAAAGTGTTTATTAGAGACTGCTGGAGATGCTCTAAGACCTAATAATGTAATATATAAACAATAGGTTACATATCGTAAACTCTCTACTCCCTCCATTCTGAAAACAATTATTATAGAACGTCTATAACAAATTAATAAAGAACTATGTTAAAAAGATTAATAAAAAGTAAATAGCCTCGATGGTTCTTAATTATTAGCTATATTTAGCGCAAATTAATTGTTGGACGACAAGCCCTAATGTTTAATGGGATCTTCCGCGCTGATCAGAAACAACTAGCTCAGGATGCCCTCGTCGACTCCTGTGGCCGCGTGGGAGGCGGTGCCTCCTCTTCGCCCGGCGGCGTCAGCGGCAACAGGCATCAGAGTCCGTCACGCTCCCACTCTCGGCTTTCCTGCAGCCGACGTCGCGGCGGGACTGGGCGGGGCTGCCTCCGGAACTCATCTCGTGCATCGTCCACAGGCTAGACCCCGTCCAGATCATGTTGGGCGCCGACAAGGTGTGCCGCGCACAACGAGCCCGAGCTCTGGCGCTGCATCGACATGCGTGGACACCAGGAGCTCGCCCTCTAGGGACAGGCTGACCTCGACAAGATGGCGGCCGATGACTTGTGGTATAGCCAGGGGCAGTGCGAGGCGTTCTTGGGAGAGGGCACCAGCATACGGGATAACTTCCTCTGCATTCTTCCCTACCAGTGAGATCCCTTGTGGTTCTACCATCTTCTCATGCAACGAAATAAAGTCCTAAATTAAGTTACATCGATCTTGGAAAAATTAATACACCTTACAAATTTTTGTCTTGTTCTTTATGTATAGTTGTGTTAACTCTCACAACAACATGCACATGTTCTTACCCTGCACCCTCATCTTATTTGTGGACGTTAACTGGAAAAATGAATGTAGTCTAAAATCCTGATAGAACAATTTCTTTGATTTGGTGCCAGACCTAAACGTAGTGAAAGTATGAAATCCTATACTTCAATATAATTTGTTCATGAAGAAAATGATTGTACTATGTGTTTGCAGGACGCCATTGCTGAAGGGTCTTATCCTTGTCTCATGTGACGTCTCAGCTGATGGATTCATGGAGGTCATAAGGAGAAGATTGCCTTTGCTCGAGGAGCTCGAGCTGTCAGACTGTAAGAATATCAGCGACGATGGAGTGAGAGTGTTTGAGGTAGTTGCAAAGGCATGCCAACGGCTGGAACACCTGAGATATAGTAACCCATGCTTCGTCATTGAGCAGAACAGGGACAAGGAAGCCATGGTGATTGCAAGGATGCGCCAGCTATGTTCCCTGCAGCTCGTCCACAATGACCTCACCGATCAAGGGCTGGCGGCCATCTTGGACAAGTGCCTCCGCCTGGAGTCCCTCACGTTGCACAACTGCACCAATATCAACATTAATAGTGACATCATGCGAGCTAAGTCTGCCAGGATCAAGACAATGAAGATACTCATCACGACTGACCCGAAGAAACCACACCGAATTATCTTCTGCGATATCCCCATGAATGGTAGCCCTATCAGTGAATGTGTGACCTGCCACCGTTACTTTGGGCATGACACAGAAAGTGAATCATTCTGGAAGTGCTGCATTGATACTAACGAGGAATCCATGACACTTGCCAAAGTGTGCATGCTGCGCTCCTCGTAGCTCTACCACAATTGTATCACCACCCAAGCACTGGAGGCCATCCTTGACAAGTGCCCATACATGGAGTCCTTTGACATATGGATTTGTCGCAATTTTGTCATGAATAATGATGGGCTCGAAGCTAAGTCTGCTCGGATCATGACCAAAATACTGACCCCGGAACTACTTGCAAACAGGCTTCATTGCAACATGTATGATTTGAATATGCGCCTTGCCATTTGCAAGTACCATGGTATTATCATTAACAATGCCCCGGAGGCTCCCTATGCTAGGTGTATGCTCAGAAAAACAATGAGAAACTACCTCCAACATACCAGGAAACCGATGGCAGCACAACCTACTGACTGCTTCAGTAATATGAAATCTGACCGCGATGAATCTGAGCCTGGCAGTCCTATTGGCGAATGCTCTACCTGCCTCATGTTTGAATACTTTGCTAGACGTTTGCAAGACTCCAAGCTTGATGACTACGGTGATTATTACAGTCCTTCTTATGGCCTTGATAGTCATGATCAAACCAATTTCGAAGTGCATGATAAGATGCTTGGCAAGAGGTTGCGCAGGTACATGAAAACGGTACAAAAATGATACATGTCTTGATGTTTTGGTGGAACATGTTACCTCTTGTAATAGAATCTCTTCACATTTCGCGGTGCCTGGCCATTGTTCTTCTGCAGCTTCCAGGTAACTTGATCCGGTGCTCTGTTTGATTGGAAGTACACTCCATTCTGTATTTCTATGTTCACTCTCCTGTTTGACTGCTGATCTCGCCAAAATATGCAATTCACATCATCCACATCCATGTATGATGTTACACTTTTTCATAGATACAATTTCTGCTGAACAAGCGGTAGTGTTAAGTAGGTCTGAAATATGACAATGTTTTAGCGATTGTGCCTTAGCACATATTTCATTAAGAAGAAAACAGTTACAAATAGATCTTGGTGCCGTCAAACAGAACTTGGCCAACCAAGAGCACAAAGGACTGTAATAGAGAAACATTGCCAAACGCACAACATCACCACACGTACAACAGAAGAAGCATGATGGGGAGGGGGGAGGAGGCAGGGACACATCCAGCCTAGCCACCAAAACCAGCGACCCAAGTACTGAACCTGCATAAGGGATACACCATCACCAAGGATGCCTATAAAGCGGTGGCAAAGCATCCACCGAGCATCATGACCAAAGCGGCAAAGCATCCGCCAGAGAAGAAGAACGGCAGCAAAGCATCCGCCCAGTGCAGACATGGCAACAAAGCATTTGCCCAAGCAAATGGTGGCAAAGCATCCACCACAACCAAGACCAGTGGCAAAGCATCCACCCAACAACCATAACCTGGGCGGCGAAGCATCCTCCTAGAGCAAGCATGTAGTACAACCCAGGCCACAAAGCATCTACCAAAACAAGCCTCAACCACAATGGTAGCAAAGCATCCGCTGGACTGTAACAACCAAAGCGACCAAGGTGATGGAGGGCAAAACAAGCATTGGCAGGTTCAGAAGAAGCACAACTCATGGAACAGAGGCCGCCGCCACCACCCAAAAATTCCCAAGGAGAGCCGACAACCACCGGTAGCAACACCCTTGCATGCCTTCCAATCACAACGCCTCCAGGAAGGGGAACGATGCCAATGGCGCCGCTGTTGCACGCCTACGCGGTCTAGGATATTGCCTTGGAAGCATACACAACAAGAGGTGGGAGGGAGAGGGGAAAAACATTGATGCCTCCAAGGAGGTAAGCGGCGCTCGAGGGCGTTGCCGTCAACAGCCCGCAAGCGGAAAAGGCACATATGCTCCATCTTCGACCCCGCACGCCAGCGCCAAACAAGCAAGAAGGCAGCGGCAACCAGTGGGGCCGTCAGACTCCACACCCTGCAGCAGAAAGCAATGCAGAGGGGAACCACTCGTGGCCACAGCCACTAGCACATGGCGGCAACAGGCCAGCTCACCGGCAGAGACCTACCCCACTAGCAGTAGGGGCCAACCCCACCGGCAAGGGTCCACCCGCATAGACCCTGGCTACGGGAAGGCAGATCCGGCTGACCTAGCAGTAGAGCCTTGCTACCAGAAACCAGGGCGGCAGCGGGTGCTCCAGCGGCCGAGGCAAAAGGGCCGGGGCGGCAGCGAGCGCCCTCCATAGCCGAGGTAAAGGGAGCAGGGCGCCAGGCTAGGACTGGGCCACACCACGGTCCGCCACAGTGGCGAAAGAGGGCGCCCGTGTAGCTTGCAATTGCGGCCCTGAGGTGGAAGAGGTGACACGCCGAGCCCAAGAAAGAAGATCTGGCTGAGGAGATCCGGTGTATGGCGGCCGGCGACCGGCGGCGGAGGAGCAACCTTGGCGACCATGACAACCTAGGGTTAGGGTGAGGCATGGGGTAGGAGAGGAGGGGTAGGAAAAGGGAGGGGAACACGAAGGAGCCGACTTGGCACCACCACTGGCCGCCGCCACCGCGGGCCGAACGCCGTCCGCGCTGGCGGCCGCCGAAGCACGGCGAGGGGAGGGGTGGGGGCGCTTGGGCCGTCGCCCCTGAGTGACATGGGAGGTCGGAGGTAAGTTCAAGTTTCTTCTGGAACCAGATCGCCGCTAGAGGCTTCTTGGATTGACCGATGAAAAGATGACAATGTTACTAGATTTGTATGGGAAGATGCTTTTGAATGAACTACAGATCATTCTAAGACTCTGCGGACGTTTATAGTTTCATGCTTCCATATAGCCTTCAGAGTTCTCATTTGGCTTCTGCACAACGGATTGATCATTCTTGTTATCAAATTATCGAGGACACATCTGTTTTTGTTTTCGTGAATCCATTCCTAAAGCTAGTCACCGACATACGCCACCTATATCCATATAAAACGAATAGCCCTCAGAACAAACTAGATCAATTGTGCAATGCCCTTGCGCAGCTGGGGGTATTGCCAGGCATTCTGAAGAGAGGGAGCGGGACTCCATGATGATGTCCTCGGCTTTCTCGGCGACTAGAGAGCTTCCTTCTATTTCAATCTTTTTGTTGGAATATTTGGAATGTGATCTTCACTGTTAAGGAAATAAAATAAGTATTAAGAAAGCAATTAAACCACTTGAGCATGATTAGGAAATTAATTAACATGATTAGTGGGCTGTGATCAGTAGGCCCGAAATAACCTTCCTAACATAGGGCTCGGCCCTGCCCCCATAGTGCCTATTTAACTGAGGTCGTGGGTGGAGGTTTCACGGTAACAACAACATGCAAAACCACCACCACGTGAGTCTGATCGAGCAGAAGTTCGAGATTCCTTCTAGGGCAGTGCCATTGGCGTCCCGAAGGCCGCTGATACGCCGCTGCTTCCTCTACTCCAACAAGAACGCCTACTTCCTCTATGGCTCGTTCATCTTCAACACAGGGAACTCCCATGGCTGCTACTGCTAACGCTGGTATAAGTTTACCCACCATTTTCCACATTGTGAGGTTGATACCATGTTTAGGCTTAGGATCCTGTTCATGTGCTACTCCTGTTAATAAGTAGATCTTACATTTGGTGTCGGAGCCATTCTTATGCCTAAGATGATCAATCTGTTAAGAAAGTTCTATGTTGTCGGATTAGATTGGTTTTACAAGCGGTGGCTGGAGCGGCGTGTTGCATGAGGATGCGTTGTGCGAGGTCATGCGACCTGCGCGAGGGCGGCTCGCAGCCGGCGCGTACGCAATGAAAGCGGCATGCGGCCCACATGAGGAGGCCGTGCCCTCGCGGCACGTGGCCCGCTGGCCCGGCGCGCTCCCTGTGCCCGTGCCCTCACGGCTGGCCTCCAGGCCGGCAGGCCCGTGACGCATGAGGGAGGGCAGCGTGAGGCTGCTGTCGGGTGGAAACAGAAGGGGAAGGGAGGAAAAGTTAGGGTTCCGACCGGATGTTATACGAAGCCCCATCAGATCCTAACCGTTGAATCGTTTTGACGGCCAAGATCACGCCTAAATTAGGGTTTTTTTCGGACAGATCATTAATGGGTCGTACTGGGCCATTTGCTGGGCCACTGGGCTGCTAAGCTGGGCGCCGGGTTTTATGGACTGCATGTAGTTTCGGGCTGATTTCGGTTTTTTGGTCCATGTTTAATGTTTAACCTTTTAAGTTTTCTGTTTAATGTTTAAGTTTTATATATTTACTGTTGCGCTTATAAATAGCTGCATTATGTTAATTTATTTTCCATGCTAATCACGCTCTACTGCCTCACTTGTGGCTTCAGCATAAGATTCATCAATATTCTCACCTTAACCCACATATGCGCATGCCGCCTCTGCTGTTCCATACGTTTAGCAAGTATAATTAATGTTCATTGCTACTATTGAAGAGAGCTACTCTGATCTACATCATGGATTTTGACTTGTCAATTATGCTCAGAGTAATTGAATTGAATGCTTGCGATTTTTATGGATTTTTTTAGAAACTAACAACCACCTCTTCAGGAAAGAAATTCTATGGATATCGTGGAAAAGAATTATATAGATGTTGTTATGACCAGCCTGCACCAGTAACAGTGACGCGCCAAGAGACACAGATAGGATATTTGTTTATATTTGTGTTTATATTTGTTTTTTTTGCGGGTATGTGTTTATATTTGTTAACATTCTTGTTAGGTTATTCAGAAATTCAGTCATGGTTTGTAGGAGAGATTGGGCAATAAATAGCCAGGCACTAGCATTGTTATCCTTTACAGAAGCTCAACAGAGTTTGTTGTTCCTTGCCTCTTGCTCGTTACATCTGCTTGTAGCTTTCATCGTGATGTAGCACGGCGCCGCCTCTCCGCTAGGGGCGTTCAAGCCCCGGCCACCCATCTGCCACCGCTGCGTACTCTAGAATCTCCATGGGTCTATCATATTACTCTCTCTGTTCGTCTCTGTATGACGTTGATTAGCTCATTTTGAGCTAACCAATTGTGAACGAAGGGAGTAGTTTCTATTTTCTTGGAATATTATGAAAAAAAATTCTATTTCTAAAAAATCTCATGAGTTCTTGTAGGTATTGTAATCTAAATTTAATTATCATACTTAAACCAATTTGACATGCATCTTTTTGTAAATTGGACGAAAGGGTTACTGATTTATTTTGTGATGGAGTTGATGTCAAATATTATGGGGGTGTTCAATTGGGTGAAAAAATTTTGGTGAAAAATTTTGCAAGAGAATCTTACCATTTAGGAGTACTAAATGTAGACTAATAATAAAACTAATTATAGATCTCGCCTGAAAATCGTGAGACGAATCTAATGATGGTAATTAATCCATGATCAGTGGATATTTAGCAGATGGTTACTGTAGCATCACTGTTGCAAATCATGACCTAATTAGGCTCATTAGATTCGTCTCGAAAAGTTACCTGGGGGTTATGGAATGGGTTTTGTCATCAACACACGTTTACTACTTCATGCATGTAAGATTCCTTTGGGAAAAATTTTGGTGAAAATTTGGGGAAATTGAACACCGTAGAATCACTTTGCAGAATTGGCAGGGTCTGAAATATGGCAACGTTAATGGATTTGTATATATGGAAGTGAAAGATGCTTAATGTTTGATCAATATGGCAGTTTCTTGTGGAGAATGCCATGGAAATTAATGAAACGAAATATTTCCTTATTTTTCTTGATTTAGATCAAGGCAACGGTACTATATGTACTGCAGATTATTATACGTAGAGCTTTGCAATAAAATTACACAGTTCCATACTTCCATTGTTTTGATTCGGCTTGTATCCAATGGTCTGATTTGAGAGTTTTATTTCATTAAATCACCGAGGCCACAACTATGGTGTTTGCACGTACTGTATTTATACGCGATAACGAACCGCCTTTGCTTACGTATATTTTGTTGGAAACAAAAGAGGCCACGAATACGCCGGATCCTTTCCTAATCCGATCTTCTATATCCATGACGAATAGCCATTGCACTTAGGACAAACAAACTAGGTCGATCGCGCGATGCCACCGTCAGTTCTTCAAGCCGCGGCGGAGGCGGCGCCTCTCTTCGCCGGCGCCGGCCTCGAGAATCCGTGACTGTCCACCTCTCGGTGTTCCGCTGCCTGGCGTTGGCGTAGAGGGACTGGGCGGAGCTGCCGCCGGAGCTCATCTCATGCATCCTCCACAGGCTCGACCCCGTGCAGATCATGCTGGGCACGACAAGGTGTGCCGCTCCTGGCGCCGCACCGACTTACGAGGCTATCGGGTGCTCGTGGACCGAGACCTGGTCGACCTCAACCAAATTGGGATGGACGCCGTGCAGCGCAGCCGGGGGCAGTGCCAGGCGTTCTTGGGAGAGGGAGCGGGCCTCCACGATGACCTCCTCGGCTTCCTC
Organism: Alloteropsis semialata; assembly: GCA_004135705.1. NCBI lineage: Eukaryota > Viridiplantae > Streptophyta > Magnoliopsida > Poales > Poaceae > Alloteropsis > Alloteropsis semialata. Next base: position 54,030,255 of record CM014271.1, read on the forward strand.
GCCCACCAGTGAGCTTACTTTTGTTTTTTTAATATATATACATCTTCTGTGTTATGCTTTGTGATTGGTACTACAAAGTTAAGGAATAACCCAACATATAATTATATACATGCATTTGCAGCACGCCATTGGTAAAGAGCCTTAGCCTCATCTCGTGCTATGAAGTCTCAATCCAAGGATTCATGCAGGCCATAAAGAGAATGCCTCAGCGCGAGGAGCTTCAGCTTTCGAACTGTGGCATGTTGCAGTGCGAGGAAGTGTTTCAGGTTGTTGCCAACGAGTGCCCACTGTTGAAGCACCTGATAAATCGCCAGGCATGTTCTCCCTTGTCTAACTATGATGAAGGAGGCATTGGTTCTGGGGCAGATGGAGAAGCCATGGCAATCACCCAAATGCACGAGCTACGTTCCCTGCAGCTTATCCGCAACCACCTCACCAATCAAGGGCTGGCGGCCATCCTCGACAAGTGTCTCCACCTAGAGTCGCTCTGCATACACTACTGCTGCAATGTCCGCATGACTCACAAAATGTGAGCTAGGTTCAAGACAAAGAAGCTACTAATGAATCATCTGGATGGATATAGTGAGGACTTTGACGAACCTGATAGACCTTACAGTGAATGCTCTACTTGTCTCAATTACTTTGGACCAGACAAAGAATACCAGAGGCGTTATTACAATGACAAGGAAGCCATGACGATCTCCACAGTGTCCAAACTACACTCCATTCAGCTCTACCGTAATGATCTCACAAGTAAAGGATTAGAATCCATCCTTCACCAGTGCCCTCACCTAGATTTCCTGGACGTACGGAACTGCCTCAATATTGTTAGGGACAATGCCCTACTAGCTAAGTGCGGCTTTAATACCAAGAAGTTGACCACCAAACTACTTATGGACTACAGTCACAAAATCTTTAACCACGAGGGCCTCGACATAAACAACTGCAATATCATCTTGAACAACTGTCGTGATGTCTTCATAAACAACGCCCAGGGAGCAAAGTATCATCGGATAATTCTTAGGAAAAAGGCAAGAAAATACCACCGCAAGATGAAGGAAATGATGGCCAAGATTGAGAAATGCATGGCCAAACTACATATACACAAGATGGATTATAAGGAATTTGATGGTGCAGATTTTGAGACCTTTCGTTATACTAGGAAGTTTAATCCCAAGAAGTATGATCACCGCTATAGCTATGGCTATGGCTACGGCTATAATTATTATTGGGAACTTGAGGAGTGTGGACCAGGCTATGGCTATCCTTATTATAGGCGATTTGATGAGAAATTATTGGAGCCTGGCAGTCCTATTAGGGAATGTTCTACCTGCCTTATGTTTGAATACTTTGCTGAACGTTGGGGAGTCTTGGACCTTGACGATTATGCTGACTACTATGATCCTTCTTATGGCCTTGATGGACATGATGAGACTGATTTTGGAGTGCATGATTGGATGATTGGCAAGAGGTTGCGCAGGTACATGAAGATGGAATGAAAATGGTGTCGATCTGGATGTTATTCGGGAATCATGTTGCCTCTTCGCTAATGCTCGAATCTCTTCACACTTTTTGCTGAGAGTGGCTAGGGTTCTTTGCTGACTTTCTTGTGTGGTGCAGCGATTTTGCTCTGCTGGATGCTATTTCATTCTGTGTTCCACTCTCTTTCCTGTTATCAATTGCTTATCTTACTAGAATGTGACGTGTGGACACGCTCTGCTTGAAGCTTCCCTAAACAAGTGGTGGTGTCAACCAAATGACCAAAACAGAACAAGTGGTATTGATATTTATGGTTCGAAAAGCTTGTGTGATCCATTATCTGTAGTGGAGAAGAAAATTAGTGACTTGAAGACCAAAATTGGGGGGGGGGTGTTAAATCAACTGAGAACCAAAAGATGCTGTCCTTCGACAATGGCTCAAAAGGCATCCAGCTACTTGTTCAAAAAGATTTGGCAACTCCTGGGTGGCATCATTTCAAATCTGGACATATATGTCACTAAAATTGCGTCAATTTTCTTGTTCACTTCTGTAATTAATGGTTGCAAATGATGTATGTTTAAAATATGGGTGCTGCTTTATTATAAAAATAAATAGGTTTCATGGATGCACGTTTGCAACTAGTGAAGCGTGTTTGCGCGCGTTAGTCAGCTCATAATAATTTGTGGGCGTCCATTCAATTTACTTACTAGGTCAGTCAGCTCCACAAATCTTATTTGATATATGTACCACACAGGCAATTACTCCCTCCGTCTCAAATTAGAAGGCATTTTAGCTTTTTCTAGATACATTGTTTTTTATGTATCTAGACAGTGTATATCTACATGCATAGAAAAACCCATGTATCCAGGAAAACTAAAATGACTAATTTGAGACAGAGGAGAATAGGTAAACAAATCTGGAATTCGCAATCAATTAATTGGAAAAAAGATTCATAGGAGCATAGGTCGAACACAAGTGATTCTGGCTCACATTTCCAAACTCTAAGAAGCAATCCAATTAAAGGAACATATAGGACTGTTCAATCAATCTGTCAAACAAAAATTTGAAGGAAAAGGAACTTGAATCGCGCAAAAACAGCTAGCGATAGAAAAAGTAGATCAGTGGGATTTTTCCGCTAAATGACCCATGAGCTCATTGCTGGCCCTACCTCACATTGCCGGTGATTCCTCCCAACACAATCCTCTAGTACGCGTGTGATTCCTGCCGCTAAATCACACTAGAAGACGTCTTGACGCTTCCATGCACTAGATCGCTGCAACTGTGAGCAGATGGGGATCGGCGAGGTTGGGGAAATCTAGGGCAGAAGTGGTTGCGGCAGATGCGAATGCGATGTTGGTGGGAGCCTCGCCAGAGTCATCACTACTGGATCGTCTTTTGTCAGGCTTGATGATAAAATCACGGATAGGTACCCTCTCTTACCCTCTTAACAAATGGATATTACCCGTACCCTCCCTGTCTTCTAATGGGTAGAGAATTTCTTCCCCATATTTGACCCAAACACACAGGTGTGGATTTGGGCAACGGGCAAGGGTATCCACTGGTAGGTATTGGTAGTTGAAACACTATTCCATTTCTTTCATGCTTACGTGGCTATCTTGGAAACATCAATATGAAACCCTATTGGAATTGGCCTAAGCACCTGCGACATAGCTATCGAAGTGACATTTACGGTACTTGTTGTGCTCCACCACCTAGTGATGGCAGGGAAGCCATGGGGATTGCCACAATGCATGAGATACATTCCCTGCAGCTCATCCACAACGAGCTCACCAGTCAAGGCATAGCGGCCATCCTTGACAACTGGCCCTACCCTGGAGTCCCTTGAAATACGTAAGTGCCATAATATCATCATTGATATGCCTTGCTAGCTAATGCCCAGATCAAGAGTCTGAAGCTAGTCTCGTATACCGCTAAATATGGTCGATATTATAAGGACGACTCTGATCCTAGCCCTATTGGTGCATGCTCTACCTGTCTGGATTACTTTCAAAATAGTACCAGCGAAAGATACCAAAAGGGTTGGCGAATGACTACTGACATGAATGATGAGGAACGCAAGGTGGTTGTCATAGTGCACACTATGTTGGGAATAGTCCCACATTAGTTGTGGGGGGAGAGTCGAGCCAACTTAAAAGTGGAGGGAGTCCCTCACCCCTTAAAATTACATTTGGGGTGCAGCAAGGCTTCCTCCCAGTGTGGGCCGGTTGGGCCGACTCTCCTAGTTTTGGGCTGACAATTGGTATCAGAGTCAGGGCCGCAATCTCTCGTGCCCGTGCATACTTGGGTGGTGTAGGCCCGAATCTTAGTGGACCGTGGGTGTGAGGCCTGTGTGTGCTCATGTGTGGAGCCGGTCAGTGCTAAGGACCGCGGGTGTGAGACCTGTGCTCGTGTGTGGAGCCGGTCAGGGCTAAGGGGCACCAATGTGTGACAGGAGAGATTGTTGGGAATAGTCTCACATTAGTTGTGGGGGGAGAGTCGAGCCAACTTAAAAGTGGAGGGAGTCCCTCACCCCTTGGGCTAGCTTTTGGGGTGGAGCAAGGCTTCCTCCCAGTGTGGGCCGGTTGGGCCGACTCTCCTAGTTTTGGGCTGACAATTGGTATCAAAGCCGGGACCCACAATCTCTTGTGCCCGTGCATACTTGGGGTGGTGTAGGCCCGAAGCCCAGTGGACCGCGGGTGTGAGGCCTGTGTGTGCCCGTGTGTGGGGCCGGTCAGTGTTGAGGGGGCTAAGGGGCACCAATGTGTGACGGGGAAGATTGTTGGGAATAGTCCCACATTAGTTGTGGGGGGAGAGTCGAGCCAACTTAAAAGTGGAGGGAGTCCCTCACCCCTTGGGCTAGCTTTTGGGGTGGAGCAAGGCTTCCTCCCGGTGTGGGCCGGTTGGGCCGACTCTCCTAGTTTTGGGCTGACAATTGGTATCAGAGCCAGGGCCGCAATCTCTCGTGCCCGTGCATACTTGGGTGGTGTAGGCCCGAATCTTAGTGGACCGTGGGTGTGAGGCCTGTGTGTGCTCATGTGTGGAGCCGGTCAGTGCTAAGGACCGTGGGTGTGAGGCCTGCCTGTGCTCGTGTGTGGAGCCGGTCAGGGCTAAGGTACACCAATGTATGACGGGGGAGATTGTTGGAAATAGTCCCACATTAGTTGTGGGGGGAGAGTCGAGCCAACTTAAAAGTGGAGGGAGTCCCTCACCCCTTGGGCTAGATTTTGGGGTGGAGCAAGGCTTCCTCCCAGTGTGGGCCGGTTGGGCCGACTCTCTAGTTTTAGGCTGACACACTACACTCTCTGGAGCTCTACCACAATGATCTCACAAGTCATCGTGGCTATCCTCAATAAATTCCCCCACCTGGAATCATTTGACTTATGCTATTTGTTGCTATATCACCATGACCAACGTGATCTCTGTGAGCCTGCAAGGTATAATTATCCCTGGATGGTTGAGATAAAGGCCAACGAACAGACCATCAAACTCCTTAGGGAGATGTCTAATTCTGATACGTTTAATCTTTGGGACTTGACACACAACTTTTGTGATATCAACATGAACTATGCCTTTGGATCTAAGTACACCCATCACAATTCCAGTACAAAAGATGAAAAAATACTATTGAAAGGCCAGTAAATAAGTAAAAGGATACTTCTTTTTGCAAGGAATGCTGACTCAACTTGTTGCTTCAACATTCTCGTGCTTAACCCGCGTAGGTGCATGCCTGCTATTTGGCAGGTTTATCATATGTTATTTACTTTAATGCCTTTTGTTGAGGAGCTTGAGCCTCCCAGGCCTCTTGAATTGAATGTTGTACTTGTCTCATGTTTAAATACTTCGCTAAAAGTTGGGGAGGAATTGGATCTTGACGACGACAATCATCATCATTATTATTGTGATCCTTCTATACTATCGTGTTACTGCTGACCTTACTAGAGTATGCAAATAACAACATTAATGTATGGTTCCTGGTATCTTCTGCTGGAAGCTCACTTACTTGCGCGTTCTCCCTCACCAGATCTAAATTCCAGATTGTGTCTTAAAAAATCACTCATGCATGTGGCTTCACTAAAGTCATCGTCACCGATCACATGCAGATTAGACCAATGAAGACCTCCAACCACCCCATACATGCAATACGTTTTTCTTCAGTAGTTCAATTGCATAATAAGTACATGAAAACACACTCTCTATATAGGTCGAAAATGAACAGGCTGTATGATTTTTCCCTACAATGTCATCATTGGGATATATTATTTTACACCATCATGTAAACAAAATGACACCGCTGACTCAACTTGTTGCTTCAACATTCTCGTGCTTAACCCGCGTAGGTGCATGCCTGCTATTTGGCAGGTTTATCATATGTTATTTACTTTAATGCCTTTTGTTGAACCGTGGGCCGTGGCTATGGGTACCACTTTGATTTATAGCTACATAATGGCTCAGTTGTTGGATCATGAACAAAGAACAATTCAGGAATAGACTAGTACCTGCTCACTATTTGACCTGTCAATTATTCTTAACCGATTATGCATGCCTGAGACTTTTATGGGTTTTTTTAACTCCCAGCCTTCATTCCTGAAGGTAAGACTTGATAGAATTGTAGAAAAGAAAATCCTATTTCCCAATAATCTCATGAGTTCTTATTGATTTCCTAATCTGAATTCGATTTTACATATTTGCCCATTTAATTTAATTATCAGGCTTAAGACAATTATACCTTTTTGAGAACTGGCTGATTGGACGAACAATTCAAGAAAGGAAAATTGGAAGCAGTGACCTTACTTGTCGCAACACCTACTTCGAAATTGCAACCTATGCTAGACATTTCATGGTTCTTCAGAGTTCGTTCCCTCTGTATCTGCTTTAATCTATTGCGGTTGTAGGAGCAGCCATGTAAGGTAAGTTCCTGATCCATCGTGTTTGCCACTTGGGAAATTTCTATGAGAGCAAAATTCTAAAAAAAACATACCTTAACCTTGGGAAGGTCTTTTACTCTGAAAAGATATAGGAGCTAGTCGTTGTATTAGCATAGCACTTTGCAAAGACCTGAAATAAGGATTTTGTGTTATGTGGATACCATGTATATCAGCACTTGTGTTACCTCGGGATTTATTTTTCAGCTAAAAACTTCAAATGCCATGTATCTTCCATATTTTGAAGTACTCAGGTGTGCGGAATCTTTAGATGGTTGGTAGACTCGATCGACACTATTGCCTACTCTGGTGATGAAATCTCCATCTCACTTTTTTTCCTTCTGGTGCAATGAATTTGAGTTGGGGTTGTTTCGTGTTGGGAGTTTGATGGCAAATCACTATATCTCGCGTGTTCAACTGCCTCTGATCTCATCATATGCTATTCCCATTGCATAAAAAAAGGCTTATGGACGGACGACATTTTTTTTCGTAGAAAGCAAGAACAACAGAGTAATTAGGTTGATGCCATAAACAAATACGGAAAATTTACTCCTTTTATGTAGTGTTTAGGGAGTATTTTGCTATCTTTCAGGTTTTTTTAGATAATGGGAAAAGGCGTCCCGGCCTTCACCTCATACGAGGCTAGAGCCTACCTATTACATCAAACTGCAGCACATCCGTCTGCATCACACCCAAATAGTTTACAAAAGCAAATAGGAGACACCAACATAGTTTACATGGGAAGTTATTGAGCAGCAATTCTATTGCTAAATCTCCATCCATGGTTGGCAAATACTTGCATCGCCGTCGTCTCCAAGGCACGGCATGCATCCTTGATCATGTTGGTGTCGTCATCACACTTTTGTAAATGCGCCCACATCCGAAGCCAATGTGTGCCTCTGAAAAGTACCTACATATATGTTTTCATTGGAGCTTTGTCAAAAACAATATCATTTCTACTTAACCATAGAGCCCAGCATAAAGCGGACACTCCACATAATAGTTTAGCTTTTGATTGTGTTTTTTTTTCCAACTCAGTTGCAGGTACTATATCGAAGCAACCACTAGCTCAGATTCTGGGCGCAGCTACAAAAGCATGACGAAGACAAGGAGGCGATGAAGAAAGCATGCCAAGTCCTGGAGGTTTTGGTCATGCAGATCTTCGCCAATCATGGATGGAGGTTTAGGAATAGGATTGGTCCTTAATAAATGTCTTCATCAAACTGTATGGTTTATTTCGCATATGTCGTCTTCCATTTGAATTGTGAGGGTGTTGCAGACGGATGCGCTGCTTGATTTGTAATAAGTGGCCATAGCCTCTATGAGGTCAAGGTCGGGTACTCTTCCCATTATCTAAAAAATTAAACAGTTGATCAACACTAGTAGGTATAGGTAAATCAAAAGAGTATTGTACAGTCCTCCAAAGAAATTTTGCAAAATGACAATCAAAGAAAAGGTGTTGGATAGTTTCATTATGTGAACAAAAAGCACATTTCTTTCAGTTATGTCTCAGACTGGTGTAGAGCGGGATTAGATCATTTGAGTGTGGGTATCAGCCTTACATATCTTGGGGCAAGTACATTGCTACATACAGGTGGTCTCATAGGTTGTCTTATACAATTCCATATATGATTTCTGATTATGTGGAGGAAAGAGAGGGTGGTAAGAGAACGAAATGGTGGCAATTACCTCAAAACTAAAGCTTAGAACTCTGAGACCATTTTGTACGAGTTGTTGCCATGCAACTCATAAATATTCATTTTTTATACATAAATTAATGAATTACTTAATTACTATGAGACAGGAAAATAGATACTTTGTCGAGTGCCTGGGGCACTTGGCAAAGCTCAACATACACTTGGCAAAGCCTTTGCCGAGGGCCACACTCAGCGAACCTCACTCGGCATCGATGTACTCAGCAAAGAGCTCTTTGCCGAGTGTTTTTTGTCGGGCACTCGGCAAACACGTTACATGGATGAAAAAGAAACGGCAAACACGTTACATGGTAAACTCGGTGTGTTTTTGACTCTCGGCAAAAAAAAAGTTACATGGACGAAGAAGAAACGGTGACGGCGGCTTTGCCGAGTGCCGAACGGCGAGACACTCGGCAAAGATTGGGGCTTTGCCGAGTGCCTCCTCAAAAACACTCGGCAAAGGCCCTACTCGGCAAAGCTAGTGCCTTTGCCGAGTGTCATGGTAAATGCACTCGGTAAAGTCTGCACTTTCCATTGCTTGATCTCTGGTTAAGCACACTTTTTTTTTTGGCGAACGTGCCTTAACACGTTTTTCATTAAGAGGAAAGCAGAGCTACATCAATCCGTAACCATGCAGAGGATGGCCCGGCCGTGATCTAATAAAGACTATACGTTTAACAAATCTATGACCTCGGCGGTGTCGAAACCGTGTAAAGAAATGTGTTGGAGAGGTGGGCAAATGAGCAAGTGACGCCATCTTGCCATAACCCAACACCGCCCCTCAACCCATATCGCGTCTACCAGCTGCATGACGTGCGTGAGCGATGATTGAAGATCCTGTCGTTGCGTTCTTTCCAAATCATCCAGGCGGTGAGGATGACTATGGAATCGAACGTCGGTCTTGTGGCCTTGTTCACTCGTTTCCGGGTCCCGATCCACCACTCCAAGAAATGCTAGGTGTTGGGTGTTGGTGCTAGATCGTTCCACCCCATCACCGCGAAGATGAGGAACCAGACCTCCCGTGCAAAAACACACGCGACCAAGAGATGAGTGGTGGTTTCGGCCTCTTGACAGCATAGGGTGCAATCGTCGTTGTCCTGTAGGCCGTGACGCTTACGCCTGGCATTGGTCCAGCAGCGTTCATGCAAAACCAACCACATGAAGAACTTGCATTTGGCAGGGGCTTTAGCTTTCCACGCCACCTTAGCGCCCAACATCGCTTGTTGTCCGATGAAAAGCGCCTGGTAAGCCGATGAGGTGGAAAACTTACCGTCGGCCGACCATTTCCAAACCCAATTGTCTTCCACATTCAGGTTGAGCTGAATGCCTCGTAGGATCGCTGCCATCCTGAGATATTCAACGATCACTTGCACCGTGAGAGCGCCAGAGATGTCCCGTATCCACCGACCTCCGGTGAGTGCATCAAGGACGGTCCGGCCGTTACGTGCTCGAGTGCTGACAGCGCGTACCAGACTTGGGGCAAGGTCAAGCATGGATCGACCGTCGAGCCACTTGTCCAACCAAAAAAGACAGGTGTCTCCTCTCCCAGCTACGACCATGATCGACGAGTGGAAGAACGCCAGGATTTCAGGTTCAACATGAGCAGGCAGGAGAGACCACGGTCGGTTCACTGCATCAGTGCGACCAAACCATAACCACCGCAAGCGCAAGGCGAATCCGTGAAGCTGTAAGTTCGTGAGCCCTAGTCCCCCCAGTGCCGGAGGCCTGCACACTCGCGGCCAGGCGAGCAAACAGTGTCCACCAAGGACCGTCTCGGATCCTTTCCACAAGAATGCACGACGTCGACGATCGATCCGATCTATGACCCAGGGTGACAAGGCAACAGCGATCGCCGTGTGCACCGGAATAGCCGACATTTTTACCTTTACCAAGGTCGCTCGACCAGCCTTGTTTAGTAACCCTGCCTTCCAGGACGGGAGACCTTTGCTCACTTTGTCGATCAGGGGTTGCAGATCAGCTTTGTGAAGCTTGAAGATAGATAGCGGGATTCCCAGGTAGTTGCAAGGGAACGGTTGAAGGTGGCCATGCGAAGAACGTAACAAGGTGACCGTGGCGTCAAGATCACATTGTATTGGGGTCATGAGACACTTATCTGGATTGACTCGCAGCCCGGACGCCGCACCGAAGACGTCCAGGACGGCCTTGATCACTTGCAGATCTTGCTCTTTTGCTAAAGTGAAGAGCACTACGTCATCAGCATATAAGAAGATTCGCTCTTTAATACATGGAGCCCCCAAAGGTGAGAGCAACTGGTCCACCTCAGCCTTGTGCAGTAGGGCACTGAGCACCTCCATCACTAAGACGAAGAGCATAGGTGAGAGTGGGTCACCTTGGCGCAAACCCCGTGCATGGCAGATCCTTTCCCCAGGCTTGCCATTGATCACCACTTTGGTGCTAGTGGAAGACAATATGGTGCATATCCAATTGATCCAACGGCGAGAGAAACCTCTGTGCAATAGAATTGCCAACAGGAAGGGCCAATCCACCGTGTCAAAGGCTTTTGCAATGTCCACCTTGAGCAGTGCCGACGGCCGATGGGAGCGGTGGAGCATTTTTGCCGTGAGCTGCACTGCACGAAAGTTGTCATGCAGTAACCGTCCCTTGATGAATGCGCTTTGGTTGGGCCGTACCAAGTTGGGCAAATAAGGCGCAAGGTGTTTTGAAATCACCTTGGTAATCAACTTTGAAAAGCTGTGAATGAGACTAATTGGTCTGTAATCTCCAATGTGACTTGCATCCGGTTTCTTCCTGAGGAGAATCATGTACGCCTGATTGAGTAGGAAGAAGCTGCGCCCATCCAAAGACCAAAAAGCATGAAAAGCCTCCATGACGTCGTGCTTAATAATTTCCCATGCTGTTCTGTAGAACAAACCGGTGAACCCATCCGGACTGGGTGCCTTGTCCACCGGCATGTCGAAGATCGCTGTCCTGACTTCCTCCTCTGAAAAGCAACAATCAATCCCGGTCATGTCCAGCTTGGGTAGGTCCAGCGCCTCAAGGTCCAGCTCTAATTCCGGCATCAGCCTGGATCCCATGAGGGAGTTGTAGTGTGTCGTGATCGCCTGACATTTCTCCTCTTCATGTACGTACACGATGTTGTTGAGTTCAATACGTTGTATGGTGCTCTTACGCTTGCGATGGCATGCCTGGAGATGGAAAAATTTGGTGTGGCATCCCCTTCTGCCAAGTAGGTGATGCGGGACCGTTGCCTGATGATGGTTCGCATGAGGGAGGCCAAACCGAGGCACTTAAGTTTCATGCGTTTACGGAGCAAGTGTTCACGTGGTGATAAAGCTCGAGACTCCATGGCCAAGTCGAATCGAAATACCAGCTCTCGTGCGATGGCGAGTTGTAGCCGAACTCCCCCAACCCGCATAGCGCTGCAACTTTGCAGCGCTCTAGCTGTAGCGCGCAGCTTTTGGTCCATGGTGCGCATGGCGTCCATCCCTGCAGTCGTTGCAGCGGACCAGGCATCTCGAATAGTGTCGATGTATCCTTCAACCCGCGGCCAAAAGTTCTCAAACTGGAATCGTTTGAAAACGCTGAGCGGTGAGCACGTCTGGAGCAGCAGAGGAGCATGATCCGAGCAATCAGATGATAGAGCGTGGAGTGTGTGATCAGGAAATTCCGATATCCAGTCATCGGAAATGAGGAAGCGATCCAAACGTTCCAACGTTGGCGCGGAGCGTTCGTTGCTCCATGTGAAACGTCTTCCCACCATGGTTAACTCATGTAGCTCGGTGTCATCTATGAATCTTCGGAAGCGGCCCATCATGCGTTGGTCAAGCCTATTATTGTTCTTGTCTGCTGCCTGATAAATCATGTTGAAGTCGCCACATACCATCCATGATCCAGGTCGACTGGATCTTATATCACGCAGCTCGTGGAGAAAAGCGACCCGGGCCGCATCATTGTGAGGGCCATAGACCGAAGTCATCCACCAAGAAGTGTCGGGGGCGAGCCGCAGGGAGAGCTTGACCGTCACCGAGCGCTCTAGCACAAGTGGTGAAGACCCCTCCCAGACGTCCGAGCGCCAAGCCAGAAGGATCCCTCCAGCAGTATCAACCGCCGGCAAGTAAGCATACTCAAAGCCGTAGCCTAACATCTCCATTACAACTGAATCGTTACAAACATCAAGTTTAGTTTCCTGAAGGGAAATCAGAGTTACACGTTCCTGCGCGACCAATGAACGCACGGTGTTGCGATGAGCACTGGCCGTTGATGCCGCGCACATTCCAGACCAAGACGTTATGTGCTTCCATTTAACAATGATACGACCGCGTGGTGGGGAGGCTCAGCACTCTGGCTGGGGCTCCTCGACATTGAAGTCAGACTGGATCGCCTAGATCAACGCGTCAAGGTCATCGCACTGAAGTTCTGAGAGCTGGTTTTGGAATAACCTTGTGTATGTAGTGAACGCCTCCGCGTCCGGCGGCGAGTCGTTGTCTCCCGATGAGCTGGTGATCCCGAGCTTGCGAATCAACACATTTTGAGCTTGAACAACCGGCTTGGAAGCCCTGAAGCGCGACTTACGAGCTAGTCTCTCACTGCGTCGCGGTGGGGCAGAAGGGTGTGCATGTTTCCTGGACCTCCTTAGGCGTGGCGAGCGGACCAGGGCAGTGGGAGCAGTGCGTCCACGGATCACCGACCGCTTGAATGTGTCAACCCTTGCGTTAGTTGGTGCGGATTCATCAGCGTCTTCGGCCAATGCTTCATCCGTGAGGACGTCTGATCAAGGGGCGCCTCAGGTAGAGGCTCAAGTGGCGGGAAATCTTCAGTTTGAATCGTCGTCAGGTTGCCCGCCGTTGCCGCTCGCCGTTCGGGAGAGAGGCCCATCCCCTCCTCAGCGTCCTGGCGTGCATGGGCCTCGGCCCACATAGGGTCTAACGTGAGCCCAGGGGGGTCTGGCCCAGGTGCGAGGCCAGTCCAGAGCTCATCCGAGGAAGTCAATCGGTGCGTGCACCGTTGGAATGGGCCTTGACACCCGGCCTCCATCCGCATCGGGTCGAATGATGGAGTTGTCGGAGGAGCGGGAATCCTGCCGGCAGGGAGAAGACATGCCAAGGCCATGTCCCCGAGACCAGCGCCAGTGGGGCCCGGCGAGGGGCTGTCCGCCAATGGCCGCTCGACAACGACAGTACCAGTCTGAGCTGCGGGCCCCGGTGAGGGGCTGTCCGCCAATGGCCATTCGACAGCAGCAAGACCAGTCGGAGCCGCGGGGTCCGGTGAACAGACGCCCACCAGCGGCAGCTCGACTGCGACAGGGCCAGCCGATGTGGGCCTCGGTGGACTAACGTCCGCCAATGGCCGTTCGACAGCGGCCCGTCTCCCGAACTGCAACCTCCCCTGCAGCGACCAGCCTCGCGCCGGCGAGCGAAGTCGGCGGCTCCCTGTCCACCTTGTCCGGCATCAGCGGGCGGGCCATCGTGAGGCGGATCGTCGGGCCTGGGAAGCATTGTGCGTCGCGGCCAAGGTCCCAGCCGGCCACCATGTCCGGCTCTTGGGACATCTTCATCCGACCCGCCGGACGAGCGCCCTGGCAGAGAGTCCGGCTCGTCGCTATCATCATCATCAGAACGGGAGTTCCAGTCGATTACCTCAAGAATGGTAGCTTGCACCCGATAGCGCATCGTGGGTAGACGATTGAGCATCAATTCCTCCGGCCGAAGGAAATGGCCTGGCGCCCATTCCAGGCTGATCGGCTCCGGCACAGCGATGACGACCTCATTGGGGGATGAGATCCGGGTCGGAGCACCACGTGACGACCTCGTAGATGCGGTGATCGCCGGACGCCGCCGTCGGTGGCACTGGGTGTAATTCCGCACAGACAGTGCCCAGGATGACCTGTGCCGTGGTCACCGACCGCGCGTGGGATGGAATCCCCCGCAGCTCCACCCGCGCCAGGAACAGCATGTCCCCGGCGCACGCCCTGGACTGGCGCCGCCATGGCCGGAAGCGTAGAACAACGTCGGCGACCGGTAGGGGGGGCATGAAGCACACGCTCCAAAGTCGACCGCTCTTTGAAGATAATCAAGAAGTCCTCAGGTTCGTACCGGTGTAGGGAGAAGTCGTGCCGATGTAGTTCGTAGTTGTCGATGAGGAATTGCCTGATCTTGAGCTTGCAGCTCTGCCGATCTTGGCACCACCCGGAACCCTAGGTTGGGTCGCCGCGACGGGTGCCCGCGGGGCATCGGGGGAGGGGGTGGTGGTGGCGGTGAAGGCGACCGCGGCACGATGGCGGTGGTGAGGCGGCGCAGATCCCAGGTGGGCCGGAGTATGCGCGGCCCGTCGAAGCCGTCCCGGCCGAAGTAGTGGAAGCCGAGCTCGCCCGACCGGGGTGTGCAGCCTGCGCAGACGGTGCGTCCATATGGGAAGCACGGCGGCGAACCGGGCGTCCGCGGCCGGCAGGTGGGAGCACTCCAACCGGTAGACGACGCCGCTTGCAGTTTCGCGCGGCATGGCCGGTCTCCATGCACCTCAGGCAACGGGAAGGAAAAGTACAAGCAGCGGCGACATGATGAGGCGATAGGCAGTTGAAGCAACGGCCTACCAGGTCCGGTGGAACCGGTCGACGCGACGCTTGCGGCGGCGGAGGCCGGTGAACGCGACGATCCCTCCGTTGGCGACGACGGTTCACCACCCGTTCGAAGCCATCTGCGTCCACCTCGCGATGACGGCCGGTGTCACGTCAAGGAAGCGACCTTGGGCGCGGAGGCGGACTCGTCTGGCGTGGCGCCGTGGGAGTCCAGCCAACGCGAACAGCGTCCGTCAAGCCTTCGCGACGAGGGGAAGCATGGCGAGGTTGCGACCATGGGCGCGGCGAGCCCGGTCGTCGCGGCGCCGTTGGGGCTCGACCGGCGCGGATAGCGTCCGCCATGAACCCACCTCGACAGGGGGAGGTCGGGAGAGTGCGCCGGTGGTGTGCGGGTTGGCCGGACAAGGCCACAGCCTTTCCCTTCCCCAGGTCCGTCGACGGCCCCTGCCGCGGGGTGGACCACAGTAGCTCCTCCTCCTCGTCCTCCTCGGAGTCCGAGAAGCACAGCCCCTCAGGAGGTCCGGTCGGCCCCCCCGATGGACCAGCGACGTCCACGGCCGAGGTGAAAGGCTGGGCATTAGGGTTCAAGCTGCGGGAACCAGGGGAAGTTGGCGAGGGAGGTGTCGACCGGGCAGATCCAGCCCCCGGATCTGGAGAGGTGCCGTCCATCGTAGCGAGCAAGAGACGCGAGTGCGGTGGCCGCCGGTGACCGGAGTGGCCGGCCGGCGGTGTTTTGGTGGACGCCGGGGCCAGAGTGGCCGGCCGGCGGTGGGGCGGGTTCCGCCCCTCAGCTAGAGAGAGAATCTAGAGAGAGAGAAATCTTCTGGAGAGGGAGGATCACGCGGGCCACGGGAACGGCAGAAGCTTTCGCCATGGCAGACACAGCTGGTTGTTGTTTTGATGCCATATGCAGACAGCTATTGTTTTTTTCACGTTGTAGCGAGAAGAGCTGATGATGCTGGTTAAGCACACTGATCGAGATAGCTAGCTCGATTGCCATATCACCATCAGCAAGCAGATGATGGGCAGCTAGCTGCTGAAGGGACACGCATCAGATCACCACCATTCACAATGCGTACTGGTTGCTTCAGTCTCTAGTGCCTCACTGGCCTCCAAGATCCTGTAAATGTTCGTGCATATTGTTGTCAGTGAGCACAGAGCAGGGAAGATGGAACGAGTAGCGGTACTCCTGTAAACTCGGAAAAAAAGTGCTATCGCTGTTGCTCATTATGCTGTGAATTAAGTTCTAGCTCGTAATGCATGCTTGCAATGCGATGCATCCGCTCCCAGTTTTTAGCTTGGAGAAATCCTGGATGCAGCAACAAGTACTCTACGGCATGCAGAGGCTCCTCGCAGAGTTGTAGGGAGTTTCAACTTTCAATAAGGATTCAGCAGACAACGACAATGGCGGCCACAGGGATAATGGGAGTATGGGACAATGCACTAGCCAGAATGCTGGTGCCCGGACTGATGGTGTGCAGGAGGGAAGATCTGTCTATCAGAGATGCCAGCGTGTGGGTGACCTTACCGTATGGGCGAGGTCGGTGGACGTCCCGGCGGCGGCGTCGGCAGCGGCCTGCTTCTTTTTCTTGAGCCCGAGCAGCTCCTTCCACCGGATGTTGGGCGCGCGTGGCGCGCGGCCGTGGCGCTCGTGGGTGCGCAGCTCATCCCGGAGCGTCACCGGCCGCCCGCCGGCGCCGCCGTCGTGGGGGGCCTCCCGGAGCGCGGCAGGAGGCGGCCCTTTGAGAAGAGCTGGTCGGCGCACTCTATCTGGTGGTTACTCCTCTCCCTCTCTCCGGCCCCAATAGAGAAGTCCTCGGCCTTTGCGGAGTGCCGCAGATTGGCGGCACTCGGCAAAGCCCGTATTTTTTTCTCCCTCTCCTTTTTTCTATAAAGTGTTTTATTAAATTTGCTCTAATATACTTTGAAAATATCTTGTTAAATTCACTCAACAATGCATATTTGATGCTTCTATGAAAATTATTCTATTATTTCATAGAGTTATAGCTCAAATACAATTTATATCAATTAAAATTCTATAATTGCAGTTAATAAATTAAAATTATCAAACTGTAACACCACAGGTGTTAGTGAAGTGCTAAGAGAGTCATTAGAGCACTAATGAAGAGAAATATCAAGATTAAGAATTTAAGTGTTTTTGTTTAAGCCAAGTTAGCCCTAAGGGCATTTTGGTAATTTGTCACCTTGGAAGAGTTGACCAAGTCAAGTTGTCAAGCATGTTTGAATTTGGTGAAGTTTGGGATGAATTCAAACTTATACACTAAAATTTGGTTAAGTTCAAACCATATATAATGGTGATTTTGGTTCAAATTCATGGGCTTATAACTCTAAACCTAGAAGGATTTAGCCCAAGGTCATATTGAGAGAAATGTAGCCCTATGTTAGGACTACAACTTTGATTCTTAAAGATTCAAAAGTTTACATTTGAATTTTGAAGAAAACTTGGTCTAAAGGTGGCAGGTTTGAAAAGAGTTAACTGAATTAGAGATGTGTTCCTTGTTTTGGTCAAAATTCAGTGTAATATAACTCGAGTTCTAGGAAGCTTTAGCTCAAGTGCATATAAGAAAAAGTGTAGTCTTATGTCAGCTACAAGTTTGGTGTTTGGAGCTCCAGAGGTTTACATATGAAATTGGGAGAAATTTTGAACTAAACATGACAGTTTTGAAAGGGATTCAGAAATTCAGAGAAATTTAGTTGATAAGTCTAAGTTCTCGGTCATGTAACTTTTGATTTATTGAGAATTAGGCTTTGAAGTTTATAAAGGAGTTGTAGCCCTAAGATTCAGCTACAATTTTTGTATTTGGAGTTTGATGAGTTTGTATTTGTAATTTGGAGAAAATTCGATGTGAATTCACTGGTTTGAAAGGGTTTCAGAGCTGCGAAGGAACATTCAGAGCCGGGCAGAGTAGAGCGCGAGAGGCCGGCGCTGCCACGCAGCTGCTTGCCGCCTCGCCGCCATTCGAGCCATGCGCCGCCATGGACCGACGTCCAGCATAGGAGCGCGAAGCAGGAGCTGGCTTGTGTTAAGCGGAGGCGTTGCTCGATATAACCTCCGGTCGGTTCAGCCTCATCTCTTTTCCTTTCTGTTTTCTTGCTCGCCGCCGACCACCGCCCGTTTCACCGCCCCAATTCATCGTCGTTGTTTCCTCTCCATCCAAATCCATCCACTCAGAGCTTCCCCAGCTAGAGTGCCCTCCAATCCACCCACCTGTGCTCGAGACCTTCCACCTTAGCCCCTGCTCCAAGGTCATCTTCTACCTTCAGTCACCGCCGAGCCGCGCGAGCGCCTCACGGTGAGCTGCTCTTCCGAGTCGCCCTCATCGTGAACAAATGGCATAGCCGTGCGTTCTACGTCCAGGCGGAGCCCGCCGTGGTGTTCTTGGCCATGGGTTGCGACCCTGTTGGTCGGAACACAGGCGCCGCTCTACTCGGGCCGCCGTCGCGGAGGTCCACGCTCCGGCCCTTTAGAGCTTAAGCTTAGGTGTCCTGAGGGTTCGCCTGGTTACCCTGGAGCTGTCCGTGCCGCTTGTTGGTGTGCATAGCCGCGATTAGGCCGAATCCGAGCTCTGCCGCCGGTTTATCGCCGTCGTTCTCAGTGGCCGCCGCCGTTGTAGTCGCGTGTGTGCAGTGCGAGGGTTAAGCCGGTGGAGAAGGATGTACGTGTGTGCCGAGGCCGTCCGTGGGGTTAGTAGCGCCGGGGGTGGTCTCGCCGCCGGAGATTTTCGCCGGGCGTCCAGCGCCGCCGCCGCTGCTTCGGTCTTTTGACCAGGCGCGCGTGCGAGCGGGAGAAGAGGGAAAGAGAGAGCCGGGCCCGCCGGGCAGTGAGAGGAAAGAGGGACCGCGGGTTGGTTTCCAGGGAATTCAGCGGGTTTTCTGCAAGTTGTTTTAGTTTTTAGTTTTAGTTTTAGACTTAGTTTTTAAATAGGTTTTAAATGGTTTTAATTTAGAATAATAGTTAGATTATTTATTTAAATACCTTTTTTTGGTATTTAAATAAATAAATAGGTTAAGTATAAATAAAATTATGAATAATGATTTATAATAAGAAATTAATAATAATAAATAGGATAATTATTTTATTTGTATTGAATAATTCACTAATTCTTTTAAAAATTACTAAAAATTCTAGAAAAATAGAAATAAATAGGAAATAATCTGTTTAGGGTTTTGTTTGCTGTCTAGTTTTGTTATTAGGTTTGAGTGTACTAACTTTCCATCATATCGTTAAATAGAAGAAGCTTCCGGAGTCGAGTTCGTCGAGCTTCCACCAGAAGGACCCCAGGAGCCCGAAGAAGTTGAGTTGGAGCTAGAGCCAGAGCCTGTTGCTGCTGCCGTTGCTGCTGACTCTAACCCTGCTGTTGATCAAGGCAAGCACCGGAGCATCCAACCCTATTTTAAGTATTACTTCATGTATTACTATTGTATTGCATGCATTACGTGCTAGGAGTTGGGTGAACTGTTGATTGCATAACCTTCCTTGTTTAGGGTAGATGTCAACCTGTTTTAGTAAAGCTTAGTTATGCTTAGATCCCTCACAGTTCCATCATAGCATTAGTGAGCTCAGGGTTTGCTCTATCACCTTTACTTGATGTTATAAAGATGAAATGGAGATCGGGTGCGAGGGTGGAGGTTGGGAAAGGAGTCTCAAGCCAACACATCGCCTCGATCGTCTTAGGATTGTTGTTGTTTACCTGTGATCAAGCTTTGAAAGTACTAGTCATATACCGGAGATTCCAACCGGTGAGCTGATGTAGCTGTGGTTGCTCCTAGTCTTGAATTGTGGTTCGCTGGACTAGTCGAGGTTGGTGGCAGGGACGTGGCCGTAAACTCACATGTCGGGTGCGGCCAGACATGGGGCCGGTGTGGGGGGCGTCCCTGGGTTTGAGCGAGGGCAATTCAGGACTTGGAGTGACCATAGTGAAAGGGTGCTTTGTGTGGACCACCCTAGGGACCACACAACGCGTATGACTAGGTTATACCCTGCAGGGATAAAAATTGGTCCGGGTCGCCGCACTTCTCGGTATGAATACCGGTTGATCGCTGCTAGACAGCTTAGAACAAGTTAATGTTGATGATGCTTATGAAACCTGAGGCTTGCTTAAATACCACATGTGTGATTTACTTCTGCTGCTAATCTAGTGTATCATGTAATCACTTAAACGGCTTTAACTCTAAAAGTTTAGGAGTTATTCTAGTAAGCTTTTATGCAAAAATCATACCTACCCACAGCCTCAAAGCTTTGCATGCCCTTGTGTGTCTGTATTTATATGTTTATGTAGACGGGTCAGACTTGCTGAGTACTTTTGTACTCAAGATACTATAACTGTTGCAGAGCCGCCAGAAGAGTTTCAGTAAAGCAGGGAAGGACTCTAGAAGAAGAAGAGGCATGTTGCTGAGTCCAACATGTTCTCTTGACTTGTCTTGTTTTGTTTAGATCAAGTGTGGTTTTCAAATTGTCCTTGTTAAGACCCACCTTTGTTTCTCTCGAACTCTGTAGCCTGACTTGAACTTAAAGTTTGTTCTTATGTGTGTAATAACTCTACTCCTTGTATAATTAAGTGTGTTGTAAATTCTTCTGTTGTGCTCCTATGTGATGCAAATCTGCGTATGTGATTTGTACTTGAGTTCGTGGAGGTTTCAGATATCCTGAGGACATCTGACATCTGACGGACTACCGGGTTTATACCGTCTGAAGTGCGTAAGCTGTGATTGTCAGTAAAATGATGAACCAACGCACTTGAGCCGGTCTATGCTGGACGGTTCCGCCACAGCTGGTATCAGAGCACATACATGGGATAACAACCGAGGAATTGTCTAGAGGACCCTTCCCTGGCTCTATTTTGATAAAAACTTAGTCTTGTTTAGTAAGGTGGCAATAAGACTAACTGTTACTATGGTATTTCATATTGCTAAACTTACGATTCAGTAACGATGCACCTTTGCTCAGGCGAGTAGGTAAGATGTTTTATAATTCATATATTATTCTAACTCTGACTTGCGCAAGCTTGCTTGCGTGAGGTGGGCCGTTCAATGATTGTTCGGGGGCGACCTGTCCATTGGCTAGCCCGTTGGGCTTGTCTTTGAGGCTTGTCGACATCTGCCGCCTGATGTGGAGTGCGAAGTTCCCGCCGTGTGATCTTAGTAATCACGGTCGCTTTACCCTGAGGAGTGGCTTACTCCGGGGCATCCCATATGGCAATGATATGGGACATGCAAACGCCGACCATAAGGTGGTGAGTATGGGAAAAGTGAATACATGTCAATGTATGAAGCGCTGTTCATGTAGCGTTGAACGCATGGGTGCCATTTCTATAGTCAATGGTAATGAATGGTCTTCTGCAGGTACACTAACATAACCGCGAACCGAGTAGACATGATTAGCCCTATATTGGGATTAGAGACGTACGATGCCACAAGTTTTAAAACCCTACGTTTGTCTTCGTCTTATAAGGAATGTAGGCAAACGTTTGTATCCTAGTTGCATTGCCTGTCTAGCTGTTTTTGGGTTTCTTTTGGGGAGTGGCGTTAGAGTCTTACCGTTCTTTGAAACAGATGGACAGTGCCTCTAGCTGGGTTGATGCAGAAGGATGGACCCATGGATACTTTGTGGATAGGCAAGGTTTTTCGAAACTGTTGTGGGACACATTTTAGGAGTTAGGCTATACTGAGTATCCAGAGTATGTTGGCAAGGAGTTCATAACAGAGTATAGCTATGAGTGTTCCATGACGGTCAATATTCCTGCTTGCCCCGCTCATCCTGAGTGGAAACCTTTTTCTATATATGTGAAGGGAGCTCAGTATTCTGACTCCGTGGAGACTGCTGCTCACAAGGCTTTAATAGCTATTTGTGAGAAGCATAAACATGATGTCAGTAATACTAGGGCAAGGTGCTTTTCTGTTGCACATCAAGGTGATGGAGTTGGGAGACGTCGTGGGAAGGCTGTGGTCATTGAAGACCATGAGGTATACAACCCTGTTCTTGCTGCATCATCGCAATACATGAGCTCTATGTATAATCTTCACCAAGATTATGAAGCTGAGTATTGGAGGAAGCAACAAGAACTTGTAAGTGCCCAAACCAGAGAGCAGGCTCTAGTAACAGATCTAAAAGTAAGTCAAGATTCTCGGGCATCTCTGGAGAATGCTTATGCCAAAGATGTTACCGCCAAGACAACTGTTATTGAATATCTTGGGGAACAGCTAAGAGGAGCATATGATAGAATAAATCAAAGTGAGCAAGCTGCCATGGCCGCAAGAAGGGAGTTAGGAGCAACAATCACTACCCTTGAAGCTGAAAGGTTGGAGCAGATGCATATGATTATGGCCCTCCAGCAGCAAGTTGATGATTATCAGAACATGGTGATGCCCATGGGAATCGAAGCTCAAGAGGAGGCTCCAGCTCCAGAGTTTCCACCTCCCGTGCCCGCAGAACAGAATGTTGAAGCTGCTGAGGTTGATGGGGATGGAGTCCAACTCCCAGGAGAAGAAGTTCCTGACTTGTTTGCCCACGAGAACATAAATGATTTTATCAATTTTGATATGGAGAATAACTTTGATGGTGTGCATCCAGGTTGGGCAATTGAGGTAGAAGATAATGGTAATAAGATCACAGCCAGGTTAGCCATGCCTCAGTTTCAGTTAACATGGGGATGCCAGGGTCACCAGCTGCTTATGTTGGTGAAAACTCTGCTTATCATTACCAGCATGATGAGTCAGAAGAAGTAACATCCAGGCCTTGGTTAGTCGCAGGACACACTGTCATGGTAGTGAATCCTGAGCAGTTGAATATGGCAATGGCTAAGTTAGGACTGGATACTATAGAACTGGGGTTGTATCCTTACCCTGAAAATTTTTAAGAGTTGTACTTTTTCTTGTTTTGGAGGTTTGAATAATGGCACTTGTATGATTGGCAGTAGACGCCTGTTGGAGAGGCGTATTGTGCCAAGGTTTGTTTTAATGTAATCTTTGGACAAGTTGTACTTTGGTGTGTTGTACTTCCTGTTTATGTAATGATAATCCAGGCTGCTTGTTGTGATTTTTATGCCTTTGCAATCCTGTGTGATTGTTATTCTACTTACCAGCCTAGATAAAGTTCCGTCAGATAGATTTAGTCACTGACGGAAGCTTTGTCCTTTTGTAGAATGGCGCCACCTGTAAACGAGACCCCAGAGCAGTCCGGTGCTCGTCCAGCACCTTCGCAGGGCCCTATGAGTGTGGCCGAGGCGTTGGCCTATGTTCTGAACGCCAATCAGGAGCGCACGGACCTGTTGACACGTTTGGTGGAGAATACGGCGCCATTGCTTCGAGGGCGTCGTGAGGCAGATCCTGCGGTGAGGTATAGCCACTTCATCGAGACCCATCCGCCTGTTTTCACTAAGCCCGAGCACCCTTTGGAGGCAGACGAATGGCTGAACACCATTGAGCAAAAGTTTTGGGCTGTTCCAAATTGCACAGAAGTGCAAAAGGCGGAGTTCGCAGGGTTGCAGCTGCAAGGTCCTGCAGGTATGTGGTGGGAGAGCTACCTCGCCAGACTGCCTGCCGGTACTGAAGTGACCTGGAGGGAGTTCAAAGAGGCATTCCATGCCCATTTTGTCCCGGAGGGCATCATGGACATGAAATTAGAAGAGTTCCTGCAGCTGCGACAGAAGGACAAGTGTGTACTTCAGTACACTAGTGAGTTTGAGCATCTGGCCCAATATGCCCAGGACCAGGTGAACATGGATCGCAAGAAGATCCGGTGTTATTTGAGGGGTTTGAATCCCCGGATGCAGGACAAATTGTCAGTCAGTACTTTTACTGACTATAATACAACAGTGAGTACTGCCATCACTGCTGAAAGTAAAATGTTGGCACTTGATGAGTCATTGAAGAGGAAGGCTCCACCCACTGGAAGCTCCAGCAGTGCTCCACCTCCACAACGCATGAGGGTGGTGTTCTGTGGGCCGGCAAGGCCTAACTACCAGGCGCCACAGAGGCAGCAGACGCAGCGGTGGGTGGTTAAAAACCCCACCAATGTCCAGCGCTCCAACACTACTCAAGGCCCCAGTGCCCGCACTGGCAATGCCCCAGCCAACAATCAGCCATGCTACAATTGTGGTAGGCCGGGACATTTTGCCAGGGATTGTCGTCTTCCTATGGTAGGAGCCGCACCATTCGCACCAGCTCAAGGCCAGAATACGAACCCTAGGTTCGTGAAGAAGAGGTTCTTGAATACCAGGATTGGACGCGTTCATTTCATGAACGTGGAGGAGATTCCAGAAGGAGAACCGGTGATGGCTGGTATGTTCTCTGTCAACCAACACCCCGCAGTTATACTTTTTGATTCTGGTGCATCGCATACCTTTATCAGCAGAGCTTTTGTGACAAAATATCAGATAAAAGTAAGCTCTTCACCTACACAGTTTTTAATTCATGCACCGGGTGCTACACAATCCACTAGTGACATAGCTTGGGGTATTACCATAAATCTAGGACACCATAGAGTCTTTGCCAATCCCATAGTGCTGGAAAGTCAAGGTATTGATTTGATTCTTGGAATGAACTGGTTGAAGCAACATAAGGCTTCAATTAATGTGGAAAATAGAACTTTGCATTTATTGGATAATGAAGGCAATGCTATCCAAGTTCAGTTGAAACCTCAACCTGACCTCAGTGTGACAGCAAACAAAGTGGGGGCAGTTGACCTCAAATCTATATCAGTGGTGTGTGACTATCCAGACGTGTTTCCAGATGATCTACCGGGAATGCCTCCGGATAGAGCTGTTGAGTTCACCATTGAGTTAGATCCAGGCACAGCACCAATCTCCAGAAGGCCATACAGAATGTCACCCAGAACTAGAAGAATTGAAGAAGCAGTTGCAAGAGCTGTTAGATAAGGGTTTTATCAGGCCCAGTTCATCTCCTTGGGGATGTCCTGCTCTGTTTGTGAAAAAGAAAGACAAGAGTTTGAGGCTCTGTGTAGATTATAGACCTCTCAATGCTGTGACTATAAAGAACACGTATCCGCTTCCTCGGATTGACTTGTTATTTGATCAGTTAGCAGGAGCTAAAGTGTTTTCCAAGATAGACTTGAGGTCTGGGTATCACCAAATCAAGATCAAGCCTGAAGACATACCAAAGACAGCATTTTCAACTCGACATGGACTTTATGAGTATCTGGTCATGTCATTTGGGTTGACAAATGCTCCAGCACATTTCATGTATCTCATGAACTCTGTATTCATGCCTGAGCTTGATAAGTTTGTGGTGGTATTCATTGATGACATTTTGATTTTCTCCAAGAATGAGGAGGAACATGCTCAACATCTGCGTGTTGTTCTGGAAAGACTTCGGGAGCATCAGCTGTATGCTAAATTGAGTAAATGTGAGTTCTGGTTGAATAAAGTACCTTTCCTTGGACATATCTTATCAGCTGAAGGAGTGGCAATTGATCCAAGTAATGTTCAAGATGTTCTGAATTGGAAGCCACCAACCAGCGTACATAAAGTTTGGAGTTTTCTGGGATTAGCTGGATATTATCGCCGGTTTATCCCAAATTTCTCCAAACTAGCTAAACCAATCACTGAGTTACTGAAGAAAGACACTAAGTTCAAATGGACTCCTGAGTGTAATGAAGCTTTTCTGAAATTGAAGTCCCTGTTGACCACTGCTCCAGTCTTAGCTCAGCCAGATGTTGAGAAGCCCTTTGATGTATATTGTGACGCTTCAGGTATTGGATTGGGGTGTGTACTAATGCAAGAGGGAAAGGTAATTGCTTATACCTCTAGACAGCTCAAGCGACATGAAGAGCATTACCCTACCCATGATTTGGAACTAGCTGCCGTGGTGCATGCCCTCAAAATATGGAGACATTACTTACTTGGAGGTTTGTGTCACATTTATACTGATCATAAGAGTCTTAAGTATATATTCACTCAATCTGACCTGAATATGAGGCAGAGGAGATGGCTAGAGCTCATTAAGGACTATAACTTGAAAGTGCACTATCATCCTGGAAAAGCCAATGTGGTTGCCGATGCTTTGAGTCGGAAATCACAATGTGCTTGTATCTCAGCCCGTCCGTATGATCAGACTCTATGTGAAGAGATGGAGAAACTGAATATCCAAATGGTAATGCATGGTGATGTTGCTAATCTAGTGGTTGACTCAACTCTTCAACAACAGATTGCTGAAGCTCAGAAGGAAGATTTGGGCATGAAACACCTTAGAAGAAGATTGGCCAAAGGTGAAAAGTTGTGTTTTACTCAAGATCATCAAGGTGTGTTGTTCTTCAAGGATCGGATAGTTGTGCCTAAAAACTTTGAGTTAAGAAAGAAGATATTAGATGAGGCACATCTATCTAGATTTTCTAATCATCCGGGTAGTACCAAGATGTACCATAACTTGAAACAAAGGTTTTGGTGGACGGATGAAACGAGAGATCGCTAAGTATGTAGCAGAGTGTGATACTTGCCAGAGAGTTAAGGCATTCCATCACAAGACGCCAGGATTACTGCAGCCATTGACTATTCTCAGTTGGAAGTGGGAAGATATATCCATGGATTTCATTGTGGGCTTACCCACAACATCCAAGGGGTATAACTCAAACTGGGTAGTAGTGGACCGTTTGACAAAGTCTGCACATTTTATTCTAGTTAAGATCAAATACCCCGTGCGAACATATGCTGAATTGTTTATATCTCGGATTGTGGCTTTGCATGGAGTACCCAAGACCATAGTATCTGATAGAGGTTCTCAGTTCACTTCTAGATTTTGGGAGCATATGCATGAGTTGTTGAGTACTACTTTGATCAGAAGTTCTGCTTACCACCCGCAGACTGGAGGACAGACTGAGAGAGTGAATCAGATACTTGAGGATATGCTAAGGACATGTGTTCTAACCTTTTCTAAGAAATGGGATGAATGCCTACCCTTAGCAGAATTCACTTATAACAACAGTTACCAGGCCAGTATTAGTATGGCTCCGTTTGAAGCACTGTATGGTAGAAGATGCAGAACTCCACTACATTGGTCAGGATCTGGAGAAAGAACTGCTCTTGGACCAGATCTTGTGAATGAAGCTGAAGAGAAAGTAAGAATGATTCAAGCTCATCTCAAGACAGCTTAGTCCAGGCAGAAGAGTTATGCAGATAAGAGAAGACAACCTCTAGCTTTTGAAGTAGGCACATATGTATATCTGAAAGTGTCACCAATGAAAGGGATCCATCGCTTTGGAGTTAAGGGCAAGTTAGCTTCAAGGTATATTGGTTCTTATCAGATATTGGAGCAAAGAGGTCCTGTTGCATACCGATTAGCTTTACCTGATCAGTTGTCTTCTTTGCATGATGTATTCCATGTATCCCAACTTAAGAAATGCCTACGAGTCCCCGAGGAGGTGATTAAAGATCCAGAGATAGAACTGGAGTCAGATTTAACCTATGATGAGAAACCTATCAAGATTCTGGATCAGAAGGAGTGGAGTACTCGTAGGAAGAGCATCAAGTTTTACAAGGTTCAATGGAGTAATCACACTGCAGATGAAGCTACTTGGGAGCAGGAGGATTACCTTGTAGCTAAATATCCAGAGTTGTTTGAGTAGTAGTAGTAAATTTGTAATAAATCAGTCTTTGAAAGTGTTGGGCAGAACCTTGTTTGTACTTGGCTATGCAGCTACACCATGTTCTTAATGAAAATGTTGTGTTCTTAAGTTTATGACACATTTTCCTTGCCGCTGCATAAGCCGGATGTTTTGCCCGCCTTAACTAAATCTCGGGACGAGATTTTCTTAAGGGGAGAGGGCTGTAACACCACAGGTGTTAGTGAAGTGCTAAGAGAGTCATTAGAGCACTAATGAAGAGAAATATCAAGATTAAGAATTTAAGTGTTTTTGTTTAAGCCAAGTTAGCCCTAAGGGCATTTTGGTAATTTGTCACCTTGGAAGAGTTGACCAAGTCAAACTTGGAAATGGACTCTAAATATTAGTCAGTTGTCAAACATGTTTGAATTTGGTGAAGTTTGGGATGAATTCAAACTTATACACTTAAATTTGGTTAAGTTCAAACCATATATAATGGTGATTTTGGTTCACATTCATGGGCTTATAACTCTCAATCTAGAAGGATTTAGCCCAAGGTCATATTGAGAGAAATGTAGCCCTATGTTAGGACTACAACTTTGATTCTTGAAGATTCAAAAGTTTACATTTGAATTTTGAAGAAAACTTGGTCTAAAGGTGGAAGGTTTGAAAAGAGTTAACTGAATTAGAGATGTGTTCCTTGTTTTGGTCAAAATTCAGTGCAATATAACTCGAATTCTAGGAAGCTCAGCTACAAGTTTGGTATTTGGAGCTCCAGAGGTTTACATATGAAATTGGGAGAAATTTTGAACTAAACATGACAGTTTTGAAAGGGATTCAGATATTCAGAGAAATTCAGTTGATAAGTCCAAGTTCTCGGTCCTGTAACTTTTGATTTGTTGAGAATTAGGCTATGAAGTTTATAAAGGAGTTGTAGCCCTAAGATTCAGCTACAATTTTTGTATTTGGAGTTTGATGAGTTTGTATTTGAAATTTGGAGAAAATTTGACGTGAATTCACTGGTTTGAAAGGGTTTCAGAGCTGCGAAGGAACATTCAGAGCCGGGCAGAGCAGAGCGCGAGAGGCCGGCGCTGCCACGCAGCTGCTTGCCGCCTCACCGCCGTTCGAGCCACGCGTTGCCATGGACCGACGTCCAGCACAGGAGCGCGAAGCAGGAGCTGGCTTGTGTTAAGCGGCGGCGTTGCTCGATATAACCTCCGGTCGGTTCAGCTTCATCTCTTTTCCTTTCTGTTTTCTTGCTCGCCGCCGACCACCGCCCGTTTCGCCGCCCCAATTCGTCGCCGTTGTTTCCTCTCCGTCCAAATCCATCCGCTCAGAGCTTCTCCAGCCAGAGTGCCCTCCAATCCACCCACCTGTGCTCGAGACCTTCCACCTTAGCCCCTGCTCCAAGGTCATCTTCTACCTTCGGTCACCGCCGAGCCGCGCGAGCGCCTCACGGTGAGCTGCTCTTCCGGGTCGCCCTCGTCGTGAACAAATGGCGTAGCCATGCATTCTATGTCCGGGCGGAGCCCGCCGTGGTGTTCTTGGCCATGGGTTGCGACCCTGTTGGTCGGAACATAGGCGCCGCTCTAGAGCGCTGCCGAGCTCGGGCCGCCGTCGCGGAGGTCCACGCTCCGGCCCTTTAGAGCTTAAGCTTAGGTGTCCTGAGGGTTCGCCTGGTTACCCTGGAGCTGTCCGTGCCGCTTGTTGGTGTGCATAGCCGCGATTAGGCCGAATCCGAGCTCCGCCGCCGGTTTATCGCCGTCGTTCTCAGTGGCCGCCGCCGTTGTAGTCGCGTGTGTGCAGTGAGAGGGTTAAGCCGGTGGAGAGGGATGTAGGTGTGTGCCGAGGCCGTCCGTGGGGTTAGTAGCGCCGGGGGGGGGTCTCGCCGCCGGCGATTTCGCCGGGCGTCCAGCGCGCGCCGCCGCTGCTTCGATCTTTTGACCAGGCGCGCGTGCGAGAGGGAGAAGACCGCGGGTTGGTTTCCAGGGAGTTCAGGGTGTTTTCTGCAAGTTGTTTTAGTTTTTAGTTTTAGTTTTAGACTTAGTTTTTAAATGGTTTTAATTTAGAATTAATAGTTAGATTATTTATTTAAATACCTTTTCTTTTTGGTATTTAAATAAATAAATAGGTTAAGTATAAATAAAATTGTGAATAATGATTTATAATAAGAAATTAATAATAATAAATAGGATAATTCTTTTATTTGTATTGAATAATTCAATAATGCTTTTAGAAATTACTAAAAATTCTAGAAAAATAGAAATAAATAGGAAATAATCTATTTAGGGTTTTGTTTGCTGTCTAGTTTTGTTATTAGGTTTGAGTGTACTAACTTTGCATCATATCGTTAAATAGAAGAAGCTTCCAGAGTCGAGTTCATCGAGCTTCCACCAGAAGGACCCCAGGAGCTCGAAGAAGTTGAGTTGGAGCTAGAGCCAGAGCCTGTTGCTGCTGCCGTTGCTGTTGACTCTAACCCTGCTGTTGATCAAGGCAAGCACCGGAGCATCCAACCCTATTTTAAGTATTACTTCATGTATTACTATTGTATTGCATGCATTACGTGCTGGAGTTGGGTGAACTGTTGATTGCATAACCTTCCTTGTTTAGGGTAGATGTCAACCTGTTTTAGTAAAGCTTAGTTATGCTTAGATCCCTCACAGTTCCATCATAGCATTAGTGAGCTCAGGTTTTGCTCTATCACCTTTACTTGATGTTATAAAGATGAAATGGAGATCGGGTGCGAGGGTGGAGGTTGGGAAAGGAGTCTCAAGCCAACACATCGCCTCGATCGTCTTAGGATTGTTGTTGTTTACCTGTGATCAAGCTTTGAAAGTACTAGTCATATACCGGAGATTCCAACCGGTGAGCTGATGTAGCTGTGGTTGCTCCTAGTCTTGAATTGTGGTTCGCTGGACTAGTCGAGGTTGGTGGCAGGGACGTGGCCGTAAACTCACATGTCGGGTGCTGCCAGACGTGGGGCCGGTGTGGGGGGGCGTCCCTGGGTTTGAGCGAGGGCAATTCAGGACTTGGAGTGACCATAGTGAAAGGGTGCTTTGTGTGGGCCACCCTAGGGACCACACAACGTGTATGACTAGGTTATACCCTGCAGGGATAAAAATTGGTCTGGATCGCCGCACTTCTCGGTATGAATACCGCTTGATCGCTGCTAGACAGCTTAGAACAAGTTAATGTTGATGATGCTTATGAAACCTGAGGCTTGCTTAAATACCACATATGTGATTTACTTCTGCTGCTAATCTAGTGTATCAGGTAATCACTTAAACGGCTTTAACTCTAAAAGTTTAGGAGTTATTCTAGTAAGCTTTTATGCAAAAATCATACCTACCCACAGCCTCAAAGCTTTGCATGCCCTTGTGTGTCTGTATTTATATGTTTATGTAGACGGGTCAGACTTGCTGAGTACTTTTGTACTCAAGATACTATAACTGTTGCAGAGCCGCCAGAAGAGTTTCAGTAAAGCAGGGAAGGACTCTAGAAGAAGAAGAGGCATGTTGCTGAGTCCAACATGTTCTCTTGACTTGTCTTGTTTTGTTTAGATCAAGTGTGGTTTTCAAATTGTCCTTGTTAAGACCCACCTTTGTTTCTCTCGAAACTCTGTAGCCTGACTTGAACTTAAAGTTTGTTCTTATGTGTGTAATAACTCTACTCCTTGTATAATTAAGTGTGTTGTGAATTCTTCTGTTGTGCTCCTATGTGATGCAAATCTGTGTATGTAAATTGTACTTGAGTTCGTGGAGGCTTCAGATGTCCTGAGGACATCTGACGGACTACCGGGTTTATACCGTCTGAAGTGCGTAAGTTTTGATTGTCAGTAAAATGACGATTCGACGCACTTGAGCCGGTCTAAGCTGGACGGTTCCGCCACACAAACGGATCCAAAAGTTACCAAAATTTAGCATGAAACAATCTATGTTGTTTATTGACTACAGAAAAAAAGTTTTGAAGTGAAAACCCAATTGGACGTCACTTTGACTCCAAATTTTACCCAATCCTTCTTAACTCTACGATTCTTGTTCGGAGATGCTTCGGTTTGTAAGCATCGTACGTGACAAATTGCGCAAAACCTTCTCTATTTTTTTACCACAGCCTCCACGTGTGATATCATGAGATCTTGACAAATCTCATGATTTTCAGACTTCGTTTTTTTTATAAAATTATAAAACCCATCAGCGACACGTTCGTGGTCATGTTTCGTGAACAAGATGTTCAAAAATTCTTTTCATTTCCCGGATAAGGCCTCACACTCAGTAACATGAATATCATTTTCCCACTCACTCTATTCTATTATTTGAATCACTTTGCAGTTCAAATTTGAGTTAAACCAAAAAATTCCTTTAAATGACATAAATTAATTAAATATAGCAAACAGACCGAGAAATATACCAAATTATAACATGGAGTACGATATATTGTATGTGGATAGTAGAAAAAGTTTGAAAAAGAAAGGAGAAAAAATTATAAATTTGCTGAGTGCCAGAAAAAACACTCAGCAAAATCATTTGTTTGCTGAGTGCCTTCTCAATTGCACTCGGCAAACAGGGCTTTGCCGAGTGTCGCTAACGGACACTCGGCAAAGACATAACGGCTGGCCACGACCGTCGCTTGGCCGGCACACGCAGCTATCACGTGCGGTTGTTTGCCGAGTGCATTTTTTTGCCTAGTGTGTTTTCTGGCACTCAGCAAACCATATATTTACCTAGTGTTTTCTTTTTGCGAGTGTTCCCCATGCCCGCACTTGGCAAAGGCCTTGTTTGCCGAGTGCCCGATGAAAAGCACTCAGCAAACCACCGGACATTCGGCAAATCGCCGGTTTCCGGTAGTGTTATAAGACAACTATTGTACATGTTGTCTGTTTAGCCATCTCAAGATTATGTGTCACTGCTACATCGCTAACGCAAGCGGTCTCAAAGTTGCCTAATACAATTCCACGTAGGATTTTCTGATGATGTAGAAAAAAGAGAGGGAAGTAAGAGAATGACAGCTGTTTTGAGAAACAATCACCTTAAGGCTAAAATATAGGACAATGATACCGCTTAATCATGATTGTATAAGCTGTTGTTGCTATACAACTCACAAATATTTATCTTTCTATACACAAATTAAGAAATTATTTAATTACTATGAGACAATATCTGCACTTTCTATTAACAAAAAGCAGGGTCATACTGACCTTTTATTATCTGCCCCTAGAAAAAGTTACTCGACATTATTTTTTTTAAGAAAAGAGGGGAGGGTGGGATTTTATGAGGCTTTATGACTATGTCCGCCAAACAGAGTCTTTTATGATCCTACTAGTCCTTCGCTAGGATTTTACTAGGTTCATACAAATTGTTACTGGTCTAAGTAGAGAATATATATACTACTATATATATATAGTACGAACTCTCACTACTACAAAAAAAAACGTTTGTAGGGACGGATAAAAACACGTTTGTAGGGGCGGCGCCGAAATCCGCCCCTGCTTTTGGCTGCTAAAAATGGCCATTTGCAGGGGCGGGTTAATAGCCCGCCCCAACAAACGTGTTTCCAGGGGCGGGTAATGGCATGGTCCGCCCCTGAAGATGGTTTCCAGGGGCGGGTCATGGCATGGTCCGCCCCTGAAGCTCATTTTTGCCGACCAGAAATAAATTGAAAAAATAGCAAAAACAATTTATTTTAAATGTGGGAAGCCTCCCAACCGTCCCAAGTCGCGCAATTTTTCGCGTAAAATTCGCGCGCTCCGCAGCTGGTGGGATTCAAACTCACGACCTGTCCCTCGCGTGTAGCCTCCTCTACCACTGCACCACACTCTC
This sequence comes from Alloteropsis semialata, assembly GCA_004135705.1. Lineage (NCBI taxonomy): Eukaryota > Viridiplantae > Streptophyta > Magnoliopsida > Poales > Poaceae > Alloteropsis > Alloteropsis semialata. Next base: position 54,063,296 of record CM014271.1, read on the forward strand.
ACATGTGACTAGATGTTGTTTTGGTTCCTACCATATTATACTAAACCGAGTGTAAATTGCTTGTTTGAGGCCCTAAACGATTTCAAATTGAAAAGTTGTCATCTACAAAGTTTCATAACTTTTTGAAATCTACAAGTTTCATTTTGGTAGTTTCTCCATCCGAGGTCATTTACAGAATTTGAATTTTAAATTTGAGAACATTAAAATTTAGTTTTCATTGACAAGATGATTTCAAATAAAAAATTATCAACTACAAAGTTTCATAACTCATTGTGATCTACAACTTTCATTTTGACTATTTCTCCATCCGAGGTCTTTTGAAAAATCTCAAATTTCAATTGAAAAATTACAAATATGTCATTTCTAGGGGCGGGTGATGGCATGACTCGCCCCACCCGCCCCTAGAAATGACAGCATTTCTAGGGGCGGTCCTTAGCTAAAGTAGCGCGCGCTCATTTGTAGGCGCGCGTCGTCTTTTAGTCCGCCTCTAAAAAAAACCCTGGCTCTTACAAATGTATTTTGTAGTAGTGTCTTTCCAAATCTCCCAAATAAACAGGATCTACAAGACTTATTCCATGCTTCTTTTAGAGCGTTTGACAAGCCCATCACCAAAGATATCTTCCTCATCAACACGCTATGCGCTCGTCCTCTCTTATGGCCGCGGCGAAGGTTCATCGACGGCAGCGCCGGCCGTCGAAGGCCGCGACGATGCACCTTTCAGTTTTCCTCCAGCCACTGCGAGACTGGGCGGAGGGGTTACCGCTGGATATTATCTTGTGCATTTTCAGCAGGCTTGACCAAGTCCAGATCATGATGGGCGCCGACAAGGTATGCCGTTTCTGGCGCCGCGCCTCGCGTGAGGAGCCCGAGCTCTGGCGCCGCATCGACATGCGCGGGCACGCCGATCTCGCCTACCGGGGGCTGGCCAATCTCGACGAGATGGCCACGGTTGCCGTGCTGCGCAGCCAGGGGCAGTGCCGGGCGTTCTGGGGAAAGTGTCCCAGTGACAACGATGGCTTCCTCCTCGTCCTCGCATATCAGTAAGAATATTTCTCTATCTATTTTGGGTTATTCGATTAGGTATACGATCCGCCGCCAAGGATTTTGATTATCTACGTTTGCAGGGCGCCACTGCTCAAGAGCCTGATCCTAATTGCGTGCCATGGAATCTCGGATCAAGGGTTTATGGAGGCCATAAAGATGTTCCCTCTGCTGGAGGAGCTTCAGCTTTCAAATTGTTGGAACCTCCTTAGCAGGGGGGTGTTAGAGGTTGTTGCCCGCGCTTGCCCACGGCTGAAGCACCTGAGACACCACCGCCCATGGTGGAGAGACACTGACGAGCCTGACAGGGAAGCCATGAGGATTGCCATGATGCACGAGCTATCCTCCCTGCAGCTCTTCCGGAACCATCTCACCAATGAAGGACTGGCGGCTATCCTCGATAACTGCCCCCACTTGGAGTCTCTTGACATACGCAATTGCTACTGGATCGACTTTGATGATGTCATGCGGGCTAAATGTGCTAGGGGTCAAGACAAAGAAGCTATTCACAACAAGTGTCTTTTATGGTCAATGCGAGGACTTTGAGCAAGCGAGTCCAATTAGAGAATATCGTCTTAGAAAGTACACTAAACGGTGGACTTACTTGGACCTTGATGACTATGCTGATTACTATGATCCTTGTTATGGACTTGATATACATGACGAGACTGATTTGGTGGCGCATCATAGGATGCTTTGCAAGAGTGCGCGCAGGTATCTAAACATGGAATGGGCTGGAATAATGTAGGTCCAGATGTTCTGTTGGAACATATTACCTATCCGGCTATCTCCTGTTTCCATTCGGTACAACAAAACCGATTTTCTCAAGGTTCCAGTCATCTTTCTAGTCGAAGCCTTCTTCAATGTGTGTCCTTCTCCTGGTAACTACAGATAAGTTATTTGTATCGATGATTCCTAATAAACATACCATCTCTGGTAAACAGAGACATCAAGGACCCAAGGTAACTTTGTTCGTCCAGATGGTGGTGATCCTATTTCTACCATCGACCGTGATTACTGTCAGTTTGGGATCAAATGTAAAGATGCTATAGAACAGTCACCTGTCCTCTTTGTGCTAGTGATTGCATCGGCAAGAAAAATACAGAATCAGTGACACTCTATGCACTTGATGTTGACTGTACGATCTTGTGCTACCATGTCATCTCACATTATTTTGTTCCATTATCTGGAAATAATGTTATAGCCTTCCTCACTTGCACCTTCGATATGAGATCCATAAATATTGTCACGGCTTTTTTATGTCTATCAGGGGATGCTATTTCAGTTGAATAATGAAAATGGTATGTTTTTACCTTTGATTTACCATGTTCTGTTAAAGCTTGAACCTCGTTTTTGTGTTCTGTTGTTACAGATGATCAGTGGTGACTTTTATTTGAGATCCTAATTTCAAAAAAATTAAATGATTAAGAATAAATCGAGAGCCTCCCTATTTGGAAGAAACGAGGCAGAGGAGGGGACGAAGGAAGTCAGAAAAGAAAAGAAAAAAAAGAGAGAAGCAACAAAGGCCCGATGGAAGTTACACCGGCCCATCTCATCCTCTCTCCCCCGACAATATCCTCCATCTCCAACGGGTTGTGGGCGAAGCAGCCAACCAGGAAAGAGGTTTAGCCATGGGCGGTGGCCGACCCAGTGGAGCGCGTGGGTTGGGGGCGGCTAAGGCGAGCTTGCGAGGGCACGGGTCGCCAAGCAGTGGAGGATGGCAGTTGGGGAGGGTCAGGCGACGGGGGAAGCAGGTAGTGGTTAGTGACCATGGCGAAGAGCTCGTCTAGATGATCGAAATATATATTAATATTCATATATTTTGGATCTCAAATAAAAAAATTAAATATACAAAGTTACAAGATGTGCTGACGTCATCGCAGCAGCACCTGGTGCACGACCTAGAATTGGCCTGGCAGCCCAGCAGCCGTTGATCCACGGTAATGGGCCGGCCTAGTTGGCCACCAGCAGGTAGGCGCACAAGCAGTACCGCACATGAGCCCTCTTATTCTCATCAGTCAAACTAAACTCCAGATCATTGGTGTGCCCGGAAATAACCTTCTTTACAGCGGCTGAAAAGCGTGGTCTTCTTCACACCATGTGCATTAGCTAGATCTTGGAAGATCATGCACTCACTCAAAAGCACAGATTTTATGGCTTCCATATCTATTTCTATTCTTTTGCGACAACAGTTTCTTACCAATTTATTTTTTACCTCCATGTATGGCACCGTAATCTTGAACATTGCCATACTTGTACTAATCTTTGAGACACACCAAGCCTCAGAGCAACTTCTCTTGAAACTCCAAGATGCCGCACTTGATGATCTATCTTCACCAACAACTCCAGAAAGATGGTGATCTTCAAATCATCTGATTAGAACCTCCTCTTTATCACTATTTATTCTATAGCAAAAACAAAGAAAAAAATAAAAAACCAGTAATGTTACAGAACAACAAACAGATGCATTGTACTGTTCCAAGTGCAAAACAAAGAAAACAATAAAAGAACAGTAATCCAACAGAAGCTAGAGATGCATGCATGGTACTATGTGAAGTTAAGAATACAAAAGTCCACATTACACAACAGCTAACCGATGAATGGCTGGTCTGATGGCAAGACTAAAAGTCTAATACTAATACGTCTATAGGAGACTGAAACTCTGTGACTAACAACAAGACTAAAACTTCGACCAAATGCAGCATACCTTTATGTCCAGAAGACTCTCCTGCATGCTCCATAGTTCCAAGCGCGTGATTCCCTCCTGCAAATTAAATGTGCATCAACACACGCTGATAATGGGTGCTCATTGCTATTCTACCACATCCGGCACACATTTTTTGAAAACTAATGAATGAGACACGTGATCTGCGTGGTATAAGCATTACCCTCCTCTCCAGCATATCGTACTCCTGAAGCGGCAGATCCTCCTGAATTTGCAGGGGTTCCACCATCTGCGCCCCCCTCTACATCTTATTGGAACCTGCGACACAACAACCATGAAGACATCAATGATCATTGATGATGCCCGCCAGAGATCAACGACACCATAAAAAACCAATGAATTTAACAAATCTAAGTGTTAGTGTCCGATCACGAGGATTGCCGACTACTGACTCCAAACGAAGAAGGCTCCGAACAAGACACGATAGCTGGATCGCAGAAGGAAAGCCCGATGATAGTTAGAGTCCTACTAGGTTTAGGTCTGTTTTGTCTTGTAAGTCACGTCTCCCTGGATATAAATAGTGGGGGGTCCTGCACGTAGAGGGTATCCCAATCTTAGCCAATCCACCCGAGAATATTTGTTACACCATTGTAATCTGTACTCGCCGAGTTAATACAAGCAAGCAACTGGACGTAGGGTTATTACTCGATCTCGAGGGCCCGGACCAGTATAAAATCCCGAGTCTCTTTGTTCATCTACTGTGATCAATCTTTGCACGAAGCGGGGTGCCTGCTGGACAAATATCTATCGAGTACAACCTCGATAGAGACGCGCCAGGTAGGGGCCCTTGCGTGAAGAAAGATCATGCCGATCGTCAACGGAGTCTGGTTCACTGACGCGTCGAGTTTATCGATGCCCTACATGCCCAGTTCTATCAAGTCGGAAGCCATCGGGAGTTCCACCTCTGCTTCCGATCTCTACACTCCAAGCCATCTAGTGTCTGCACGGTCGATCCGGTTTGGGAATCTCGTGTTCGAGCACCAAGGCGATTACGAGCTCAAGCTGACAGGGATCCATGATCCCGATCTTACATGCGCCGGTCAAGAAGTTTTCGCCACTTTCGGGGATCCAACTCCCGAAGACATTGCTGATCGCACTGCGCAGTTGGATCTCGACTACAATGGATCAAGCAATGGGTCAGAACAGCCCAAAGACCGTCGCATCCACGTGCTCACTGGGAACGTGGAAAGTGCTGCCGCTAAGTCGTCCAGCTCGCGCAGGCCTCTGATTCCTCGTCTCAGCAATGCACCAACCCTTCAGACGGCCAAGTCCCGTACGTTGATAACTCCATCCTTGTTGGCTCCCCGAAACCTCAACAACAACTTCTGGGCAGTCGAACAGGACAACCTGCAGATCCGAACCCTCTTGGAGACAATGGAAGCTATGGCTGAGGGAACCCCGATGGCCACAATTGCCAAGAAGGCTCGGGAAGCAGCGGACAAGGCCAAGGAACGGCTAGAGGCCGCCGCTGCCGCACCACCAGCTCTGTCCAATAGGCACGGGTTCGCTCCTGATCTGTTAACGGACATCCTCGGTATCGCCCACACGAGGGGCGTGACATGTGTCCGCAGCTCGAATGCAATCGTAGAAATCACGACGCTCGGGAAACTCTCAACTACAACCGAGATTACTGAGCATGTGAGGGCTACTACCGGTCCCATCCAGACTCTCCACCACGAGACTCCCGAACGGGCACTGGGGGTGCCTTGCGTACTCTCCAAGCCTGCGCAAGGTTAGATGGCCAGAGAAGTTCCGTCCTACTAACATCGAAAAGTATGATGGAATGACCAACCCCCGCGAGTGGATCCAGATCTATTCCATGATCATCGACGCCACTAGGGGAGACGATTACGTCAAAGCCAACTACTTGCCAACTGCCCTGCAAGGATCAGTCCGAACGTGACTTATGAACCTGCCTGAGGCTAGTATCAAGTCATGGGCCCATCTTCGGGAGACGTTCGAGGCCAATTTCCAAGGCACCTACAAATGCCCCGGACACGAGGGAGATCTGCTCAACTGTATGTAGAAACCCGGGGAATCTCTTTGGGACTACATCCGCCGATTCAGCGACACCCGTAACACCATCCCTGACATGGTGGATGATCGGGTGATTGTAGCCTTCAATCAGGGTTGCAGGGACGAGTGGACGGCGGAGGAACTAGCCAAAAAGAACCCGAAGACGGTGGCTAAACTCTACGGGATCCCCGAGGAGACCACCAAGATGGCGAACGCCCGAGCCCGGGACCAATCGAGTTCATACCCAGAACTGCCATCAAGTCGCAGGCTCTGGCAGATTTCATCGCAGAATGGACTAATCCCGAACCTGAAGAAAGTGCCCAAAATCCCGAACACTGGACCATGTTCTATGATGGAGCATTTTGTAGAGCAGGCGCGGGGGCTGGGGTGGTCCTTATCTCTCCAAACAATGATATTATCAGGTATGCATTACAAATCAATTTTGTTGATCCAACCCCTACTAATAATGTTGTTGAGTATGAAGGGCTATTAAAAGGGCTTCACATAGCTACATCTCTAGGCACTAAGAGGCTACTCGTGAAAGGGGATTCTAAGTTAGCCACAAAACAAGTTATGAAGGAGTACAGCGCGTGAAGCGATGTCATGGCCAAATACTTGGAAGCAAATTTGATGGACTTGAAGTGCGACACGTCAAATGGGAGTACAATAGTGATGCAGATAAGCTGGCGAAAATAGCTGCCGAACGCACACAGCTTCCAAGTAACGTGTTACTTGAAGTTCTTGCTAAACCATCTGTGTCGGTATCTTTACCGAACCAAAAAACTGCGTCTGGCAAAGGCACAGTCTCAACATCCAACGAATCCATCAAGGAGTATATGTTGGTCGATACGGCTCGAGCTGCCACTCTAGTTGGAAACGAGGAGAACTGGATGGATTCAATCCGAGCGTACCTCAAAAACCAAGCTATACCCGACGATGATGCGACACTGAAGAAAATCCATCGTAAAGCCAAGAATTATCAATTGGTTGACAGACGACTATACAAAATAGCACGCAATGGACTGCTCCTCAAATGCATCACACAGGCCGAGGGCATTAGTTTGCTCCAAGATATTCAAGGAGGAATCTGTGGATCTCACGCTTCTCCCCGATATCTAGTGGGGAAAGCATTCCGACAGAGCTTCTACTGGCCTACAGCTCTTCAAGGCGCAAGCGAGTTAGTTAAGAAGTGCGAAGCATGCCAATTCTTCCCGCGGAAATCAACTAAACCTGCGCAAGCCTTAAACACTATTCCCTTGTCATGGCCCTTCGCCACATGGGGAATAGACATCCTCGGTCCTTTTCCAAGGGCCGTCGGGGGTTATAGATTTCTGTTCGTTGGCATTGAAACATTTACAAAATGTGTTGAAGCCGAGCCGGTTCAGAAAATAACAAAAGAGGCAGCTGTCAAATTCCTGCGGAGCATTGTCATAAGATTCGGCGTCCCAAACAGGATAATCTCCGACAATGGAACACAGTTCAAAAGTAAAAAATTCTCTGATTTTTGCTACGACCACGGGACCAAACATGATCGGTCATTGGTAAATCACCTGAAAACAAATGGGCAATAGAGTGCACTAACGGCATTGTACTCCAAGGCATCAAGAAGAGGATCTTCAACGGATTGCAAGCTTACGACAAGCGATGGATTCATGAAGTCCCTACAGTACTATGGTCGATGAGGACCACCATGAACCGTGCAACAGTCGAAACACCTTTCTTCTTGGTGTATGGAGCCGAACAATTCTACCGTCTGATATCCGATTACAAGCCCGCGCGTGGCAATGTTTTCAGAAACAGAAGAGTCTGACAGACGGACCGATGAGCTGCTCCTCCTCGAGGAGGCTCGCGATGCAGCCGCCTTTAGAGTGGCCCAGTATCAACAAAAGTTGCGACAATACTACGATGCCAACGTTCACAATAGAAGCCTGTGCATCGGTGACATGGTGCTCAAATTAGACCAACGCAACAAGGACAAGACTAAATTGTCCTCTTCGTGGCAAGGGCCTTACATCGTAGTCGACATCGCAAGACCAGGAGCCTACAGGATCGCGGGGATAGATGGAGACATACTGCCAAACACATGGAATATGGATCAACTACACAGATTTTACGCTTAAGTCAAGGTAATTTAGCAAGTTCAAGCCTATCCAACCACTTGGTGGGAGTAGTCATCATCCGCGTCACATCCGGCATCAAACAAAACTAAAAGATAATTTCTACACACTTTACTCACCCTCGCAATTATGCTCGGGGACTGGGTTCTATTTTTCTATTCTGTTTCTACTCTTTGTTACCATACTGCATATACTAACAAAGAGCCGGGGACTACTACGCTGAAATTTTTTTAGACCTATTATACGCACTCCAAGCGCGACGCTCGGGGGCTCCCCACACGATCGGGAAAGGTCTTGTAACTAGTACTTCTAGACTCTTTTCTAGCATGTCTACATGGCACAAAAGAGCTCGAGGGCTACTATGGTCCTACTTCCTCACAAGAATCAGGCTTTTTAATTGAAAAACATAAACACTAAAAATACCGAAAACCATGACTACAAGGAGTTACACAGTTCAGAAGGCCGCCCATGTCTCAGTAACTAAACAATTCCAAAATAGCTCGTGGCAACGAGACATTTAGCTATGTTAAAGCTATCAGTTAAAAAGTGCCATAAAAATCCAAACAGCTCTATGAATTACGCAAAGACATGCAAGCAAATGTTTCGCGAATAAAATAAAGGTCACAAACTAAAACTACCAAGTTCTTGCTCTATTACAGGAATTCATCACAAAGTTCAGGACGAGCCTTCGGAGTTGGTCAAATGAAGGCCAAGTTTCTTGACAAAGGGATCCACCAATGGAGCAAGGTCATCAAATAAAGCATGTGCCTCCCAAGCCGAACACTTGAAGCCCTGAGAGAGCAGCACGGTGTCAAGCTCTAGAACATGGCTTTTCAAGGCTCCAACGGTGTGTGTCTCTGCAACAACGGCACCCTCCAAGAGCTTGCCGTCCAGGGTTAGGCCACGTTTCTCTGAAGCTTCAAGACGAGCAGCGAGATCGGCAACTTCATTCTCCTGAGCAGCAAGCTAGCTTTCCAGATCTGAGCTTTTCTTCTAGAGCACCTCAATGCTCTTGGAGTTAGCTATAGGATCAAAGGCATTGTATTAACAACGGTTTGTGGGGTAAGAAGCAAAAACAGACATATCCAACAAATCAAGTACCTTCTTTCTCGGACTGGAGAACGGCGATTTGGGCCTTCAGCTAGGTTATCGATGCTTCCGCGGTCGAGGCACGAGCGTCTAATGAACGCCATTGCTCTTCTGCTATGAAAAGCAAAGCGATGATCGGGCCCAAGGGTGTCAGGACAGGTCCTATAACCTCTGTGGATTTCTCCTCATGATCGGGCTTGACCGTCACGCCTAGATCGGGAGTTTTCTCCTTGTCTGACGGATTGATCGGAGGGGAAGCTGCAAGCTTGGAGGGCATATTTTCCCAAACAAAAATGACTCAAAGATTCCTCCTGGGGGAGCTAATCAATCAAAAAACCGACCAAGACAAAGTCCTTACTCGGATGTTGGGAGAGTGACTCTAAATTTCTTCCAAGAAATAGAGGAAGGCTTTGACGGTGGTGGGGTTGGATGAATTTCCCGATGAGAAATCTCCCGAACATGTTTAAGTTTGGTTATGTAATCAAAAGCTGCAAATAAACGCCCGAATACGATAATGCTTGGTACCTGATCTTCAGGGCGAGGTGGGTCGCGTGTGGCGGGCAGCCCAGTGGCATCCGGTGCCTGAAGAGACCCCGATCCAGGAGTCACCTTCTCCACGCTAGCTTCTCGCGAACGCTTATGGGTCTGAGGGATGACGACTCTATTGCTGGTCGGGCCTTCTTTTCTTTGGCAGGCGACTGCTCGGGCATTTCAGCCTTTGGGGTCTCAGCACCCTGAACTGATGCTGGTTCAGCTTTGTCCTCAAAGTTGATGGCTCCGCTTCGGGCGGGGATGTTGATGACAGGAGGAACCTGCTTGGGGAAAAGAAATCAGGATGACTATAC
>CM014271.1:54074128-54086628 GCA_004135705.1 Alloteropsis semialata
AGAGTATTGGGTGTCGGGTAAAGCTGACCTTTCGCCGGACGGCGGGGGAAAGTGGTGGTGTCTGGGAGCAATCCGAGGTCCTCCAACTACTGTAGCTGCTTCGCCGTGGTGGTAGATTTTTCCCAGTATTTGTCAGTGGTGCAGATGTTGGATCCACTGCGGAACTCCCTCCCGGGAGCGGCGGCGCTGCTCTGCTCTCCCGACGATTCATCTTTGGATGAAGACTGGTGAGAGGAAACCATGGCAGCGAGAATGTGGCTGGTGGGTTGGAGGAGCAAGAGGCTGAATGGCAGAAAGCGAATGTGGAATGGCGAGCTATTGAGGATGCGAACAAAGAAGACGAAGGTCTAAATGATGACCAGGCGGCCACGCCTAGGGGCTTTATAGTTTCAAGAGGGAGCACGACCCTCGAGAAAACTAGCCTCGATCCACGTTATGCGCAGTCACTGTTAGGTCGAAAAGATTCTTTCCTTTCTCTGCGGCGAGTGTCATTTCGAAAACTGTGCAGGTCAAATTCAATGCATTTAGGACTACTGGATTATTGAAGAAGCTAACAATTTTGAATGACCGAATATAATATGTTTCGAGAAAATGGCCCGATCATCTTTGACCGAGGATAAAGTTTCCTGAACATGTTGTGACAATGAGGTGATCTGTTTAGGAAGAGTTTTGTTCGGGGAATTTTTTCTCTAAATAAACAATTTCTATAATCTAATCAACGCAAAAAAGTTCCAAACACAGGAAAGGGGTCTTTGTTTCATTTTCCAAGTGAAATTACTTCAATGATTCAAAAGGAGTACATTTCACAGGAGAACGATAACTATCCTGATACTAAAAATTTAAAAACGATCCTGGCACGAGCTAACATCGTCGGTCAGGATCAAGATGGTGCGACACCAGGTTGTGGAGGCTCCTCCGCGTTCTCCTGCTCGGAGTCGCTGACGAGGTCCACGAGCGCGCCGTCTTCTGGGATCCCGATCAGCTCGCGGTTCAAGAAGACGAAAAGGCGCCGAGCGAACTCCTCATCCCCGCTGGTGTCGACCGGAGTAAAAGACGAAGATGCGCCTGCGCGCGAGGAGTCCAGCTTCAGTCGAGCCCCACTGACCCTTTGATCTGATTCGTCATCAGATGGGATGGAGATGGGGGATGCCGGAGCTGGAGATGGTGATGCAGGAATTTTCTCGGCGGCGATGCTCGACGGAGTAGCCTCGGGAAGTGGAGATGCCATTGCCGGAGCTTCCCCTCGTGGTTCAGCTTCGACTCCTTCATCCCCATACCAAGGGAGAGCTAGGAGAGGAGCTTGAGGGGGAGCAGGGGGTGGCGCAACTGCCGGCGGATCCTCCGGCACATCGGGCGGCGGCTCGACGGAGCTGCGAGGGGAGTCCCCAAAAAGGAGACGAGGCAACTTGAACTTCCGGCTGAGTTTCTTCTTTTCCATGGTGCTGGAAGGGGGAAGGCTTACCGGAGAAAGTTCAAGTGAGGATCTATTCCATGGTATTCGATATTTAAAGATCCTGGGGCGACACTTCGCATGTGGATCGAGGAACTAGAATAGTGCCGTGATTTATGGCACATGTGCTGCTAGAGTTTCGGGAGACGTGCATAGTGGAGTTTAAATGCATGGGGCAGGATTCATCAACCCTTGGTGTTTCAATTTTCAAGATGGAATATTCTTTATTCGATTAAATTTTGGCTCTTATTTTCTCTAACCTTATCATTCAGATGCAGGTTTCTCCATTCAGAATTCGGGATCTTTTTTCAGCTCTCGTGATAGAGTGATTATCGAGATATTTGCATATCCTAAAATCAACCAAAGAGTAAAAAGACCTGAGGACTACTCAAGGAACAACCTTTTCTGAACAAGATAAGCTCGGGGGGCTACAGTTGAGGCCATAATACCCGGGGTGCCCGATCATGAGGATTGCCGACTACCGACTCCAAGCGAAGAAGACTCCGAACAAGACACAACGGCTGGATCGTAGAAGGAAAGCCCGATGATAGTTAGAGTCCTACTAGGTTTAGGTCTGTTTTGTCTTGTAAGGAACGTCTCCCTGGATATAAATAGCAGGGGTCCTATGCGTATAGAGTATTCCCAATCTTAATCAATCCATCCGAGAGTATTTGTTACACCATTGTAATCTGTACTCGCTGAGATAATACAAGCAAGCAACTGGACGTAGGGTTGTTACTCGATCTCGAGGGCCCAAACCCGTATAAAATTCTGAGTCTCTTTGTTCATCTACTATGATTAATCTTCACACGAAGCGGGGTGCCTGTCAGACAAATATCTGCCGAGTACAACCTCGACAATATTGATCGGGTTTTGGCACTCCGTGAAGCGGGTCTGACAGCGATTCATGTGGCGGAGATTTTCATCCGATGGAGATTTATCCCGCTCTTGGCTCATGACCGCTACGCCTACACTTTCATGGGTGACAATGACCCGAACAGAATGAAGCCTGATGGTAAGCCATTTTTTCTATTCGGTAATATTTCTGAGAGTGTTCGGTCATTTGAAGTGTCATGACTCTTAACTAACAGTTGTACCAGACTCTGAAATGGCTGCTCGCTTGAAAAAGATGTTGAATGCCGATATCCCTGATTAGACAGGCGTCCCAGCTCCCTATAGTGCCGACAACTCTGCTCCAGAGGTAAACCCTTTCTCAGAAAATATCCCTTCTAAATTAAGTATAGTCATCCTGATTTCTTTTCCCCAAGCAGGTTCCTCCTGTCATCAACGTCCCCGCCCGAAGCGGAGCCATCAACTTTGAGGACAAAGCTGAACCAGCATCAGTTCAGGGTGCTGAGACCCCAAAGGCTGAAATGCCCGAGCAGTCGCCTGCCAAAGAAAAGAAGGCCCGACCAGCAATAGAGTCGTCATCCCTCAGACCCATAAGCGTTCGCGAGAAGCTAGCGTGGAGAAGGTGACTCCTGGATCGGGGTCTCTTCAGGCACCGGATGCCACTGGGCTGCCCGCCACACGCGACCCACCTCGCCCTGAAGATCAGGTACCAAGCATTATCGTATTCGGGCGTTTATTTGCAGCTTTTGATTACATAACCAAACTTAAACATGTTCGGGAGATTTCTCATCGGGAAATTCATCCAACCCCACCACCGTCAAAGCCTTCCTCTATTTCTTGGAAGAAATTTAGAGTCACTCTCCCAACATCCGAGTAAGGACTTTGTCTTGGTCGGTTTTTTGATTGATTAGCTCCCCCAGGAGGAATCTTTGAGTCATTTTTGTTTGGGAAAATATGCCCTCCAAGCTTGCAGCTTCCCCTCCGATCAATCCGTCAGACAAGGAGAAAACTCCCGATCTAGGCGTGACGGTCAAGCCCGATCATGAGGAGAAATCCACAGAGGTTATAGGACCTGTCCTGACACCCTTGGGCCCGATCATCGCTTTGCTTTTCATAGCAGAAGAGCAATGGCGTTCATTAGACGCTCGTGCCTCGACCGCGGAAGCATCGATAACCTAGCTGAAGGCCCAAATCGCCGTTCTCCAGTCCGAGAAAGAAGGTACTTGATTTGTTGGATATGTCTGTTTTTGCTTCTTACCCCACAAACCGTTGTTAATACAATGCCTTTGATCCTATAGCTAACTCCAAGAGCATTGAGGTGCTCTAGAAGAAAAGCTCAGATCTGGAAAGCTAGCTTGCTGCTCAGGAGAATGAAGTTGCCGATCTCGCTGCTCGTCTTGAAGCTTCAGAGAAACGTGGCCTAACCCTGGACGGCAAGCTCTTGGAGGGTGCCGTTGTTGCAGAGACACACACCGTTGGAGCCTTGAAAAGCCATGTTCTAGAGCTTGACACCGTGCTGCTCTCTCAGGGCTTCAAGTGTTCGGCTTGGGAGGCACATGCTTTATTTGATGACCTTGCTCCATTGGTGGATCCCTTTGTCAAGAAACTTGGCCTTCATTTGACCAACTCCGAAGGCTCGTCCTGAACTTTGTGATGAATTCCTGTAATAGAGCAAGAACTTGGTAGTTTTAGTTTGTGACCTTTATTTTATTCGCGAAACATTTGCTTGCATGTCTTTGCGTAATTCATAGAGCTGTTTGGATTTTTATGGCACTTTTTAACTGATAGCTTTAACATAGCTAAATGTCTCGTTGCCACGAGCTATTTTGGAATTGTTTAGTTACTGAGACATGGGCGGCCTTCTGAACTGTGTAACTCCTTGTAGTCATGGTTTTCGGTATTTTTAGCGTTTATGTTTTTCAATTAAAAAGCCTGATTCTTGTGAGGAAGTAGGACCATAGTAGCCCTCGAGCTCTTTTGTGCCATGTAGACATGCTAGAAAAGAGTCTAGAAGTACTAGTTACAAGACCTTTCCCGATCGTGTGGGGAGCCCCCGAGCGTCGCGCTTGGAGTGCGTATAATAGGTCTAAAAAAATTTCAGCGTAGTAGTCCCCGGCTCTTTGTTAGTATATGCAGTATGGTAACAAAGAGTAGAAACAGAATAGAAAAATAGAACCCAGTCCCCGAGCATAATTGCGAGGGTGAGTAAAGTGTGTAGAAATTATCTTTTAGTTTTGTTTGATGCCGGATGTGACGCGGATGATGACTACTCCCACCAAGTGGTTGGATAGGCTTGAACTTGCTAAATTACCTTGACTTAAGCGTAAAATCTGTGTAGTTGATCCATATTCCATGTGTTTGGCAGTATGTCTCCATCTATCCCCGCGATCCTGTAGGCTCCTGGTCTTGCGATGTCGACTACGATGTAAGGCCCTTGCCACGAAGAGGACAATTTAGTCTTGTCCTTGTTGCGTTGGTCTAATTTGAGCACCATGTCACCGATGCACAGGCTTCTATTGTGAACGTTGGCATCGTAGTATTGTCGCAACTTTTGTTGATACTGGGCCACTCTAAAGGCGGCTGCATCGCGAGCCTCCTCGAGGAGGAGCAGCTCATCGGTCCGTCTGTCAGACTCTTCTGTTTCTGAAAACATTGCCACGCGCGGGCTTGTAATCGGATATCAGACGGTAGAATTGTTCGGCTCCATACACCAAGAAGAAAGGTGTTTCGACTGTTGCACGGTTCATGGTGGTCCTCATCGACCATAGTACTGTAGGGACTTCATGAATCCATCGCTTGTCGTAAGCTTGCAATCCGTTGAAGATCCTCTTCTTGATGCCTTGGAGTACAATGCCGTTAGTGCACTCTATTGCCCATTTGTTTTCAGGTGATTTACCAATGACCGATCATGTTTGGTCCCGTGGTCGTAGCAAAAATCAGAGAATTTTTTACTTTTGAACTGTGTTCCATTGTCGGAGATTATCCTGTTTGGGACGCCGAATCTTATGACAATGCTCCGCAGGAATTTGACAGCTGCCTCTTTTGTTATTTTCTGAACCGGCTCGGCTTCAACACATTTTGTAAATGTTTCAATGCCAACGAACAGAAATCTATAACCCCCGACGGCCCTTGGAAAAGGACCGAGGATGTCTATTCCCCATGTGGCGAAGGGCCATGACAAGGGAATAGTGTTTAAGGCTTGCGCAGGTTTAGTTGATTTCCGCGGGAAGAATTGGCATGCTTCGCACTTCTTAACTAACTCGCTTGCGCCTTGAAGAGCTGTAGGCCAGTAGAAGCTCTGTCGGAATGCTTTCCCCACTAGATATCGGGGAGAAGCGTGAGATCCACAGATTCCTCCTTGAATATCTTGGAGCAAACTAATGCCCTCGGCCTGTGTGATGCATTTGAGGAGCAGTCCATTGCGTGCTATTTTGTATAGTCGTCTGTCAACCAATTGATAATTCTTGGCTTTACGATGGATTTTCTTCAGTGTCGCATCATCGTCGGGTATAGCTTGGTTTTTGAGGTACGCTCGGATTGAATCCATCCAGTTCTCCTCGTTTCCAACTAGAGTGGCAGCTCGAGCCGTATCGACCAACATATACTCCTTGATGGATTCGTTGGATGTTGAGACTGTGCCTTTGCCAGACGCAGTTTTTTGGTTCGGTAAAGATACCGACACAGATGGTTTAGCAAGAACTTCAAGTAACACGTTACTTGGAAGCTGTGTGCGTTCGGCAGCTATTTTCGCCAGCTTATCTGCATCACTATTGTACTCCCATTTGACGTGTCGCACTTCAAGTCCATCAAATTTGCTTCCAAGTATTTGGCCATGACATCGCTTCACGCGCTGTACTCCTTCATAACTTGTTTTGTGGCTAACTTAGAATCCCCTTTCACGAGTAGCCTCTTAGTGCCTAGAGATGTAGCTATGTGAAGCCCTTTTAATAGCCCTTCATACTCAACAACATTATTAGTAGGGGTTGGATCAACAAAATTGATTTGTAATGCATACCTGATAATATCATTGTTTGGAGAGATAAGGACCACCCCAGCCCCCGCGCCTGCTCTACAAAATGCTCCATCATAGAACATGGTCCAGTGTTCGGGATTTTGGGCACTTTCTTCAGGTTCGGGATTAGTCCATTCTGCGATGAAATCTGCCAGAGCCTGCGACTTGATGGCAGTTCTGGGTATGAACTCGATTGGTCCCGGGCTCGGGCGTTCGCCATCTTGGTGGTCTCCTCGGGGATCCCGTAGAGTTTAGCCACCGTCTTCGGGTTCTTTTTGGCTAGTTCCTCCGCCGTCCACTCGTCCCTGCAACCCTGATTGAAGGCTACAATCACCCGATCATCCACCATGTCAGGGATGGTGTTACGGGTGTCGCTGAATCGGCGGATGTAGTCCCAAAGAGATTCCCCGGGTTTCTACATACAGTTGAGCAGATCTCCCTCGTGTCCGGGGCATTTGTAGGTGCCTTGGAAATTGGCCTCGAACGTCTCCCGAAGATGGGCCCATGACTTGATACTAGTCTCAGGCAGGTTCATAAGTCACGTTCGGACTGATCCTTGCAGGGCAGTTGGCAAGTAGTTGGCTTTGACGTAATCGTCTCCCCTAGTGGCGTCGATGATCATGGAATAGATCTGGATCCACTCGCGGGGGTTGGTCATTCCATCATACTTTTCGATGTTAGTAGGACGGAACTTCTCTGGCCATCTAACCTTGCGCAGGCCTGGAGAGTACGCAAGGCACCCCCAGTGCCCGTTCGGGAGTCTCGTGGTGGAGAGTCTGGATGGGACCGGTAGTAGCCCTCACATGCTCAGTAATCTCGGTTGTAGTTGAGAGTTTCCCGAGCGTCGTGATTTCTGCGATTGCATTCGAGCTGCGGCCTCATGTCACGCCCCTCGTGTGGGCGATACCGAGGATGTCCGTTAACAGATCAGGAGCGAACCCGTGCCTATTGGACAGAGCTGGAGGTGCGGCAGCGGCGGCCTCTAGCCGTTCCTTGGCCTTGTCCGCTGCTTCCCGAGCCTTCTTGGCAATTGTGGCCATCGGGGTTCCCTCAGCCATAGCTTCCATTGTCTCCAAGAGGGTTCGGATCTGCAGGTTGTCCTGTTCGACTGCCCAGAAGTTGTTGTTGAGGTTTCGGGAGCCAACAAGGATGGAGTTATCAACGTACGGGACTTGGCCGTCTGAAGGGTTGGTGCGTTGCTGAGACGAGGAATCAGAGGCCTGCGCGAGCTGGACGACTTAGCGGTAGCACTTTCCGCGTTCCCAGTGAGCACGTGGATGCGACGGTCTTTGGGCTGTTCTGACCCATTGCTTGATCCATTGTAGTCGAGATCCAACTGCGCAGTGCGATCAGCAATGTCTTCGGGAGTTGGATCCCCGAAAGTGGCGAAAACTTCTTGACCGGCGCATGTAAGATCGGGATCATGGATCCCTGTCAGCTTGAGCTCGTAATCGCCTTGGTGCTCGAACACGAGATTCCCAAACCGGATCGACCGTGCAGACACTAGATGGCTTGGAGTGTAGAGATCGGAAGCAGAGGTGGAACTCCCGATGGCTTCCGACTTGATAGAACTGGGCATGTAGGGCATCGATAAACTCGACGCGTCAGTGAACCAGACTCCGTTGACGATCGGCATGATCTTTCTTCACGCAAGGGCCCCTACCTGGCGCGTCTCTATCGAGGTTGTACTCGATAGATATTTGTCCAGCAGGCACCCCGCTTCGTGCAAAGATTGATCACAGTAGATGAACAAAGAGACTCGGGATTTTATACTGGTCCGGGCCCTCGAGATCGAGTAATAACCCTACGTCCAGTTGCTTGCTTGTATTAACTCGGCGAGTACAGATTACAATGGTGTAACAAATATTCTCGGGTGGATTGGCTAAGATTGGGATACCCTCTACGTGCAGGACCCCCCACTATTTATATCCAGGGAGACGTGACTTACAAGACAAAACAGACCTAAACCTAGTAGGACTCTAACTATCATCGGGCTTTCCTTCTGCGATCCAGCTATCGTGTCTTGTTCGGAGCCTTCTTCGTTTGGAGTCAGTAGTCGGCAATCCTCGTGATCGGACACTAACACTTAGATTTGTTAAATTCATTGGTTTTTTATGGTGTCGTTGATCTCTGGCGGGCATCATCAATGATCATTGATGTCTTCATGGTTGTTGTGTCGCAGGTTCCAATAAGATGTAGAGGGGGGCGCAGATGGTGGAACCCCTGCAAATTCAGGAGGATCTGCCGCTTCAGGAGTACGATATGCTGGAGAGGAGGGTAATGCTTATACCACGCAGATCACGTGTCTCATTCATTAGTTTTCAAAAAATGTGTGCCGGATGTGGTAGAATAGCAATGAGCACCCATTATCAGCGTGTGTTGATGCACATTTAATTTGCAGGAGGGAATCACGCGCTTGGAACTATGGAGCATGCAGGAGAGTCTTCTGGACATAAAGGTATGCTGCATTTGGTCGAAGTTTTAGTCTTGTTGTTAGTCACAGAGTTTCAGTCTCCTATAGACGTATTAGTATTAGACTTTTAGTCTTGCCATCAGACCAGCCATTCATCGGTTAGCTGTTGTGTAATGTGGACTTTTGTATTCTTAACTTCACATAGTACCATGCATGCATCTCTAGCTTCTGTTGGATTACTGTTCTTTTATTGTTTTCTTTGTTTTGCACTTGGAACAGTACAATGCATCTGTTTGTTGTTCTGTAACATTACTGGTTTTTTATTTTTTTCTTTGTTTTTGCTATAGAATAAATAGTGATAAAGAGGAGGTTCTAATCAGATGATTTGAAGATCACCATCTTTCTGGAGTTGTTGGTGAAGATAGATCATCAAGTGCGGCATCTTGGAGTTTCAAGAGAAGTTGCTCTGAGGCTTGGTGTGTCTCAAAGATTAGTACAAGTATGGCAATGTTCAAGATTACGGTGCCATACATGGAGGTAAAAAATAAATTGGTAAGAAACTGTTGTCGCAAAAGAATAGAAATAGATATGGAAGCCATAAAATCTGTGCTTTTGAGTGAGTGCATGATCTTCCAAGATCTAGCTAATGCACATGGTGTGAAGAAGACCACGCTTTTCAGCCGCTGTAAAGAAGGTTATTTCCGGGCACACCAATGATCTGGAGTTTAGTTTGACTGATGAGAATAAGAGGGCTCATGTGCGGTACTGCTTGTGCGCCTACCTGCTGGTGGCCAACTAGGCCGGCCCATTACCGTGGATCAACGGCTGCTGGGCTGCCAGGCCAATTCTAGGTCGTGCACCAGGTGCTGCTGCGATGACGTCAGCACATCTTGTAACTTTGTATATTTAATTTTTTTATTTGAGATCCAAAATATATGAATATTAATATATATTTCGATCATCTAGACGAGCTCTTCGCCATGGTCACTAACCACTACCTGCTTCCCCCGTCGCCTGACCCTCCCCAACTGCCATCCTCCACTGCTTGGCGACCCGTGCCCTCGCAAGCTCGCCTTAGCCGCCCCCAACCCCCCGCTCCACTGGGTCGGCCACCGCCCATGGCTAAACCTCTTTCCTGGTTGGCTGCTTCGCCCACAACCCGTTGGAGATGGAGGATATTGTCGGGGGAGAGAGGATGAGATGGGCCGGTGTAACTTCCATCGGGCCTTTGTTGCTTCTCTCTTTTTTTTCTTTTCTTTTCTGACTTCCTTCGTCCCCTCCTCTGCCTCGTTTCTTCCAAATAGGGAGGCTCTCGATTTATTCTTAATCATTTAATTTTTTTGAAATTAGGATCTCAAATAAAAGTCACCACTGATCATCTGTAACAACAGAACACAAAAACGAGGTTCAAGCTTTAACAGAACATGGTAAATCAAAGGTAAAAACATACCATTTTCATTATTCAACTGAAATAGCATCCCCTGATAGACATAAAAAAGCCGTGACAATATTTATGGATCTCATATCGAAGGTGCAAGTGAGGAAGGCTATAACATTATTTCCAGATAATGGAACAAAATAATGTGAGATGACATGGTAGCACAAGATCGTACAGTCAACATCAAGTGCATAGAGTGTCACTGATTCTGTATTTTTCTTGCCGATGCAATCACTAGCACAAAGAGGACAGGTGACTGTTCTATAGCATCTTTACATTTGATCCCAAACTGACAGTAATCACGGTCGATGGTAGAAATAGGATCACCACCATCTGGACGAACAAAGTTACCTTGGGTCCTTGATGTCTCTGTTTACCAGAGATGGTATGTTTATTAGGAATCATCGATACAAATAACTTATCTGTAGTTACCAGGAGAAGGACACACATTGAAGAAGGCTTCGACTAGAAAGATGACTGGAACCTTGAGAAAATCGGTTTTGTTGTACCGAATGGAAACAGGAGATAGCCGGATAGGTAATATGTTCCAACAGAACATCTGGACCTACATTATTCCAGCCCATTCCATGTTTAGATACCTGCGCGCACTCTTGCAAAGCATCCTATGATGCGCCACCAAATCAGTCTCGTCATGTATATCAAGTCCATAACAAGGATCATAGTAATCAGCATAGTCATCAAGGTCCAAGTAAGTCCACCGTTTAGTGTACTTTCTAAGACGATATTCTCTAATTGGACTCGCTTGCTCAAAGTCCTCGCATTGACCATAAAAGACACTTGTTGTGAATAGCTTCTTTGTCTTGACCCCTAGCACATTTAGCCCGCATGACATCATCAAAGTCGATCGATCCAGTAGCAATTGCGTATGTCAAGAGACTCCAAGTGGGGGCAGTTATCGAGGATAGCCGCCAGTCCTTCATTGGTGAGATGGTTCCGGAAGAGCTGCAGGGAGGATAGCTCGTGCATCATGGCAATCCTCATGGCTTCCCTGTCAGGCTCGTCAGTGTCTCTCCACCATGGGCGGTGGTGTCTCAGCCTCTCAGGTGCTTCAGCCGTGGGCAAGCGCGGGCAACAACCTCTAACACCCCCCTGCTAAGGAGGTTCCAACAATTTGAAAGCTGAAGCTCCTCCAGCAGAGGGAACATCTTTATGGCCTCCATAAACCCTTGATCCGAGATTCCATGGCACGCAATTAGGATCAGGCTCTTGAGCAGTGGCGCCCTGCAAACGTAGATAATCAAAATCCTTGGCGGCGGATCGTATACCTAATCGAATAACCCAAAATAGATAGAGAAATATTCTTACTGATGCGAGGACGAGGAGGAAGCCATCGTTGTCACTGGGACACTCTCCCCAGAACGCCCGGCACTGCCCCTGGCTGCGCAGCACGGCAACCGTGGCCATCTCGTCGAGATTGGCCAGCCCCCGGTAGGCGAGATCGGCGTGCCCGCGCATGTCGATGCGGCGCCAGAGCTCGGGCTCCTCACGCGAGGCGCGGCGCCAGAAACGGCATACCTTGTCGGCGCCCTCACGCTCGGGGGCTGGCGCCGGGACGACCACTCGGCGTGCTCGGCCCTCACGCTCGGGGGCTGGCGCCGGGACGACCACTCGGCGTGCTCAGCCCTCACGCTCGGGGGCTGGCGCCGGGACGACCACTCGGCGTGTCTTGCAGGACTCCGCCGGCCCTCACGCTCGGGGGCTGGACGCCGAAATTAACGTCGGATGATTTAGCCAGATGCTCCTTGACTAACCCTTGGACCGATTCCTTCGGAATCGCTTCAAGGCTCGGGGGCTACGGCCAACGGACGCACCTCGCGGCGCATCCGTTGATTGTCTGACGACTTCAGAACAAGGCTACTAACCCTTGGACCGATTCCTTCGGAATCGCTTCAAGGCTCGGGGGCTACGTCCAACGGACGCACCTCGCGGCGCATCCGTTGGGTAAACGGCTTTTTTTCTCTCCAGTATCACGCGGTTTCGCTTCCAACTGCAGCAGGCTCGACGCTCATCGGACAGCGCGACCTCGCCGACTTGTCCCTCAACCACGTACTACTCGGGGGCTTGTCGGGGGTAGACCCCCAGGGGTACCCAGAAGGCGGATTGGCCCAACCAGCAAGGGGCGGCCCAATCCGAGTACATCTGGATCGGTTTGTCGGACTGGCTGGCCCACCAGTCGGGGGCCCACCAGTCGGGCGAACCGAATGGGCGCGACGACGCGCGCAGCAAGGAAAGCACACGGCGTATCCCGCAAGAAGCTCGGAGATCAGGATAAACTAGCCGGAATTGTAGGGAAAGATATCTGTAATCGTTATAG
>CM014271.1:54087628-54107268 GCA_004135705.1 Alloteropsis semialata
ACGTGGCTGCATTTATATAAATATGACATCTGAAGCATTTGATTCTAATTTACTCTTCGTAGTTTCCATGCTCATGATTATTGTTTCGCCATGCTTATCTGTGTTTGATTGTATGAACAAACACCTTCCTCGGCACCTGTCTCTGTTTTATAATTTTTCTGTGCATTGTGGAACAGAGCATGTTTAATTCGATACCAATTGTCTTGTACATAGAACTAGGCTATGAAATAATTTTTTTGGGCTACCATTGTTTTGGTCATTGCTACAACAATTATTGTCTTGTTGGAATTTACCCATGCAGTTATTGCCTTCATTAAGTTCGTCTTTGCTATTTTCTTACCATTCAATGGCTTCATTTGATTAACATTTGGTCTATTCAAAAAGCCAAAAAGGGCGTGTAATAAGCAATGATGCTGTTATATATTAAATATTGTGTACTGCAGCATGCAATGTGTATTTAGTGAATAATCTAATTTATTAAATTAGGAAGCTATTTAAGGTTGTTTTCCATAATCTAGATGCTCTTCAAGCAGTCGTGTATTAGCAGTGTTACCAATTACTCCAACTTAAGATGGAAATGGTTGTCGTCAATGAAATGAAAGGCTTTTCTTTTGGGATATATTAATCAGGACCACTTAAGTTGATAGTTGGCAATGCTAATGATTATTGGGCACTGTAAGAACACATTGGACTGCATCAGTTTCAAAGAAGTAGAAGAAAATCTTTGACAGGGAAAACCAAATATGCAGTGGATCCAGTGGTGGGATGCACCAAGTCTGCACACTATAGTATTCATGTAATGGGAAAAAGTCTGTACATAACAAATGGACTAAGTTTTGATGTTTCTTAACATGGAATAATTGCTTCAAACTCATGAATAACCTGCTGCTTGATCAATTTTACTTGTTTCCATTACTTGACTGGGACTTTGGCCAAATGGCCAGGTCATTGATTCGAAGTTTTCCATCTTTGTATTTTTCATAATTAGTGTGCCAACTACAGGAAAGAAAACTAGTTTGGATTTGTGTGAAACTAGGTTTTATATTAGCACACTTTCGGAAAGCTACTTATTGATCATTGCCGACTTTTTTTTTACTTCCTAATATTTCCAACTCAATTCACAATTGTCGAAGTATCTGTCAAATTGACTGTAGTTCAGTGACTTGGTGCTACTTTAACACTCTGTTGCGAATTTGTTGTTTAATTATTTTAATGGAACGCTATCACTGAAATAACTCCTGGAGATTTGTAGTTATTGTTCTCGCCCTAGAATAGTATAACATGAGTTTTGAATTTGTTGAATTTATGATGATATGAATCACAGATGTGCAAAGGGATGCTGAATGTTTTCTCCATATCTTGTCTTACAGGCAAGCTGGCTGCCAATGATGCTCCAAGTACTCATAGCAACCAGAACAGTCGTTCAGTAAAAGTTCCAAATCTGGATGAGATTCGCTCGTTCATTGAGAAAAAGAATGATGCTGAAATGTACTTATCGCACTTCATCTACATATTTTAAAGTTTTCTAACTACTTACTGGATCTTGCTTTTACCTGTAGAATTAAAATGCAAAGCAGAACAAAAGCACAAGAGTTACAAGCTACCAGGAAAGCCATGAAGGAACAGCAAATGATGGTAAGGCAGATTGAAAATGAGCAAAAGAAGAAAGTAAGTTCTTTTCTTAATGCGAACAATCTATTCTTTTCACTGAAAATATATTTTTTTATTAATGCGAAAAAGTTTTCAGTGTTGTAACTAATGTTGCAATTAATGGTAAATTTGTTGAGAAAAAACGACAAGGAAAATCTATATTGACCATATATCTTATGGTACATTACTGATTTAGATAGGGCTAGGTTTTCTTCCATTGATGAAATAGTTATTTCTCCTGATGTTATTTGTATTGGCTGGTTTTTAGTCATTATCTGGTGAGTGAAGATGGTTTCAATTTGATGGAGGTTATTTTGAAGTTGAGACATGACTGGAAACTGGTTGGGTCTTACTGAAAGTCGATTGAAACTTACTTTTTTTTTAATTTCTCATTAGACGCCAGGACCTTTTTTTCCTATTGGCGAAGGTTGTAATAAATTAGCACATGTGTTGGTAGTAGTGCTGTGTCTGATATTCTAAATAACTTCTACAACATTACAGGATAGGGAACTTAAGCATATGAAAGAAAAAACTGAGAGGGAAGCAAAACGTATCGAGAGAGAAAATAAGCGGCTAAAGAAGCATCAGGAAGAAGCAGATAGGGCAAAAAAGAGGAAACAGAAGGAAGAGGCTGAGTCGAAAAGGCAGGCTTCCACTAAAAAGCAAGCAAACTTCATGGAATGTCTTTTCATAAGAAAACCGAATAGGAACATGGAAAGCTCTGGTAGTCACCATTTGGAGAAGCCTACATGTTCAAAATCATCAGAAATTATTGAAGAACTCGCCATTGCAGCTACATCAGCAATGGACTGTACATTATCTCAAGCAAATCACTTGAAAGTGGAGGAATTCTGGGTGTAAGTGATAATTTACTGCATCTGCATCTATTTGAAGTTTTCAGTTAATAATATATGCTAGCATAGCATACAATTAGATTGCTACTTGGCAGTTAATCCTATGAAACATCTTTTAATCTTAACTACTAAGCTGACCATACAATCAGGTTGCAAGCTTGTATGCTCAATAAATGTGAACATTTTTATTGCCCTACATTTTCACTATATTCTAGTTGAAAAATTTAAAATGCCAGTCATGATTAGTGTGATGTATTGATTTATCAATGTGGAGAGCAGACAGATCACATGAGAATCATTATAGATTGCTAAGTTTATTGTGACCTTACAATGCAGGGCACATGTTTCTAGATGGAGGAAACTCTGTCAGCAGAACAGATTGCAGCATTGGGGTGTTAGGAGAAGTCCTAAGGTTCAGTTGTTTCTTGAGCTAAAACTGCAGAAGTCATCTGTAAATGCACCTTCAGATAATATGTCGACTACAACAAAAGAACAATCATCTCAGGAGAGCAGAGGAAGCCATGATTTCAACAAACTTCTTGATGAACTGAAAGCACCACCTCATGAGAAGAGTATCTTTTCTAGAACTGCTCAGAATAGCATATCATCTTCAGTTCTTTTTGTGAAGAAGCTTTTTCAGTTTGATAGAAGCTTTAGGCCAGCATATTACGGTACCTGGAGAAAGAAGAGGTATGCTCCAGATATTATGTATAATTACATAGATTTCTTTATATAGATTTTTCTTCTGTTTTATTGAAATAAAAAAAATTCTACTTAGGATAGCATAGTTGAATTCAACTGGTGTTTTTTATCCATGTTATGCATAAAGACAACATTTTCATATAAAATGGGTTCTACAGCTCTACAGTTAGTGCAAGGCAACCCTTTAAGAGGGATCCGGAACTCAATTACAATGTTGAGAGTGATGAAGAATGGGAAGAGGTATTTTCTCTTTTTCCCTTTGTTTGCCGTGGAGAATAATTCTCAGTATATATAGTCTTGATGCAGGAAGATCCTGGTGAATCGCTATCCGATTCTGAGGAAGATGATAAGACTGTGAATGAACATGATTCCATGATTGATGTGGAAGAGGAAACTGAGAACAGTTTTGTAGTTCCTAATGATTATCTTTCAGAGGATGAGGTATAGCTTTCCTGAAACCACTTCTAACCTTCTGAGCATGTTAATTTCATCTTTCTGTTACATGCTGCATTTACTTGTTTTGATAGGTGGGCAACATTCTATGGATATATCTAAGGTCCCTAATTATGAAACCATAATAATAAAGGAAATTCAAATAATGGATTGATGCAGTTGCTATGGATGATTGAAACCATGGGTTATCTAAATTTGCAAGTTATTAAGTTAATTTACAGTTGCTGAATTTTACCGTTCTATGTATAGGATGCTGCTATTAGTGTCTTGTAGGATATTCTTCCGAACACTTTTATCGTTGTAAATTGTTACTAAAGATTACAGCTCAATTATTGTCATGTGAAAATTCTGTTATTTATTCCTTCATGTGTGATTGGTTCTTCAGAGCCTTCTTTTCTTTTATGTAGGGCGTGCAATATGAGGCTGTATCTGGCAACTTTGATGGAATCTGCAGTATGCTGAGCAACCCTGGGGCTGCAGATGAGGAACTTGATGTTCTACTGCAAAGGCAGGAATTTCTTCATGATGCCACAGAACATGCTCTCATAATAGACAAGCCTTTAGTCATATCCAACCTAGACCATAGGAAACTTGACCTACTGAAAGCAGCAGATATCACTGCAACACTGAAGGTAGAGAATGTCTGCTTGCAAGCTCTTTGTATGAAGAAATACCCCAGTGGCCCCCTCATTGATGTGCCTGTGGTTGTTCAAGTGACCATGGAGGATCAAGAACTTCTCCGACCAAACAAAAAGAGCCACAGAACACATATAGCATCCAAATCCATTTCAGATTCAGACATGCCAGAATTTGTAAGTTTCTGGGAGGCATTTAGATGGCACTATTCTCTGAAGATTTCCTATTAAATCATGCTGTTATGCAGGCCGAACTAGTTACATTATGTTCTCATGGGATGGGCAAATTGGTGGAGTTATTACACAAGAGATTTCCATTTGTCTCTAAGGTGCAACTGAAGAACAAAGTTCAGGAGATAGCTGAGTTTACCCATAACCGTTGGCAGGTATTTTGCTTTTTTGCACTAATTTTTCTCTGAATCTGTGTAGCTATATTTTCGCTATATGAAATAAGAGTATCGTTCTGAACAGGTTAAGAAAGATATCTTGCATCAGTACAATATATGTCCTTCTCCAGGTACTCAAGTTATACTTTACTTTCAATATTATCTTTGCGAGTGATACTTTCTCTGTTTCAGAAATGTGATAGTGTTGCTATTAAACAATTAGGTTAGATATCTCATCTATCAGATACCCATCCAAGTATGGGTGATGTTGTGGTGTTTAAATCAAGCTTTCTGACATGAGTGCCAGATTTAGTTGTGTTTGTGAACGGATAGTGTTCAACAACTTTACTCTTATAAACAACCAAAAGTAGCTATTGTTTTACCCCCGCACTGTTACACTCTGTGCTTTCTGCAGTGATATAATGTAATGTCATGCTTTCTGTGACAGATAAAGTTGGAATCCCAAAATGGCAGAGCTGCACGAACAGGGCAAGACAAGCGAATCTTCTCCCTGTTCCGCCCTGAAATCTGAAGTGAGCGGACAACAAATCACTGCCCAAGGATCCAGAAGCAGCGCACCGCATCCTGTTCCTTGATAGTTGAGATTACTGCCCCAAGTAGCCAAGATCGCCGGCTGTCAGCAAGACTTGGTGTAGGACTGCACGTGTATATTTGTCAGTTATACGGCCGATCCATGCATGCAGTTGCCTAATTACGGTGCTGCATGCCTCGTGTCGCTGCCATGCATGCTCATCTGCCGAGGAGCAAAAGATAATCAAGGGCACATTTTCGTTAATGGAGGATCATGACTTCATGAGGTGGTTGATGCATGCATGTATCAATAGATAAGCATGCACGCTGTCAGCAGGTAATAAATTGATACTGGAATAAAGGGCCCTATGACTTCATTCGGAATAAAGGGCCCTATGACTTCATTCTAAGTCATACTTTTCAAAATTTGACCAAATCCATGAATGCTGCACACACGCATGACTATTTTATTGTAGTACAAATAATTCCATTGATATATATAAGGAGGAAAATATACACACCGGAGAGTAAATTTTGTGTTTCGAATTAGGTATATTTAGATGTTAAGAATGTAAAAAACTTTGGCCGCACCATGCATACACAGGGACAACTGCCCGTTATAAAATTCATTTCTTGTTATACAATGTCGCTCCTCTTATCTCTAGAAAATTATTTCGCATGCATGTGCCAAATACATTTTACTACTTATTGAACTTGAACATGTTATACTAAACATGCATGATGATCAGCAGTGGAAATACAATTTTCCTTCAGGAAGCTAATAATTTGCGCATGCTGTGGAGAGGGAATTGCATTAAAGGCAGATTTATTTAATTTGCGTCAAAGTTAAATGCTTGCATGCATGCCGCCGGAAATGGTGAGCTAGATTTGGGAGAGATATTCATAAGTGTTTAGGAGAGAGACAGACATGCGAGCGTGCAAAGATTTCGGAGAGATATACGCATGCATGGATGTGGTGACAAGTTGATAACAAAAGAGCTAGCCTTGCTATGTTCACCGACACAATAAAAAATTACCTTTTACATGAGTGGATGCGTATGTGAACCTATGGTTATAGGAATATTATGCTACAACCGAGTGTACTAGTAGCAGTAACACGTATTTATGATCTGTGAGCAGTATATTTTCCATTTGTGAGCAGTATTTTTCACAATTTCGAGTAGTACTTTCTCACAATTGCTCCTATATATCCCAAACAATAAAGCTAAGCCAATAGAGAAATAAATTTTTCTAATCAGCTTTTAATTTTTTTCTAGCTGTCTAGGGGAAGTTATTTCTTTATTGACTTAGCTTTACTGTTTGAGATATATAGGAGTAATTGTGAGAAAATACTACTCAGAGATGAAAAATATACTACTGCTGCTACTAGTAGTACACCAGGGTTGTAGCACAGTAAATTTCTATCGTTGTAACAAGAAGTAAATAACTAAAATTTAGAACCATAAAAAACTTAATATTGAAGGAGTAGTAAATCAAAGTAGTAGCTATTTGAGTTTAGTTTTTTACATAATGCACACAAAATCTGGTCAAAATAAAGAAATCACATAATCAAGACCTAATTGCTTGAATTTCAATACCATGTGCAAAAACTCTAAATCCATATTCAAAGATTTTGACAAAATCAAAAACTCCATGAGACACAAATTTTTAAATTCTTGACCTCAACCCATCCTTCGCTCTGGTTGGATCTTGTTCGTCATCGCCCGTTACCTGGTATTAAAAGGTTGTGGTAGTAAATTAGTAATTGTAGAGAAGTAGATAGTATTTGGTCAATAGGTTTTGTTTTTGCCTTTAGAAGGCTATCGCCTCTCTGCCCTGCAGATCCTCTGCACATAAGAAACAGAGGAGTATTTTTCACAATTCTGAGTAGTACTTTCTCACAATTGCTTCTATATATCTCATACAGCAAAACTAAGTCAATAAAGAAATAAAATCATCTAATCAGCTTTATTTTCTTTAGCTGACTAGGGGAAGTTATTTCTTTATCGACTTAGCTTTACTGTTTGAGATATATAGGAGTAATTGTGTGAAAATACTACTCAGAGATGAAAAATATACTACTGCTGCTATTAGTACACCAGGGCATTAGCACAGTAAATTTCTAGCATCATAATAAGAAGTAAATAATTGATATTTAGAACAGTAAAAAAAACTTAATATGGAAGGAGTAGTAAATCAAAGTAGTAGCTGTTTGAGATATATAGGAGTAATTGTGTGAAAATACTACTATATACTACTGCTGCTACTAGTACACCACTAGTACACCAGGGCATTACCACCACAGGGCATATGCATCATTTGAGCAATTGGATGGACACTGCAATGCACAATTTGGTTAGGTCAGATTACAAATTCGAATCCACACTAAACAAGCATTACTGATGTGCACATGGAAGTAAAATTGGAGATTAGAAAATCAACAAATCTGCACGCAGTGGTTAACTGATACGGAGGAGTTGTACCTTGACAGACACAAATCGATGCACCAGAATGTCAATCTGTATGTGGCCGTAGTAGTACTCCTGAATCTGACTCTGAGAGTGCCATCAGTGGTACTGAAGACGGGGAATAATTTGCAAACCATGTGGTCCTCGTCGACCAGATCGCACACCCACTTAAATCAACAGATGCAAAATCAAACTTCCCTGCCGAAAATAAGCAATGCAAAATTAGTGAGATGAGTTCGAGCAGCACAACAATTAAAGAAAAATAAACATGTCCACCACACGATCGTTTCAAATGGATGAAATTCACCACCAGATGATGTGCGATATGATGATGGCGCCCTGCCCTACCCACAAGCGAGACTATAGAAGATTGAAACGGATCAGAGATCTCAGAACTAAGGGGTCCGAGGGGAGATGGAGGGCAGCGGCTAATAACCTGGACATGCATCGGGCCAGAGGGCAGGGGCAGCCCGTCACCATGAACTGCCACTACTAATCCATTCTAGATCCACGGAATTAAAACAAACTTACCGAGAGGGACGCATGGATGCGCTGCGGCCCACCAAATCGGAGCATGGCTGCCACCCTCCTGCGCATCCCACCAAATCGGAGCATGGCCGTCGTCCTCCTTACCATTTGAGACTGTTACCTGGACGTCGCCATGGCGCCGATGCTAGGTAGAGCAGTGCGCCGTATCTTGGGAAACATCGTGCCGCCGTGCCTGCGAAGAGGTGCCGGCAGTAATGCTTGAAACGCTCATGACCGTATCGCCATTGCCGGGGTCCAGAAACCAGGGAGTAGGAATTTAGAGCAAGTATTATAGAGCCATGTAAGCCGGCGAAATACCAGAACACGTCAGCACCACCATCCGACGTGGGAGAGAGAGAAAGCAGGAGAGAGAGTGAAACGAGCGACTCGCGAGGCGCCGAGCTGAAGCGGGCGAAATGCCCTGTATTGGCCGCTCGCCGCTGGTTCGAGGCGCCGAGCTGAAGCGGGCGAAATGCCCTGTATTGGCCGCTCGCCTCTGGTTCTCCAATCTCGTTCTCCCACGTTGCAACTGTGCTGGACAGCGCATTAAAAGAGCATGGGACCTACCACCACCGCTCAGCAGCTCAGGTGAGCTGGAACTCCTTGCAGCCGGCGAGCGGGCGTTCTTATTAGCCCTGCTCTTAGGAGTGTTTTAATCCCGCATTTGCAGGCACCATAAATGATTCTAGGAACGAGGGTCTTTTATTACGTGAATTTTTACGGTCATTTACAGTAATTACGGTCGCGTGATTCTTTTCTGTGTGTCGCCGGAATTGAGCGGTCCTCCGCCGTGGCGTTGAATATTATTCAACGCGATGGGTGCTGAATATACATTATATATATATATATCTCTACTCCTAAAACGTACGAAGTTCGGCCTTTTTTTTTGTGCGACAATTATTTCGTCTTCGTCCTTCGTCACTTCGGTACGAATCCACGAAATCCCGCGAGGCTGGCCGGGCGACCCGTTTTCTCCGTCGGATCATCGTGAGCGCCATCCCTTCGCGCATGTCCAGCCCAAAAATCCGCTCCCTCCGCAAACCTTCCATCCTCGTGACCCACGCCTGTCCCTTCCAATCCGAAAATCTTGCATGCCCCCGTCGAAACCTAGCCGCCGCCGCTGCCGCTCCCTTACTTACCATCCCATTCTCTTCCAAGATGAGCTGCTGTTGCCCGCTTCCTTCCTACGACCTAAGGTGATGCACTCTGCCGCCCATCCCGCTATGAGTTCCGCCATCCTGCAGGACCTCGCCGCCGACTTCTCCCGTGCGCTGAACCAAACCACACCCCCCCCCGGCGCACATCCCCATGCTCCTCCGTGAGGTGCTCGACTCCTTCCTCCGCACCCGCGCCGCCAAGGCCGAGGCCAAGCGTCCGCGGAGGGCCAGTGCCGGGGCGTGCTGGAGGTGGACACCGTCATGGTGTACTACGACGACCTCACGGAGATGTACATGGGCGGGGCTATTGGGACCGGCACCGTGGCCGCCAAGCTCGGAGATCAAGCGCCTCCAGTCCGGCATCCGCGTGCGGGCGGGGTTCAAGATCGCCGGCGGCCGCGTGGTGAAGGTGGAAGCGCACCCGACCACGGAGCACCCGCGCCAAGCGCCTTCTTAGGAATGGCCTCACCTCCACCTCTGTTACGGCGAACTGATTTTCTTCCTTCGTGGTGAGAATCCATCGAATTTTTTTTCATGAGTATGTCCTGCACTTATTGGGTTGATTAGTCGACATTTTCTTTCTTGCTTCCTTGTTTATGCCACACGTACTTGGGATGCCCAGCATGTGCTCGATGGTTTGTCTCTGCGAAATGAACTAACTGAAGTCATGTGTATCTGATTTGCGAAATGAACTAACGGAAAGGCACGGTGGCCGCGCCGGAGCAGAAGGTCGCTGGCCACTCGGCGACCCTCTTCTGGTGAGGACTTGCCGCAACAGCTTCAACGACGGGAGCAGCTTCTTCGATTTCACCGGTACCGTCCCTTCTTCACCAACGCTAGGAATGGCCCAATGTCTCAACGTCAACGATAGATATTTCCTCAAGCTTCAAATCCGGATGCTTGATTTTTCCGCAATAGGTCCCAGCTGCTTGATCTTTCTGCAATTGGTTCCCATTGCTTGATTTTTTCTGCAATTGATTCCTGCTGGTTGATTTTTCTGAAATTGGATCTGGCTACTTCTAATGCAGTTCCAACAGTACATCTTTCTGCATTTCTGAAAACTGTGTTAAAATGTACTGATTGGGCTTCTTATTTGTGAAACTTTAGTCATTGGGTTTTGATGATCCGTAGTGCTGTAACTTGAGTAGCAGTCTGTGGTGGTAAAATGTAAGACTTCAAAAAATTCTCGACACCAACAAAGCATTCCTTTTTACAGATTATCTTTTTTTGCAAAATTTTTACAGAATATCTGGTGGCAAACATATCTATTGTTGTGGTGCCAAGCATGAGCTTCAAATATCTATATTTGTTCTACTATATGCTTATCGATTCAGCTCTACTTTAAAATTAATTCATGGGTTGTATTACTGATATATTGGGTTAGGCATGGAATTTATTCTGATTGCATGCTTCCTTTGTGTACCAGATTGAAAACTCAATAACTGACTTATTTGTCATATTTATTTATTCTGTAAGTTATTATGATTATTTAAGTGGTTGCTGATTTGTTGATTTCTGAAGGGAGGGAAATTTCTGGAAGAATGGTGCATTGGTGCATGGAAACTGCAAAGCACTAAGGTTTAATAGGTACACTCTTATTTCATCATATAAGAATCCCAATGTGCATGGAAACTGCAAAGCACTAAGGTTTAATAGGTACACTCTTATTTCATCATATAAGAATCCTTTGGCTTCGAACTCCTATAGGCTTTGAGGCTTCTCTTACGTTAAAATGTACTGGAGAAAATGTGTTTTTTGCATATGGTTAGTTTTAATGTTTTTTGTTTTTGGAAAACACATGTTCTATAGTATTTATCACTTCTTGACTGTACAGGATAGTTACAAGGACTTTCAGAGGTGTGATCCAATAGATGGCTTTTCAGCTTTGTTACACGATTGGATAAGGCGTTCTAATATCATCTGGATCGAAGTACCAGATGGCAACTTTAGAATTGTTTCTACATGACTAGGCATTTAGCTTAGCTGCTCATTTTCCCATGCTAAAAAGTTAAAAAACAGTCCAGAGTATGACACTCTTTTGGTTGAACCAGGTATGTCTGAAATGCACAGCACATGCGGAAGACCGCGGCACCATTGTTCATGTCTTCAACAATATAAATTCGGTTGCTCGGTGCTTGCATGCCTAGGACAGATGCAAGGATTATTGCATTGCTTGGTGGGCCATGTACCGAGGGACCTAGAATGGTAAAGATCCATATTTGCTTGCACTAACCTATTTATTTTCCCCAACAGCATAGTATTTCACATACCAATGTTTTAATATAATTTTGTCATACTACTGCTAATTCACTATCGAGTACAGATGAACTTATTGGTACTATAGCTAATCATAGGTATCTGATGCATGTTTGGAATATAGCAGCTTTTCCTGAGCTAACTCTGTATATTCTCCTTTTTCTTTGTAGCTCCCAAAAGGCTTTAAAATGTCTGCTACTATTTTAATCTTATATTACCTACAAACAGTTTTGGTAAGGTTACCTTGGTGCTACTCCTTTGTTGTAGCTTTGGTGACATTTTAGGTTGCTCATGCAATGTTGTACAGTTTGCTTATTTTTTATTGCACAGATCAAATTTTGTATGTGAATATGGCTATTGGAAGCCTTACGACTTACAATTTAGAACACGTAAGTTATGTGTATGTGCGTTTCTGCAAAAATGATTGCCAGCATTGGGGCTAGATGGTAAGTGTCACGATCTGCACATCGTCGACATCTCCTACCTCAAGATACTCAATCACAATCTTTGACTGAAAATAAAAGTAGTGAAATTCTGTAGTAAATTACCTTAAATTATATTATTTGGTGTCATTCCTTAGTTCTTTCTTAAAAGAAATGTTTGCAGTAGTGGTGAAAATTAGTGCTAGCAGTAAAAAGCTATACCTTTTACAAATTTCCTATAGTCGACCCATGTATCCTGTATGTAATCATCCCTATTGTGTTTTCCTTTTTATGTTATATATATACTATCAATGCAAGTACATATGTTTCTGGTTGCAGTCTTTGCATACATGCTAGCCGTGGTTTTCATTTTTTTTTTCAAGTTCCATTTGCAGCCATTCATGGAACAGCACAGAACTGGAAATAGCGAGTAGACAATTGTCATTCCTATTGATGACGAGGTGACATGTAATATTAGCATTATAGTCAACCCATGTATCCTGTATGTAATCATCCCTATTGTGTTTTCCTTTTTATGTTATATATACTATCAGTGCAATTACATGTGTTTCTGGTTGCAGTCTTTGCATTCAGTGGTGTTGTATAATAGAAATTAATATTGATTTGCTTTGTCTGCAGGCAAGAGTTCGTAATCGAGCAAACAGAAGCAAAGTCCATGCATATGTTTGCATTTGCATACATGCTCTCTGTGGTTCTCATTTTTTTTCAAGTTCCATATGCGGCCATTCATGAAACAGCACAGAACTGGAAATAGTGAGTAGACAGTTGTCATTCCCGTTGATGACGAGGTGACATGTAATATCAACACAGTGTTGCATTAACTCAATAAATTACACTCATTTTTTTGTCATCCGTAGCGACGCACAGTCACAAACATATATGTCACTGAATCATTCATCTTATATTCTTAGTGTAGTTGCAGAATCCAATAGCGATGGACAACATGAATTTATACATATGGTGCTTATTGCGATGCAAAATCTATGTCTTTTTATGCGGAACTTATGGTGTTCTAATTTTTTGTTTCCCTCCCGTAGCAACGCACGGGCACGAACCTAGTTTAGACATAAAACTAGCTCTATGAAAGGTCATTACTTTTTTTAACGGCGAGTTTTATTTTTGTGGACTCTGGCATGGCAAAACCTAGAGAACCCGTCGCCATTCGTCTCGACCGTAGACTGGAGCAAATTTGGCCCAGACCGACGGCCCGGCCCGAGCCTCGCGAGTCACGTTCGTCTCCCTCCTAGCCGGCGCCACTGAATCCCGGACCGTATCCTCGGCTCCTCGCCGGTGCCGTACAAGAGTCGTGCAAGTTCTTTCTTCCCACCGAAGCCGGGCGTCCTCGAGCGGGGGCTCGGCCGGAGGTGTGTTTGGGGTGGGCGTGAGCTTTGCGCAGTGGTATTGGTGGTGGTGAGGCCCTCGCCGTCGGCGTGTTGGCGGGGAAGCAGCGCCGCCGGGATTCGGTCGCGCGCGAGTGCGTCGGCGCGTGGGGGAAGAAGAGGGCGGTGCTGGGCTGGGCCGATCGTCGGCCGATGGAGAAGGGAGCGGTTGGGCCGGGCCCATTTGCCGGCCGGTGAAAGAGAAAAAGGAGAGGGCAAAGCGGGCCGGGCCGCCAGTGGAAATGAGAAGGGAAAAAGGGTAGAAAAAGAAAAGAAAAGAGTGGGCCGGACTGGGCCGGCCCATTAGGAGGTTTTGTGGACTGCGGGCTGTATTGAGGAATATGCCAGGGGGTTTTCTGCAAAATGGGCAGTTTTAGGTTTATTTAGGTTTTAATGTTTTTAGAAAATGCATTTCAATTGGGAATAATATTTAGAAATGCATATCTTTTTGTAGGAACCTCTAAAATTAATGAAATAAATTTTATTGCAATAGTTGCATTTTCCTTTATGCATCTAGGTTAATGTTTAGTGTATTAGATACTTTAATAATTATTATCCTTGATTTTAGGATGGAGTTTAAGGGTTTGTTTAATTAGAAAATAGGTTTTAATTAATTATTCCACGTTTTGCATCATGTCGTGTAGACCAGGACCCGTTGCAGCCAGAGTTGGTGGAGGTCCCCGACGATGTCCAGGAGGGGGACGAGGTGGTGTTCAAGGCGGAGACCGAAGCCGTACCGCAAGCCCCAGAAGCCCCTGTTGCTGCAGAGCCGGAGATCAGTGAGCCAGGCAAGCCCCGGAGCATTCCTGTTCCAGTACTAACTTAACTTTTGTTGTCATGGTTGAGCCCAAGTTTGTGCATTAGGTTAGGATAGAATGAATCCTACTTTTGATGCATTATCCATCCTTGTTTAGAGCATCTCTGCCACCTTTTCTAAAAGATAGAGTAGAGTTACTTAGATCTGCTTACAATAGTAGTAAATCAGGTGTTATCCCAATCACCTGCCACTAGGTAATGTTGGCTTAGAGAGCTAAATCTGTTTAGTGAGTCTTTGAAAGTGTCGGGCAGGGCAGATGAATGTTAAATAAGGAATATGTTGGACGTTTTGGGTAACTTGAGTTGGTCCTGCCCACTGGAGAAGTATAGGAGTTGTTGTGGTCTGCCTGTGGTCAAGCTTTGAACGTATTGGGCACATACCGGTATAGGGAGCCGGAAAACTGATGTACTTCTGTGGTACTAACGGTTGAACTGTGACTCACTGTGTCTGGCGAGGAATGTTGGCGGGGTCGTAGTCAGTAATCCACATGCCTTTGCCCGGGCAATGTGTACGGAATGGGGATGCGACCCCGGGCTATGTGGGCACAGTTCAGGCAATGGTGGCCGCAGCGGGAAAGGTAGCTTCGTGTGGCCTTCCGGGGGCGCGCACGCGGCGTGTGTTCCAGGTTTACCCCTGCAGGGTTTGAAATCGATTCGAATCGCCGAGTGTCACGGTTTTGATACACGCTTGATCCTGACAGATAATTTTATTGCATGTTATGTACTGTTCAGCTCTTATGCCTTAATTCCTATTGTTTGGCAGTAATGGTTGGTTCACCTAGCTAAATAGAGTTTTATCTTGTCAATTTGAAATTTGGTAAGTAGATTAGTAGCTAATCAAGCTAAGCTTGCTAGTCAGTTTATTTCTGTTAACTTCACAGCTTTGCATGTCCTTGTAATCCCTTTAGAGTAGTTCGTCGGGTAAGTCTCGCTGAGTACCTTTGTACTCAGGGTTCTTTTACCCTTGTTGCAGTGGAGCCTGAGGAGTAGGTCTTTGCTGGCGCTGTGGTGGTCCGCGGATCCAGACATGTCAGGGCACGACATGGTCTGATGTTAGTTGTTTAATTACCTTGTAAACTGTTGCTGAACCTAGAACCTGTGCGTAATAACTTTAAATGGAGCTACCCTGGTTTATATAAATCTTACCTGTCTGTGTTGTATAATTTACCTGTGCAATATCTGTGATGTTTCCTCTGGTGTTGGGATCCTGAGTATTGGTGATGAGAACAGCTGATAGTGAGAACTCGGTGGAACCTCGGACTTATGCTGACCCAGGTGTGTGACGTGTTAGTGTTTCACACTACAGATCACACCTGAGTCAGTTTAAGTAGGGCTGTTCCGTCACAGCTGGTATCAGAGCTTATATCCTCAGGACATCACAGGTATTGAGTTGAACCCAGTAGAGTGCCCTAGTGGGTAGTTATGAGGTTATTATGAGGTGGCCCTAGTAAACTAACTTCTAGAGTTGTGTATTTACTTTCTGCTAAACTTGCGATTCTGTAACGACGCATCTCCGATCAGGTATGATGGTAAGTTAAATTCAGCAAGATATGATATTATGACTCTGACTTGCACAAGCTTGCTTGTGTGAGGGGCCCGTTCACTGATTGTTCGGGGGCGACCTGTCCATTGGCTAGCCCGTTGGGCTTGTCTTTGAGGCTTGTCGACATCTGCCGCCTGATGTGGAGTGCGGAGTTCCTGCCGTGTGATCTTACTAATCACGGTCGCTTAACCCTGGGGAGTGGCCTACTCAGGGGCACCCCATATGGCAATGATATGGGGCACGCAAACGCTGACCATACAGTGGTGAGTATGGGACAAGTGAATACGTGTAAGCGTATGAAGCACTGTCCATGCAGTGTTGAACGCATGGGTGCCATTTCTATAGTGGATGGTAATGTATGGTCTTCTGCAGGTACCCTAACTTCGTTCGCTACGCTTAGAATCGGTAGAATATTATAAGTTGAGAGATGTACGAAAAAGCCACCGTGTCTATGCGAGAGGTTGTGTGTTCCTTTCAGGTCGTAGGACCCGAGCATGTGCATTGCATACCTTTGCATGGGTTTTTGGGTAGTTTCTGTTTCCTTTAAAAACCTTTGGTTTTACCCTGGCTTAAAGGTTCTTGTCTGTCTGTTGTACAGATGGCAGCCCAGTGGGTAGACGAGGAAGTTTTGGATTGGAAGATTCCAAAATCTGTCTTTCATGTCCGAAGCTTCCTGGGATTGGCTGGTTATTATCGGAGGTTTATTCCTAATTTCTCCAAGATAGCCAAGCCAATGACAGAGCTTTTGAAGAAACAGAATAAGTTCAAGTGGACCCCGGAATGTACCGAAGCTTTTACCACTCTGAGGAAATTACTCACCACAGCTCCAGTCCTAGCTCAACCAAATCTGGAGGAACCCTTTGATATGTATTGTGATGCCTCCAGAATTGGGTTAGGATGTGTGTTGATGCAAGAAGAAAAAGTCATTGCATATGCCTCAAGACAACTTAAGAAGCATGAAGAGAATTATCTAACTCATGATCTGGAGTTAGCAGCTGTAGTTCATGCCCTAAAAATATGGCATCACTATCTTCTTGGTAGTGTCTGTCATATTTACACTGATCATAAGAGTCTGAAGTACATCTTCACTGAAGCAGATTTGAACATGAGGCAAACAAGATGGTTAGAGTTGATAAAGGATTATGATCTAGAAATCTATTATCATCCAGGTAAAGCCAATGTGGTGGCTGATGCTCTGAGTAGAAAGCCTCAGTGTGCATGTACGTCTGCCAGGCAACTAGATACTACTTTATGTCTGGAGATGGAAAAGCTAAATCTCAGTATAGTGCCAGAAGGGTTTGTGCATAACCTTAGTATCACATCCACCTTGATGGACCAAATCAAAGAAGCCCGAAAGGGAAACAAAGGCATGGAACGTATTAGGGAGAAGCTGAAATTGGGTCAAGCCCAGTGTTTTACTCAGGACTCAAAAGGAACCTTGTGGTTTAATGGAAGATTGGTAGTACCTAAAGTGCCACAGTTGAAGAAGCAGATTCTAGATGAAACACTTACCTCCTGTCTGACACTGCATCCTGGAAGCAATAAGATGTACCAAGATATAAAGCAGAGATTTTGGTGGACCAGAATGAAAAGAGAAATCGCCAAGTATATTTCAGAATGTGATGTTTGTCGCAAAGTAAAGGCTGATCATTTGAAGTCTGCAGGATCATTGCAGCCATTAGCAATACCAGGATGGAAATGGGAGGATATATCCATGGATTTCATCGTGGGATTGCCTCCTACTTCCAAAGGTTTTAATTCTATTTGGGTACTTGTTGATCGACTTACCAAGACAGCTCATTTCATACCAGTGAAGGTAGCTTATGCAGTTAAGAAATATGCAGAGCTGTATTTGTCCCGGATAGTCTCTTTGCATGGGGTTCCCAAGACCATTGTGTCTGACAGGGGTTCTCAATTTGTTTCAAGGTTTTGGGAACAGTTGCACAAGTTGCTGGGTACTACTCTGATCAGAAGCTCAGCCTATCACCCCCAGACTGGAGGACAGACAGAAAGAGTAAATCAGATCTTAGAAGATATGCTTTGAGCCTATGTTCTCACCAATTCAAAGAAATGGGATGAGTGTTTGCCTTTGGCAGAGTTTGCGTATAACAACAGTTACCAAGCGAGTATCCGGATGGCACCATTTGAAGCTTTATATGGAAGAAGGTGCAGAACACCATTGAATTGGTCTGAACCTGGAGAAAGGACCATCTTTGGGCCTGACTTAGTAAGAGAAGCTGAAGAGATAGTCCATCAAGTTCAGAACAACTTAAAGACAGCCCAGTCAAGGCAGAAGAGCTACGCAGATAAAAGAAGACGACCGCTCTCTTTTCAGAAGGAGATTTTGTGTATCTCAAGGTCTCCCCCATGAAAGGAGTGCACCGTTTTGGAGTAAAAGGGAAGCTAGAACCCAGGTTTATTGGACCTTTTCAGATTGTGGAGCTCCGAGGTCCAGTGGCCTATCGTCTTGCCTTACCTGAGAGCTTAGCAGGGGTGCATGACGTGTTTCATGTATCCCAGCTCAAGAAGTGTCTTAGAGTGCCCGAAGAAGCTATCAATGAAGCAGAAGTGCGGCTTGAGTCTGATCTGACTTATGAAGAATGTCCGATCAAGATATTGGACCAAAAGGAACGAGAAACTCGAAGAAGAAGCATAAGATTCTATAAAGTTCAGTGGAGCAACCACATAGAGGACGAAGCCACCTGGGAGCAGGAAAAAGATTTAGTATCCAAGTATCTAGAATTGTTTGTAAATTGAGTTGTAATGTAAACACCACAGTGCTTTGGTGAGAAATAAGAGAAGTTGTGTATATGACACATTTTCCTTGCCGCTGTTCCGGTAAGAGCTTGTAATCCTGCTAAATCTCGGGACGAGATTTCTTTAAGGGGGGAGGGCTGTAACACTCCTGTGTTAAGTAAGATCTCTAATCAACATTTGGATGATATTGCAAAGTCATTAAGGTTTAATGGTTGATTAGGGAAGTTAAAAATTAAAAAAAGAGAGAAAATGGGAGTTTTGGAGGGAGAGTTTGAGTTTGAATTTTGGGTCAAAGTAAAGGGCCTTGTAGTTTCCAAACCAAGCAAAATTAGTCCACAAGTGTATAAGAGAAATGGAAGATCAATGAATCAGCAACAAAAGTTACATTGGGAGTTTTGAAAGTTGACATGTGAAATGTGGAGTAAAAAGGGCTTGATTGTGGCTGCTTCAAAGAATGACTTAGCTGAATTTTGCTGAAATGGAC
This sequence comes from Alloteropsis semialata, assembly GCA_004135705.1. Classification (NCBI taxonomy): domain Eukaryota; kingdom Viridiplantae; phylum Streptophyta; class Magnoliopsida; order Poales; family Poaceae; genus Alloteropsis; species Alloteropsis semialata. Next base: position 54,106,671 of record CM014271.1, read on the forward strand.
AGTTGAACTGGTTCGAATTCAGTGCAGTGCAACTCCTGATCTGGATAGAATTAGCTCAAGCTCATATTGAAGAAAATGAAGGTCATTGTATAGGCTATAACTTTTATATTTGGAGATTTGAATGTTTACATTCAAAATGTGGAGAAAAATTGGGACGAACTTGCAGGTTTCCACGAGTTTCAGCAAGTGCAGGTTTTTAGGCTGATGTTCAGTGGCTTGTAACTCAAAATCCGTGGGGAGTTAGACCAAAGTCATATTAGAAGAAATGTAGCTGGATGTTTGGGCTACAACTTTCATATTTTGAGTTTCAAGAGTTTAGATGTGAAATTCGAAGGAAAAGTCAAGTTAATTGGCGGGTTTGCATGTGTTGCAGCAGCCTGACGAATGTTCAGTAAAGGTTCAATTAACAGGCTAATATTTGGGGCTTTGGATCTCCATTTTGGTTGAGTTTTAGAGCAAAGTTGTATAAGGAGAATTGAAGGTGGATGTGTACTCTACAATGTTTATTTTGGATGTTCTTTATGCTGACATATGGAATGGAGAGGTCGAGTGATGTTTCGGGGACGAGATCGGGCTGCTCTTCCCCAATCGAGTTTGC
>CM014271.1:54108949-54131465 GCA_004135705.1 Alloteropsis semialata
GGGGGTGTGTGACCAGCGGGCGATGCGACTCCGTTTGTGAAGGCGGCGGAGGTGGGACCACGACCAGGTGTCAGGTTCAAGGAAATGGAGGAGAAGGGAGGAAGGCGGAAGAGGACCTACGTGACAACGGGGACGGCGGCGCATCACTCCCCTTCCGCGCGTCGCGGGATACATGTTCTTAATTCAAAATTTTCTTTCAACCTTTACCTCGACATTTGTAGAATTTTTTGAAAGAATCCATTGAACGTAAATTATACAGAAAAGGTCATGGAGAACTCTGAGCTCCCAAAGTTCCTCAATTCTATTCTAGGAGCTCGGCCCGTAGCTGTCTTAGATGATGGTTGATGGAGGAGGGAGAGAGTGTTGAGCTCAAGCAAGATGCAGAGCGAACGGGCAGGGTGGATGCCACTTGGGAGGTGAGGCAAAGCTCGTGGCTGCGGGTGGGCCTGAGGTTCGCCACCGGGACAATGAGCCGTGTTGCTCGGTCTCAAGCATAGGAGGAGTCAGGACGGGAGATGGAATGTCGATTCTAGACAATACGGATGGGAAGACCTCGGTATCGTGGGAGGAGCTACGGATGTACGCTCAATACCACTGGTATCGGAGGGGGTTTCCAATTCCAATCTCAAGAACAACCAAACAGCAGATATTGAAGGTTCCCAATGCCAATTCCTTCAACATCTACGTCTAAACAGATGTAAAATATTTTTTTACAGAAGCAAATACAATATGAGTTGGATTTGGCTTTACTAGTATAATGTCCATGCTAACGCTACGGCTAAATTTGACAATGCAAACAAACAACCATAAGAGCATCTCCAATAGCCTTTATAAAAAACGAGTAGCTAAAGTCCTGATTTAGCTATTATGTAAAACAAAATGGCTAGCAAAAAAGTGATAAAATCCAACAGCATTTCCAAACAGCCTCTTCAAACCAAGCGTGAGGGCGCGGGCGATCGTGCGTCACTCGAGTCTGGAAAGATGGCGATCCCGTTACCGATTCTGTTGGATGATATTTTTTCTTTTTTGTTCTTTTTTTAGCTAGCTCAAGTCGGATAGAGAGTCTCTTGGAGATGCTCTAATACGATTTATAATTGCAAACAACCAAAAAATTTGGTACAAAAGTTGAAAAAATTATATGTTGTGTAAATCTGCAATCCTCAAAACCATAAATATGTTGTGCCCACAAACTGATAATTTGGAATTTATGCGACAAGTTTCATATAATTCCCATGTGTTTACACTGCAGCTAACGATGACCAAGTATTGAAGGAACTCTGCCACAACAGAGCAAAACTCTATACTGGATATACATATATAAAAAATTGTCAAGCTCATGTGAACACATCATTTACAAGCCTGAACCATACTCAGCATAGGAAAATTATTTAAACAAACTTAGTGCAGTCAATGTAGCTTTCAGTCAGCCCTATTCAAAAAAAAAAGAGTATACATTAAAAGGATCTCAATTAAGGTATCCATGTTTATTGCTGGTATCAGATTTTTCTTTTCAGCGATACTACCTTGAAGCTTGTGATCCCAATATGATGTAGAGGAGAGCCTAACCTGTAAAGCAATAACTATGACTAGAACTTAAGATAGCACTGAGTGATGCAGTAACGAACATGATATATTTCACATATAAATACACAGCATAGTTTAACTCGCACTTGATATCAAATTGGACTCGGGAATGCTAGAATACTTCACTCATCAGGAGCTGAATGCAACCATCTGATAAACTAATCGAATATTGGACACAGATACAGACTAAATGTTTCCTTGATCATGAACCAGTTGTAAAATTGACAATACATAGTTGACATATGTACATATATGTAGCTAAAGGGGTGATCAATATAAATCTACGAAACAAAACAATAGTTACCCATAGAAATATTTCACTGGTATTTTACAATATCGATGGATCTAAGAACTTCTTTGGAAATATGATGATACGGTAGAATGTATACATGCCCAGGCGTCTTGATATCAAGGTACTAAAAAAAATATATGAGCTCAGAACAGGGCTATGGAAATCTGAGGCTAAAGAAACAATAGTAGAATCTTAAAAAATATTAAAGAAAATGGTTATGAGTTGTAACAACTATAAAACAAATAAAACCACTCTTAGGCAAGGATACAGATGTACAAGCAATGGTCTTTGTACCATGGGGCCACGAGAACATGCTCAGTTGGATTCTATGTCAGTGCTTTCTTAACAGAATTTGGTAGCCTTGACTAGCTTTGACAAGCATTTGGTTTAACATCAAATTTCGGAAAGAAACCTTTAGCAACCAGGTTTACTGATTCTCATGGGGGCACGCTCATCAAAATGATTATCCTGACAAACCTAAATCAAAATGGAAACAGATGCAGATGCTCCGCCGGATGACAACTCCAGAACCCTAGCAAACCAAGAACACAACGAGCGATGGAGAAATTGAGGTACCTATCTTGGGAAGCGAAGTGTGTAGGTGGCCAGCGCCAATGAGAGCGCGGGCCAGGGGCTGGGGGTAGACCTGCTGCCACATATGCTCCTCCACCGACTCCCGACGCTCCATGGCCCTGACTCCGGCGTCGGATGCGAGGAGCCACGACCGGGCACATCCGCACATAGCCTCCACCTGCAAGGCTGGAAGTCAACATGGAGCAGTTATGTACTCATGATTACGTGTTTGGAATTGGAATATTATATTGTCTTGTTTAGTTTCTGTAAGTTTCTGCAATTCAACCAAAAGTAACGCATTGGAAAACGTGCCCCCTTATCTACGACACACTTTCCAATGCACTTTTTCTACAGAAAATTCAACCAACTAAACAAGGCCTAAGTGGGGTGCTTCATATTAACTTCCATTGTGAAGCAACAGTAGACTTTGCTTTTGAGTTTTTTCTTGTCGTTTGCATACTCTTTTTTCTACTCTTGTAATCAGCTTTTAAGCCGAGTATACTAGGCTGTGTATGGTCGCAGAGGCCGGAACTTTTTCCTTTTTTTAAAAAAAATATTAACTTCCATTGTGTAGCATTATAGCAGGCTGTCTAGGAGCCATGTGTCAGCAGGGTCTAGTTTACCTGAAAACAGTAAAAACTGTAACAATAGCTTGTTAGGCAAACTTTAGATTGTTCTTAATAAATCACCTGCGCTACTAATTCAGTATGCAGGGAAGTAAAATACTTGTAAGCTTATATGCTCAAAAAAATATTGATGCGTTAATAAACTGGGCACTAACAAATTAATTCGTCCTAGCATGCTAATATTAGCCACCCTAGAATCCATTGCGGCACCCTTAAATTTTGTTCTCCATAGTAGGTATATCACAATAAATTGCATTATGTAGCATAAAAGTAAAGTATGATATCTGAATCATGATATGTACCACTATCCAGGCTCTAAATAATGAACTGCTTGAAATCCACAATGGCATATATCATGATTCAAAAGAACCGCGGAAAATTTGGTTAGAGTTCTATTGTTTGTAGTACATGCTGAAAATTTGGTGCATTATGTAGATAATATCCTGGCTTTCTTAATTTAGGATGTAGGTTCTTTTCCTTTTTTCAGGCGTGGTCTATTAAAGTAACATAAGTAATTTTCACTCACATGTTAGGTTATTATCAGTCAGTTTTCTTTTTATGAAAACCACAAATTAACCATTTACTTGTGGATTAGTAAAATAATTAAGGAACATGTATCTAATAATGACCTCCTATCATATTGTATCCTTGATTACTTATTGTTATGTAATTCCCAATTTGTGTTTTGCAATGCTGTACTTTTCTTTTCGATATTAGATTTACCTTGGCATTTTGGAGCCTGCAATCTGCAGATTTAACTTGTAGGTGATTGCTTAGCTGTGAGGCAGTGAATTTCAGGCTAAGCAATCACCTACATTATGTAGCATAAAAGTAAAGTATGATATTTGAATCATGATATATACCACTACCTCACAGCTAAGCAATCACCTACAAGTTAAATCTGCGGATTGCAGGCTCCAAAATGCGGTGAATCTAATATCAAAAAGAAAAGTACAGCATTGCAAAACACAAATTGGGAATTACATAACAATAAGTAATCAAGGATACAATATGATAAGAGGTCATTATTACATACATGTTCCTTAATTATTTTACTAATCCACAAGTAAATGGTTAAGTTGCGGTTTTCATAAAAAGAAAACTGACTGATAATAGCCTAACAGGTGAGTGAAAATTACTTATGTTACTTTAATAGACCACGCCTTAAAAAAGGAAAAGAACCTACATCCTGAATTAAGAAAGCCAGGATATTATCTATATAATGCACCAAATTTTCAGCATGTACTACAAACAAAAGAACTCTAACCCAATCTTATGGAAGTATCCCTAATTAGGTGCAAGGTTAACCTTTAACAAGCAGATAGGCAAAAATCTAGCCATAAAAAGTATTTGTGAAAAGAAATACCAGTTCAGTCTATGTTGCAAGTTTGGAACCAACTTCATTTAATTTCAACTTGCTTGTGAAAGGCCATGATTGTTATTGACTTACCTTTGATTTAGGCCATGATTGTTATTGACTTACCTTTGATTTGCATGGACGTAAAAGCGTTGTCTATATAGCATGTCCTAATTCCTGAATGCAAGAAATTCAATGTAAAACACACATATTGTGCAAAAAGCATAATTTCAGAAGCATGAAGTTTTTAGTGCGACGGAACCATACTTGCTCCAACCTTAAATTTCGACAGTATGCTAATGATCAGATCACATCAGTTCAGACAGACATAGCATTATAATGTTCTTGGAGATAATGACCAATATTGTAGATGTACACAGGAAGTTTTGGGACTTACCTTTTCACTAACCCTGTTTTTTTTCAGATAATCACAAACAAAAGAAGATGTCTTTTTGTTCCTTTTTCTGCAGAGAAGCATAAACCAATCAAATCAAGTTGTTTAGGAATGCCAGAAATTGAGGTATGGACCTGAGTAGTGTTGGATCCTAACCTTTTTCAGTCAGTATAGATTGTGAAAAAAGGGTGGCAAAGCCATATGTGCAAACAGAAGATCCTTTACTGAATACATTTTACTAAAGATTCAGAAGCTTGAATATGATCAATTGCATGAATATCAGTAGGATGCAAATGGAAAAAGAATCCTAAAATTTCAACTTTTGCTTATGCAGATATCAGAAATTTTAAAATTCCATTCTACACAAAGCCATAGATAAAAAGGGCTTCCACATAGTAGATGTGATGCCACATAAATTATATTTAACATCTAGTACTAAAACCAATATGGCATAAAAAAGGACATACAAATTGTATGACAAGGTGACAAAATGGTAACTCATGTCGAAGCAGCAACCAAAGATCCATCACTGTGTCATGGACCCTGAAGCTGCTCCAGACAAGGCGGCGATCATGAAGGCGTGTCCTGGATGAGAAGGCGGGGAGCAAGTGGCGCCAGCATCAACCCGGGGCAGCGGGAACTAGGCCCAACAAAGTCTGAAGCGTCACTGGAGGCCCAACCCGCGTTATGAAGGCCCAGAGTGGAGGCGTGTGTGAACTGCGTTTTGCTGTAACCGAGAGGAGAGCATTAAATAGCCTTCGATGTCGTGAGGAAGGGGATGAACTTGGATGAACTGAGAACTCGGCCAGCTTAGCCGGAGACTTGGATGACGAACCTTTCGCCGTTGAAGCTGATATCGTTACGCCACCACCCAAATTACTCCCTGTCGAATAGTGTGTGTTACACACTGCTTAGTATTGAGTAGCAATGGTACCAGATTTGGTGTTTGTGTTCATCAAATCCACCTTCCACCAACCACACTCTGATCCCAAATTCATCGCCATTGACATCCTAGCGTATCGCCCCGACTACCTGCTCTGACCTCAGTACCAAACGCGAGTCCAGAAGTAGGAGATGGAGACAGAAAAGCAAGTCTCGGAGATTGTGGCGACTCTCAAGGCGATTCGCGTCACGCTCGAGAGCCACACGGCACCGTTCGCCGATCTGAAAGGATGGAAGCAGGACGTTGATGCGAAGGTACATGATGTCAACTCGAAGGTGCATACTGTGGATACATGGGTGGAAGATCTACATGCATCGCGGTGGATGGTCTCCGTGACAAGATCCACAAGATCTCAAAGCAGCAACAAGATCATGTCGCTGCATACAAGATGTTCGACGTTGAACACATTGATCTCACAAAGCCCGCTACTGTCCATCTAGCACATTCCTCCGTGGGGGCGGCTTCTGGGCATAATTGCCACTGCGAAGAACATGTTCACTGGGGGTCTGGGGTGGTCACCACCTTGGCGCACCGCCTCCGGTCACAGGTGCGCAGTTAACCTCTGAATCCAAATCTGCTCCTATCCTTGTTGGCTATACTGCTTGTGTGCCTCACTATGCTTTTTACACCTGGAACCAAGCTTTACCTCATGTTGATTTCCCCCAATTCAATGGTAAAAATCCTAAGATGTGGCAGAGGAAGTGTAAATCTTACTTTGAGCTCTATGTTGTTCCTGTTCACATGTGGGTTAAGTTAGCTACCATGTACTTTAGTGGTACGACTAGTTTTTTGGCTTCAATCAGTAGAATATCTTGTTCAGGGCTCCTCTTGGAAAGAATTTTGTAGAGCTGTCCCTAATAGATTTGAGCCTGATCAACATAACTTTCTTGTTAGGCAGTTTTTCACGTTAAGCAATAGGGGTCGGTCTCTGAATATATTGAGCAGTTTGATGATCTTGTTCATCAGATCAGAGCTCATGACCCTACTTTCAGTACTACTATTGTTACCAATAGATTTGTTGATCGTTTGAAAAATGACATTAAAGCTGCTGTTATCATGCAAAAACCAGTCGGTCTCGATACTGCTAGTTCTCTTGCATGTTTACAGGAGGAGTTAACTGGAGATAGTTACAGAAAAAGAGCCCAAGAAATATGAGATGAGTTCAACATTGAAGACTGTGAATAAGTTTTCATCACAGCAACAAGCTCCTCAAGTCAAAACACCCAGATTTGCAAGCCCTGAAGAAAAACAACATGTGGAATCTCTGAAAGTGCATAGGATAGAGGATATACTAGCTGCCATTAAAGCTTTCAGAAGAGCTAAGGGACTTTGCTACAAGTGTGGAGTCAAATGGGGACCAGGACACAAGTGTCCTCCAACAGTAGCTCTACATGTTGTAGAAGAGCTTTGGCAACTGGTCCAAGACCCAACTGACAAAACTATTCTCCCTGCTGAAACAGAATATGACTCTGGTGATGATTTGATGTGCTTATCTACTCATGTTGTGGATGGTCATGAGGTAACTAAAATAGTGAAACTGGTAGGAAATTTGCTGGGTCATAAGCCATTGATGTTAGTTGATTCTGGAAGCTCTAGTACTTTCATCAGTGAGCACTTATCTATCTCTCTGCCTAACTGGGAACCTCTTGCTAAACCAGTTCAAGTGAAAGTGGCAAAATGGGTCAGTCATTCTTTGTACCCATGAAATCAAAAATTGTCCAGTTTATGTGCAAGGTTATTGTTTTCATATGAATCTGAAGATCCTTACATTCCAATGTTATGATATCATTATTGGTATGGACTGGCTGGAGAAACATAGTCCTATGAAAATTCATTGGGCAGAAAAATGGCTATCATTCTGGTGCCAAGATAAGGAGGTCAAAATTCAAGGAATTTTACCTCAACACAATGAGGTCAAGGTAATCTCTGTAGCACAGCTAAGGCATCTAGAAACTCATGATGAAGTATGGTGTACTATTGAACTGTCTGTTGTCAAGGCTGAAGTGATGAAAGAGGAATGGCCACTAGAAATCAAACAGTTAGTGCATTAGTTTGAAACTTTGTTTGACAAGCCACAAGGATTGCCACCAAGAAGATCGATCTCTCTCTCTCTCTCTCTCTTTCTCTCTCTCTCTCTTCTCTCTCTCTCTATACCATTCATAGCTGGGGTTCAACCTTTTAAATTGAGACCATATAGGTTCAATCCTGCATAGAAATATGAAATTGAAAAGCAAGTTCAAGAGCTGTTGCAAAATGGAATGATCTAGGAGAGTTCCAGTCCTTTTGCTTCACCAGTGTAGCTAGTTAAAAAGAAAACTGGACAACGGTGTCTCTGTGTTGACTACAGGAAGCTCAATGCACTAACTATCAAGAATCGTTATCCTATGCCTATACTAGAAGAGTTACTAGATGAGTTAAGTGGAACAGTCTGGTTTACATCTTTGGATTTAAGATCTGGGTACCATCAAATTTTAGTTGAGCCAGATGATCAATATAAAACAGCCTTCCATACTCACAATGGGCATTTTGAATATAAGGTCATGCCTTATGGAGTGATTGGAGGTCTTGCTACTTTCCAACATGTTATGAATTCTGTGCTAGCTCCACTCCTTAGAAAATGTGTTGTGGTGTTTAGTGATGACATTTTAGTCTACAGCAAGACACGATGAGAGCATATGAAACATTTGAGAGCAGTGTTTGAGCTGTTGCACCAGAGCCAGTTCAAAGCCAAGTTGTCCAAGTGTGCTTTTGCTCAACAACAAATTCATTATCTGGGTCATATCATCAGTGGTGCTAGAGTGGCAACTGATCCAATGAAAGTCAAGGATATTTAAAATTGGGCAACTCCTGCAAATGTGAAAGAAGTAATAGGATTTATGGGTATAGCAGGATACCACAGGAAATTTGTCAAAAATTTTGGCATTATTAGTAAGCCACTCACCAATCTGTTAAAGAAGGGAACCTTGTTTGTGTGGACTTCTGTACATGATAAGCCTTTCATTTACTCAAGACAGCATTAAGCTCTGCATGAGTTTTAGCCTTACAAAATTTCACCATCCCATTCACTATAGAGACTGATGCATCAGATAAAGGAGTAGGTGCTGTTCTATTACAGGAGGGTCATCCAATTGCTTACATTAGTAGAGCTCTTGGACCTAAAAATCAAATGCTATCAACATATGAAAAAGAATGTTTAGCTATTTTGTTAGCAGTTGAGAAATAGCGATCTTATTTGATACATGTTGAATTTGTGATCAAGACTGACCATAAAAGTCTTACTCACCTTGATGATCAGAGATTATCAACTCCATAGCAGCACAAGGCTCTAACTAAATTGCTAGGTTTACAATATAGATTATGTGATAAAAAAGGTGAGGACAATAAGGTGGTTGATGCCTTGTCAAGAGTTACTCCTCAAACTCATCTTGAAGTGCTGGTTGTGTCTATGTCCCAGCCAACATGTTTGCTTGTACCCCCTGATAAGGAAATGTAGAGCAAGATTATTCAATCACTGCATGACAGTGCAGTAGGTGGCCACTCTGGATTCCAAGTAACATACAAAAAAATATTAAGCAAATGTTCTATTGGCCTTGAATGAAGTCCATGATAAAAGAGAAAGTAGCATCATGTCACATATGTCAGCAGGCAAAATCTGAAAGAGTCAAGTACCCAGGTCTTCTGCAACCTCTTGCAGCTCCCAAATTTACTTGGCGAGTAATCACTATGGATTTTGTGGAAAGTCTGCCCAGCTCACACAAATACAATTGGATTATGGTGGTGGTTGACAAGCTCTCCATGTATGCACATTTTGTGCCACTTTCTCATCCTTTTATAGCTTTCAAGGTAGTTGTAGCATATATGGATAACATCTTCAAATTACAAGCTCTCCATGTATGCACATTTTGTGCCACTTTCCCATCATTGTTGAAGAAGGCTATGGGATCCAATCATCAGGTAAGTGACAAACTGCCTATCCTTACTGATGCTTATCAAGCACCTGTTAAAGTTCTGCAGCATAGAATTGAGAAACGTGGTGACCATGACATCTCCCAAGTTTTGATCCAATGGTCCTTGTGGCCGGCACCGCTGTCAACCTGGGAGGATGAAGAAGCGTTGTGCCGGAGATTTCCAGCTGCAACGGCTTGGGGACAAGCCGTTTCTGATCGAGGAGGGGATGTCATGGACCCTGAAGCTGCTCCAGGCAAGGCGGCGATCATAAAGGCGTGTCCTAGAGGAGAAGCAGGGGAGCAAGTGGCGCCAGCATCAACCCGGGGCAGCGGGAACCAGGCCCAACCAAGTCTGAAGCGTGTTCGGAGGCCCAACTCATGTTATAAAGGCCCAAAGTGGAGGCGTGTGTGAGCTGTGTTTTGTTGTAACCGAGAGGAGAGCGTTAAATAGCCTTCAATGTCGTGAGGAATGGGATGAACTTGGATGAACTGAGAACTCGGCCGGCTTAGCCAGAGACTTGGGCGATGAACCTTTCGTCGTTGAAGCTGATATCGTTACGCCGCCACCCAAATTACTCCCTGTCGAATCGTGTGTGTTACACACAGCTTACTATTGAGTACCCGTGGCGCCATGGAGGCACATCATATTTTCTCTGCACAATATTCAACAAAGCATTCCCAAGCGCAAGGAAATGAAATGAGAGAAAAACGGATCAATGAACTTCTTGGGGTGGAGCTATGGCAGCACATGGATCTCCCTAGTGGAGCCCTACGTACCTCCATAGATCCCAATTGAGCTTAGTCAACTCACCCCGCACGGATCTTGGCCACCCTGCACTCGAAGTGCCACCTGCTGTCCTAATGAAGCCCGCTCACATGGGTCCTTGCTCCACAAATCTGGCCGCACCCCAAGAACATTTGGAGCACAGTGGGAGGCTGGCTATGTGACGGCCTCCAATGGTATGGGGTGCGCACTGGGGGTTTGTCCAGGCGGCGGCACGTGCAGCCTCAGAGTGGAGGCGCAAACTATGCTTGGGAGAATAGAAGAGGAGGTCGTCGTCGGCCGTGCGAACACCAATGGTGCTACACCTGTTACTTGGGGCAGCGCACCTCGCTGCCGCTTTGGACTGCTGGCCTCGTGCATCTCACCTCTACTACCTAGGACTACACGGCCCCGCCGCCACCGTTCCTCAGGCAGCACGCCCCACCGCGTGCAGTTCGTGATGAGGAACCGCAGCTTCTGCAAGTCTGCGTGCACCTTCGTGAGGCCTAGCACCGGTGCCACCATCACATCCTGGATCTCATCGAGGAACGCGAGGAAGAGGCCCATGACAACCCTCATTGCTTGCCGCACGCCGCGGCGAAGCATGGGAAAGGCACTAGGTTTCTGCTCCCGTGGATCGCTAAGTCGATGGCGAGGGAGAGGAGAGAGGCGAGCAGCTGCGCCGGCAAGATGCCCTTGCACAGGCACACGGCAGGGAGGGAGAGTTGGCGGCGACGCTACGTCTCTACCGTTGGCGGCGCGACATAGAAGAGAGAGACGGTCCCCGTAGGCGTGGACAACTGGATTTGACAAAAACTTCGGGTCCATGGAGGAGGAGAGAAGAAACGCTGGAAGGGACGTACCGGACACTCCTAGCCGTAGGATTTGAGTGATGAGAGAGAAGAAGATCAGTCGAGCGATCCTGAGGTGCACATTTTTTATGTGGACCAAAGAAAATTATCTCAGTGGGGGACAATTATGGTGTGGATGTAGGAACGAATGAAGTGGTGGATTTATAGGGATAGAGACAGATACAGAGAAGAGAAACCTGAACAAACCTGAATCCCTTTCCGGCTTTCTGCCCACCGGCCAGGCCACCGACCTAGCGATAATCTACAAGATTTCGATCTACGAGACTAGTACGACCGAGAAGCCATGCCCTCGTCGTCGTCTCCGGCAACTCGTGACCAGCGCAAGAAGGCCCTACGTCTCCCCCTTAGGGTATTCTACTCCTTACAGCCGCCGCCGCCGGAGAGAGACTGGGCGGAGCTGCCCCTGGACTTGATCTCGTACGTGTTCCACGAGCTGGGTTCCGTTGAGCTCCTGATAGGCGGCGCGCCTGGGGTGTGCCGCTCCTGGCGCCGGGCGGCGCGCGACGAGCCCGAGCTGTGGCGCCACGTCGACATGCGCGGCTATGCCCGGCGCCGCCTCCGGTCGCATGTCCCCATCCACACGTTGGTGCGAGCCGCCGTGCGCCACAGCGCGGGGCAGTGTGAGGCCTTCTGGGGCGACACCGGCGATGACCATTTGGTCTGCCTTCTCTCCGAGCAGTAAGATATATGTCTCCGATTCTATGTCCCTTATAATAGTTAGTTTATTACTGGCTGAATGCCTATGATTTTCAAGGGATTTCATCAGATAAATAATATGCCTGAGGTTTAAATTTTGTAAAGTTCTAAATATGATTTTCATTCGGTCACCAATTGATAGAGGATTCTGTTACAACCCACGTGTACAATATATATATATATATATATATATATATATATATATATATATATATATATATATATATATATATATATATATATATATATATATATATATAGCTGAATGATCGATTAGTTCTTGTTTGGAATAAGATCGCAGGGGGTTTCAGAGTTTACTATCAAAGGATTAGATGCACTTTGGAACAAGGATTACGAATACGAATTATCCTAAATTAAAAAGACAACATTAACTCAGTTGAATTGTCATACCAGATCACAGGATTAATTGTTGCAGTAGTTTTTTCGACCTAATCTTAGAGGATCAAAACTACTGTTCAAACAATAACTGTATGAAAGTGACATTTGCTTCTGAATTTATTTTCTTTTATTGCTTATCAAGGTTACTGCTATCTTTTCAGGGCAAGCTCGCTGAAGAGCCTTCGCCTTATCTCATGCTTCAAAATATCAGATGAAGGATTCACAGAAGCGATTAAGAACTTTGCGATGCTTGAGGAGCTCGAGCTTTCAGAATGTACTGGTATACATGGCAATGAGTCCTTTGAGGCTATTGCCAAATCATGCCCACGGCTGAACCACTTCAGGCACATCAAGTACTACCCAGGCACCCCGGACAACGATGACGAGGAAGCCCTCGCTATCTCAGGCATGCATGAGCTTCGTTCGCTAGAGCTTCAACACAGTCACCTCACCAACAAAGTACTGATGGTGATCCTGGATAACTGTCCGCACCTAGAGTTGCTTATCATTCGAGAGTGCTCGACGTTGAGAGGGGATGACTGTGCATTCTATAAGGCCAACAACAGCTATGCTTATAGAGGATGGTGGGAGGAGTGTCCTACCTGTGACCTTTTTAGGGCAATTGGTGACGACATGGATCATTATTATGACTACGACTGGTACTGGGGTGGTCATTTCTTCCCTGAGGAAATTCAAGATTATGAAGATTATTCTCGCTACCTTAATGGAGTGTATGTGACCAATCTCGATGATGATGAAGATAGCAGGATCCTTGCCAAGAATGCGCGTAGGTACCTGAAGATTAACACTGAAGCAGTATGATCGGCAACATGTCGTGATGAAAGTTTTCACAGTTATCGCGCGCTGAATGCCCTTTCTGCTCAAGTCTCTGCTGCTGCTCTGCTTGAAGATTAACACTGAAGTATGATCTCAACAAGTTGTGATACAAGTTTTCACAGTTACCGTTGAATGACCCGTCCGAGCTCAAGTCTCTACATGCAATCGATGGTCAATTTCTTGTTTGTTCTGCGTGACAAGGACAAATTCTGCTGGAATTAAAACCGTAGTCGTACTGAACTCTGAAATCTAGCTCCCAAATGATCGACACTTTGCTGCTTTCAATTTGTCAGCACAGGTGAGGGGCCAAGTAGATTCCTCAAATAAGAATAATGTGATCGCAATCAATTAATTTGGAAAATGCTTTTATCCACAATAATTCATAGCTAGACATTAATATATTTTCATTGGTGCCGGTGTAATCGGAGCCGACAAGGATAAACCAACTTTGCCAGCACAGATACTTTTTCTGTATTTGTAGTTTGAATTTTAATTTAGCATGTTTCAAAAATTAATAACTTTTTTCGATCATACTCGGATGACATCATATTTTATAAGAAAATTTGTAGGTTTCAAAAAAGATTTGCAACTTTCTAGTTAGCCTTTTGGAAGTCCGAATAGTTAAACGAGCCAAGGAATAAAACTCCATTTACATCATCAATTAATGGGTAAATTACACCCATCATACACTAACTTTTTGTGTTGTAGCACTATAGTCTAACAAATGTGAAATGTGCAAATAGATACTTGCTGTATCACTTTAGTCTAACAAATGTGAAATGTGCAAATAGATACGTAAAGTTGTCATATACGATCAAATACAACCCTCGACATGGGCACCTGACTCGGAGTAGCAAGTAATTCCTAGACACGCTGGACACATAGGCTAGTTTTGTACATTACAGAGTCTAGCTTGTTTTGGATTTTCATTCCCTTCTGAGTGACAGATATTGCTCTCTCTCTCTATTATTACCCTTCAAAGTTCAATTCATTTATTGCGTTATTCTAGTTGAGCACTCGTCGCTTTCCTGTCTCCTCCTGCTCTTTGACCTTACATGCAAAAATCCAGAGCAAAGGAACCAAGACCACAAATTCTCGTTACGCGAAGGGCCCCTGACTAACAGGAACTCCAAAACCTAAGCCACCGTGTTCATGGCAGGTTTTTGGTCTGCTCGGCTGCCATGGCATTCAGCAGGAACGGCACAGCGGTGCGAGATTTGCAGACAACAATTAATTAATGGCTGACACAATTAGAGAAATGGCCTCTAGAACTGGGCAGAGGAACCCCTTACTGGATCTCTGTCCGGTACTGAGATTCCAGTACTAAAGGGTACCCTTTAGTACCGGCAAGCCTTTAGTTCCGATATTAAAGGCTTGCCGGTACTAAAGGGGGTGCGCCCAACAGGGCCGGGTGTGATGGCCATGCCATGCTGCCACTTGAAAACCAAAAGGACCAAGACGAGTGCTGGTTCACTTGAGCATTAGACGGGCTGCCACCATGCCCAACATGCTGCCCGTCTTCATCAGAAGAAAGAGCACGAGGAGCTAGAGATTTGGAAGTGTCAGTAACGGCTTTCTCTTAGGAACATCAATTTTTATATGTGGGCCCTCTACATGTCTTGCACATGATCACTTGTGGCCGTAGCTCCAGCTCACATAGCCTGCTACTGGGACAAAATACGCCAAGTGGCGTAAACTTCTGTAACTGTATATATATACATTTGACAATTTGATGTATCCATTTGCACGTTTTGCAAGTTGTTGGACTAAATGTATACAGCACAATAAGTCAGAGACGCGGAGGACCCCCTGGTGGAGCAGCTGCCCCAGCTACGAGTGACGTAGAGGCCATTCCCCTTACCTCATCCGCACTTCCCAGCATGGCAGCGTGCGGTGGCGGCGCGCAGCCAGGGGCGGACGCACGTTCACCTGAGTGAGGGCACAGGCCCTCACTCAAATTGTTCAAGCTTAGCTAATTAACAAGAATCTACCATGTAAAAATCTCATTGATTTAGCTGTCTTTGAAGGGTGCCCTCTCTCAATTTTTGTGGTGGGTCCGCCCCTGCGTGCAGCGAAGGAACGAGCGGAGTCGCGCAAGGGAGAAGATGAACAGCGCAGGGCTATGTGGGCCGTGTGGACGTGTATTGGTGCCTGCTGGTGACACCAAGCGTTAGACCGCAAGCGTACGGATATGTTGTAGTTTCTCCCTTAGAAGTATTCCCAAGGTTTATCAATCCAAAGAGCAAGTGGTTTATCATTAAATTAATGTACTAATTCTACTAACTCTATCAAAGCTTTTGTGTATAGAAGTCTAACTACTACAAGATGTGAATTAGATTAGCAAGCAAAGTTAAAACAGTAGCCGACAAGATAGAGAGAACGTTTCTCCCACAAATAAGGATCACTTGGATACGCATCTAATAAACAAACGATACTGATCTGACATGCTTCTCAAGGATTATGCACAACTTAACCTTTTTCTTCCTGCATACTGTCACTATACAAGGATAATCAACTATCAAGCGACTATGCACACTGCAAAGATATCGGAAAGAAAGCAAAAAAACAATCCTACTAAGAACGGTGGCCAGCATATGATCAAACATAAAGAACTCATCTATGCAGTACCAAGACAACACTTAGATCAATAGCAAGCATAGTGGTTACATATCAAGATCTCACTAATGATATGAGGGAGAAACATCGATAATTACCCCATGATATTATACATGCTGATGCACAAAGGGGTCATACAGTCCGTGGTGAAGATCTCCGACGAAGGGGGGGGCGAACGGAGCAAAAACCTCCCTGTGCCGATCGGCATAGCGGCCTCCGGTGCCCATGGGTGCTCTTGTTGCTCCGGGTCGATCCTCTCTCTGTTCTCTCTCCTTTCTATTTTCCCCTACAGTCGGCTCAGCCCGTGACTTTTCCATTTCCCTTTCTTTTTCACGCCCATGGCCCAATCCAGCCCAACAGCACCAGCCCAGCCACTCCCCTCCGCGTGCTCGCTTCCCTATCTCTTCTTCTCTCGCTAACGCATGGGCCCAGAGGCCACAATGTCGTCTTCCTCGTCCCTTTCTTGCCTGCGCCGTGTTTCACGCTAGCCACCCAACCGCCAGGCCACGCACACATGATTCCCCAACCACACCAGCTTGGCATCCAAGCCTCCGCCACCCAGTCTGGCACAAGCCGCTCGCTCACGCCTCCTCTCCCCCTTCATCCCCTCTCCCACACCATCTCCCCTTCACCCGCCTATAAATTTCTCCCCTCCCTTCTCTGCTCTTCCATCAAATTCTCCCTGGGCGAAGCCTTGCTGGATCAATTTCACGCTAGAATAGGAGGAGAAGGAGAAAGAGGAAGCGACATCATTGCTCCGCCACGCCGAGAAGGAATGAGCAGCCGCACGGAGTAGTACTGCAAGCTGCACCAGCCCTTCACTGATCACAGTCGCATTCTTCTTTGTCGCCCCATTGTGAGTCCAAGCCCCGCTTTCTTCCCTCTCCCCCATCGTGATGCTCTACTCCGCCGCCGCGCCCCACCCTTCTCTGTGTATTTGATCGGCCATCGTGCCGCAACTCGATATCCATGCCAAGCCGCCCGTCGCTCCACACGTGCTACCCTATAGGAATCTTCCTCTCTCGCTCTCTGTCTTCACAGTCCTTGCTGCCGCGGCAGTGCTCGCCGGCATGGGCGCGATCACTCTGCTCTCACTTCCACCCCCATCACGCATGCTTATGCTCTCTAGTGTCTCACATCCTCCCCCCCTCCCCCCTTCCTTCTATTCTCTAACCCGCGCGGTCTCACGCCGTTGATCTCCACTGCTGATGCCCGCCTCGATGCCATTCAACACCACGCCAAGGAGGTTGCCATCGACTCAACCCTTCCCACCTTGCACTGTTTCCTCTCCGCATGCACTGGTGTCCTGCGCGTGCTGATGCTGGTGGTCATCCGCAGTCAGGAGGACCTCCACGGCCATGCGACGACCGTCATCGTACCCCGCTGACGCTGCCGTACACCACCGACTGGAGCCACACCCAAGACCACATCAATGCATGGACACAACAGCCACAGCCGATTTAGGCGACTTCGCTGTGTAGCTGACAGTGGGCCCACCCTTACCCTCTCTGTTTCACCCACCAGTGGCCCTCCCTTCTCTTTCCCTTTGTATCACTGACCGGTGGGACCCCTAACCCCATCTCTTTCTCTCTACTCTCAGATCTCTCCTCCACCGCAAAGTGGCGATGGGCCAAAACTGATCTGGCCCATGGGGCCTTTTTCCCTTTGAAGACTGCGGCGGCCCACGCGTGGATAGAAGACGACCCGGTGTCGGGCACCCTCAGCCCGTCTGACGACCCGACCCCACCTACCATCCTCTTTGTGTCGCTGCCATGTGGGTCCGCTGACTGTTGACTATTAGTCAACATTGATTTGTCATCATCACGTCAGCAGTAGCCGACCCCACTGATGATGCCATGCTGACATTAGCACTACCTTGTGGCATGATCTGGTGCTGCCATGTGTCAGCCCTTTTTTCTTTTTTCTTTTTCCTTTCAGAATTTATTTTAATTCAAAAAAGGGTTTTATCTAAGAAAGTTCACTATAAATCCATTGTAGGTTAGAAAATTATGAGACTAGTTTCTATAATTTTCTAAAACCATGATCTATGTATTAGACTATGTGTTGAGTGCTTTTGGCTCTTTTTGGATTTATTTGGAATTTATTCAAATATTAGGCATCAATGTTTATTTTCCTTTTTCGTATTAAGGACCTATGGAGAAGGATTTCGGAGGCCCGAACTACACAAACTTTGAAGACCACGTTGAAGAGGACCACTACTCACCACAAGGTTCATGTCCATTCCAACTTTGAAACCCATTAGATATGCTATTAGTATGCTAGTGCTTTAATTACTGTTATCATGATGTTTGGTCCTATTGCACAGACGTATTTGATTTATCATATTCCTTGTTAGCCTTTACCTTGTTTCAAGCTCGTGAAGCTTGTATGTGTCAGGATAGTTGTGATATGTTTCTTGGCGTGTGTTGGGATAAAACCCAGGAAAGGAGCAGGGGTTTTGGGATATCTTGCTGAGGTGAGCAAACTTAACTCAGTCTTCTTATTGGAGACTTGGAATGTGTACTTGGGCACATTCTATGGAGTACCTATGGCAGGTACATTCTTTTGTGTTACTTGAGGAGTTTGGCGGCAATACCTGTAATGGGTGCACGAGTGGACCACTGGAGGTGGAGACGCAAGAAGACGGTGACGCTCACCTCGGCACCAAAAACTGAGTTGGACATTTCTAGTTCATAGAACTTTTACTGTGCACACCACTTACCTATGTGGGAGGGGGGGAGGATTCCAGTCAGCCTATCAAGGGCGGTACCGAACTGTAAAGAGAAAGCGGAAGTGTGTGTGGGTGGGGGGACTGGCGATGGCCTTTGCTCCCCGAGAGACACTTGCCCCCGTCTGGCCCTGTGGGGAGGTTGCCACAGTTCTCGGACACCGAGTTGCGTCTTCGGTGTATCCTAAGCCGGGAAAAACAGGAGGGTGTCGTTCCTTGACTAGGGTTTGTCCTGTGGGTTGTGTCTCAAGTTTACGATGGTCAGCTTGCAGCCTGAGTGGTTCTAGGTGTACAAACTCTGCGGAGTCAAAACTATACGTATAGCCACGTCCGTGGTCATGGACAAATCTGTGAAACAAGTAACCCACCATTGTTTTGGGGTTTTCTACCATTCCTCTAGACCTTAAGCCTGCCTTGGGAAGTGTATGCTTTGGAGACAAGAACCTGGTGCATCAGGGATGCCCGAGGTGCTTTGTGAGAATGGTTTGGTTGGGAAATCATGCTAATGCATAGGAAAAACATTAAGCCTTTCCTTGATAATTTCTGTACTAGTTATAGGCCACCTTTAAAGCTTGTATTTTCAGATGGTGAGGTGGAATTGTTTCCATCCTTGAGAATAGCATATGATGGTGCAGATTACGATTCAGACTACAACAACAACGCTGATGGCTGGTACAACTGAAGGATGCTGCTACGCTCAAGAAACGCATGTGGAAGAAGCTCACCAAGAAGATGTTTAGTTATTGCTTCGAATAGATTTCTTTTTGTCTTTTAGCCCAAGAGGCTTGTAATGGACGTATCTCCTAAGCTATCCACTATTGTAACACTCTGCAATGTGTATCAAAGTATGGATATTATATTACGCTGAAATGAGTTCTATACGTATTGTCTGTTGATTCTCTGAGTCGGATTCTCCAAAATGAGAATCCGGATCGTTTCACACACACTCCACCTCGCCTCGGTGGCCTTGTCCCTCCCTTCCTACTGGGCCCTCAGCTCGCCCCACGGCAGTGCTCCCATGCGGCTGAGCTCGTCGCGCCCATGCGCTTCCCCTGGTCGAGCTTGCCCCATACAAATGCTTCCCCGGCCCATGGTGCTCAACAGCGGCGGTTCCGGGGCAGTTGGCAGAGCTTGCCAAGCTCACCCATGCCGCGGCGGTTTGGGGCGGTCCGCAGTAGAGGCCAAGTTCGCTCACGCAACGGGACTAGTCCCTACAGCCAAGCTAGCCCCTGTAGGCTGTACCTCAATCCGGGGAGGTGCACCGGAATGGGATTGAGGGCCCGTTTAGTTCCACAAACTTTGAAAACTAGTTTACAAATTTGCAACCTGAGAACTAAACACCTCCCTTCAATTAGTTTATAAAGTTGCATAAGTAATGCATTGGAAAACGTGCCCTCTCTCTTGTGACACGCTTTTCAGTGCAACTTTTGCAACTTTGGAACTAAACACCCCTTTTCAACTAGTTTGCAAACTTTGGCACTTTTGTAAACTAGTTTCCAAATTTTCTAAAGTTTCACGAACTAAACGAGCCCTGAGTAGGGAACCGTGCTGGGCTTGGATTGAACAGGGCCCTGCGCGAGGCAGAGTGGGGTGGCGAACTGGGGACAAGCAGGCCACTGCCGACCCCTGGCCAGAGACGGCGACGAGTGAGATCGAACCGATAGGTACGGTGGGCGAGACGAAGGATAGGGAAAAGAAAATAATGATTCCCTCGCTACTTATAAGTGTCAGGTGGATAATTTTGATGAAAAACTGTGGGACAGCCTGTTCGGTTGGCTGGTGGCTGGTGGCTGGTGCTGATTTGTTGTGAGACTGAAGTACTGCTGGCTGGCTGGTGGCTGGTGGCTAGTGCTGATTTGTTGTGAAACTGAAGTACTGCTGGCTGGTAGCTGATAAGCCAAGCAAACAGGCTGGAGCTTCCGCGAGCCTTTTGACTTCGAAAAGCTAGAGTGAGAAGCGAGCTGTTTGTTTGGCCTTCTGGCTTTTAGGCTCGAGAAGATCCCAATAAACCCAAACAAACAGGCACTATGTTGTTTTGACTTTCATATATATATATACTCCCTCCGTTTCAAACTACAATTTGTTTGACTTTTTTGACCTTAAGTTTGACTGTTCGTCTTATTCAAAAAATTGTGCAAAATATCATATTTTTGTTGTGGCTTGCTTTATTAATATAAGTTCTTCAAGAATGACTTAACTTTGACTATATTTGCATAATTTTTTTGAATAAGACGAGCGGTCGAACTTGGGTCAGAAAAGTTAAAAGAATTGTAATTTAGAACAGAGGGAGTAGTTTTTAACTTGTATCTAGACTATAACGCATATGTAGGTGCATAGCAATAGTCATGTATCTAAAAAGGCCAAATTGACTTGCATTTGTTTTAGAACGGTGAGAATATTTTGTAGAGATCCAACAAAATGACTAATTTTTCTCGTGGACAAGACACATGTGTTAACTGTTATACCGCTCCAATATAGGAGCAGAAAATAAAATAGCACCAAGAAACAACAGTGACTCGAAGGCTAAGGCTATCTGCAATGGTACCCTCTATATATCACCCCTTAAAGCAATATTTTAAGGACCCTTTAAAAATTTTCACCCTCCAAACAACAATTTGCTGCAACAATACCCTCCAAATCCATCCTCTATTTGTGGGTCCCACCTATCATTTCTTTTTTTCCCCTCCCAATCCATCCCCCACCCCCCCCCCCTCCCCCTCCACCTCCTCGGGCAAGCCGCGATCCTGGGCGGCCACGCCGTGGACGGCTGCGGGGAGTTCAT
Source organism: Alloteropsis semialata (assembly GCA_004135705.1). Taxonomy (NCBI): domain Eukaryota; kingdom Viridiplantae; phylum Streptophyta; class Magnoliopsida; order Poales; family Poaceae; genus Alloteropsis; species Alloteropsis semialata. Next base: position 54,130,359 of record CM014271.1, read on the forward strand.
GCCCTCGCCGGGGGCCAACCCCGCCGACCCGACGTCGCTCAAGTGCGCGGCGTGCGGTTGCCACCGCAACTTCCACCGCCGGGCGGCTGAGGGCTCCCCGCCGCAGCTTGTTCCTGAGCAAATTCTTCTCCTACCTCGACGTCGACACATCAAGGAAGTTGGGACATCTGGAGATCCATACTATTCGAGAACTGGAGCTGGCGCTGAGAGATGCAGAGGAGCAGAGGATGCTGAGAGCGAGATTATCAAGCGTCTCAAGTCTACCTTGTATGAAGCACAAGACATCCTGGATGATGTCGAGTATCGTCAAATCGACAAGAAAGTCATCGGGGGCGCTGCTGGTGCTCGCATCTTCGACTTGAAGAGCTACATCGCCAGCTGGGCGCAGGACCTCCCCGGCGCTTGCATCTCCCACTGCAAGAGCTGGTTCAGGTCATCGACAGATATTGCCCGAGCAGCGCTGCTGCGGATGCGGTGCAGGCCGAGCTTGGTCAACATACAAGGTTCCAGTGCCGCAGGTCCCCGGAGCTTGGAACAAGAATTTGCTAGATCGGTGGTCGCGGACGCGTCCAGGCGGTGGATGGGCCAGCCCCAGTCGTCGGCCATGCGGCGAATCTTGGACACTTTTGATGCTTAGGCTCCCAAACCAATTCTTCTTCATTTTTTAATTTCAGCAAAGGAGTAAATGCCTCCAATCGGACCGACAAATTTGATATAAACCTCCTCATGCGGACCTCGGCGGCTGCGCGACGGCCTCCCTGGTGCTGGAGGACCTGGAGACCGGGGTGGAGCCGGGGATCCCGACGGCCTCGGACGCGGCGGCGCGGCCCCGCTGCCTGGGGGGCGAGGAGGAGGACCTGCGGGCGGGCTCGGACAGGACGAGGTCCTCGAGCGCGACGTCGATGTCGTCGACGTGGCGCAGCTTCCGCTGGCGCGTGAGCTTGGGCGGCGCGACGAGGAGGTCCGACGGGTCCCCATCGACGGCGCCGCGCCTCCCGCCGGGCTGGGCGCGCGAGGTGGATGCCCGCGCGGGGGAGCCCGGCGTGGAGGACGGGGTGACGGAGGAGCGGTGGAACGCGGACTTGGAGCGCTTCCACCAGGACGGCA
>CM014271.1:54131883-54153426 GCA_004135705.1 Alloteropsis semialata
TAGGGTTTGTTCTTCTTTTGATTTGGTTTGAATCCTTTCTTTCTTTCTTTCTTTCTCGATTCGAAACCGAGTCTCTTACTCTCTTGCGAGATTTGTTCTTCTTTTCTTTCCCAACTCGATCTGAACACTGGATCAAGGCTAACTGATACCATTGATAGAATCCGAGGATCACCAGTGCACAAATCAGTGGGTGTTTCACTTGCTTTGTGATGATCAACATTGATAAGATCTTGTATGCATTAACAGGGAGAGAGAAAAGGAAAACAGAGAGAGAGGGGTGACCGTCAGGCTTGCAGGAGATCCGGCGGTTGCGGCGCTGGTGACGTAGATGATGGGACGGTGACGACGGCGGCGGCACGGTGGCGCTTCCCATCGCTTCAGCGCGTCCCTCGATCGGTAGGGGAGGAGTGGGAACAGTGGTGGCTACTGTAGCATCTAAACTCATAACCCTAATCACTGGCCTCCACCTCCTCTTATATGGCGCTGCGCGACAGGGGCCCACCAGCCTTCTATTGGGCTGGGCGTCCCGCGACAGGGGCCCACCAGCCTTCTATTGGGCTGGGCGTCCCCGATCAGGACGCGGTCAAGGGCTCAGTTGGCCTTTGGGCCAACTGGAGGAGATCAACCTAACAGATGTATCCACGACATGGCCTGGTACACGCAAGATGAATGGTCCTCACAGAAATCAAAAGGTTTCAAAGGAATCTGTTCTACACCAGCAAACAATTGATAAGGCATACGTACACTGCTCGTATCACAAAAGGTTCAAGAGCACAGCTGGCGCTGTCGTCGTGCACGACGAAGTGAGAAGATAACTTAGGTTTTGGAGATCAAAGCAAATTAAGTAAGGCCACCCACCATAACTACTAACCTAGAAGTACTGTACTTTTCTGCATGTGCATATGCATGCACGTTTGGGGATGGGGAAATATACGTATGGCAATATGGTGTAGCACGGTGGTACGTAATCAACGCTTGCATGAGGGCCCGTTTAGTTCCACAAACTTTGAAAACTAGTTTACAAATTTGCAACCTGAGAACTAAACACCTCCCTTCAACTAGTTTATAAAGTTGCATAAGTAATGCATTGGAAAACGTGCCCTCTCTCTTGTGACACGCTTTTCAGTGCAACTTTTGCAACTTTGGAACTAAACACCCCTTTTCAACTAGTTTGCAAACTTTGGCACTTTTGTAAACTAGTTTCCAAATTTTCCAAAGTTTCACGAACTAAACGAGCCCTGAGTAGGGAACCGTGCTGGGCTTGGATTGAACAGCGCCCTGCGCGAGGCAGAGTGGGGTGGCGAACTGGGGACTAGCAGGCCACTGCCGACCCCTGGACAGAGACGGCGACGAGTGAGATCGAACCGATAGGTACGGTGGGCGAGACGAAGGATAGGGAAAAGAAAATAATGATTCCCTCGCTACTTATAAGTGTCAGGTGGATAATTTTGATGAAAAACTGTGGGAAGCTACAGCCTGTTCGGTTGGTTGGTGGCTGGTGCTGATTTGTTGTGAGACTGAAGTGCTGCTGGCTGGCTGGTGGCTGGTGGCTAGTGCTGATTTGTTGTGAGACTGAAGTACTGCTGGCTGGTAGCTGATAAGCCAAGCGAACAGGCTGTGATTGATTTCGGGCTTGCTGTGCAATGAGAGCTTCCGTGAGCCTTTTGACTTCGAAAAGCTAGAGTGAGAAGCGAGCTGTTTGTTTGACCTTCTGGCTTTTAGGCTCGCGAAGATCCCAATAAACCCAAACAAACAGGCACTATGTTGTTTTAACTTTCATATATATATATGTATACTCCCTCCGTTTCAAACTACAATTCGTTTGACTTTTTTTACCTTAAGTTTGACTGTTCGTCTTATTCAAAAAATTGTGCAAAATATCATATTTTTGTTGTGGCTTGCTTTATTAATATAAGTTCTTCAAGAATGACTTAACTTTGACTATATTTGCATAATTTTTTGAATAAGACGAGCGGTCGAACTTGGGTCAAAAAAGTTAAAAGAATTGTAATTTAGAACAGAGGGAGTAGTTTTTAACTTGTATCTAGACTATAACGCATATGTAGGTGCATAGCAATAGTTATGTATCTAAAAAGGCCAAATTGACTTGCATTTGTTTTAGAACGGTGAGAATATTTTGTAGAGGTCCAACAAAATGACTAATTTTTCTCGTGGACAAGACACATGTGTTAACTGTTATAACGCTCCAATATAGGAGCAGAAAATAAAATAGCACCAAGAAACAACAGTGACTCGAAGGCTAAGCACTGGAAAATTTAGCATCGGAGAGAAGGTGAGCAGGTAATTCTTTAACTTCTACCACGAGCCAGGACCAGCACTAAAGTAAGCCGTAAGCTTTCCTATCCTGATGACCTAACCCTTGGCACGCATACGTACACGCAGGCATAGCCGGCAGACAGGCCATGCAAGGGGTATATGAAAATGATGGCATCTGCCGTACCGAGGAGTGGGCACCAGTCCAGCATGTCTTGTTGCTGGTCGTCCAGGTGAAGCCCGGACGCTTTTTGGATTCTTCCCCTTCCCGCGCTCCAAGCAGAGGAATCCCCGTCGAAATCACGGGCGCTGCAACTGTTGCTGCCATTGCCTTCGTCCTGCTGCCCGGTCTCCTCCACCCGCTCTGATTGTTTCGGCACCGCTGTCTGTAATTTTCAACCAATAAAAGAAGGGAAAAGTCCATATTTCAACCTTCATCTATCGAGCGAGTCCGTTTTTCAACCCCAAACCGCAAAACCAGATACCGTCCGCCCCTCAACTTTTGATACCGGACAAATTACCCCCCGAGCCTAATCCACCCCTGTTTTGGTCCACGTCACGCGTCCGACGTGGCCGCGGCTGCCATGTCAGCATCGTCGGACTTAAAAGGCGTGGGTCCAGCCCAGCCACCTCTCCCCTCTCCCTCTCCTCTCCCTCTCCCCGAACCCTAGCTGCTGCGGCGGCGGCGGGCGGCGACGGCAGCCGATCTGGTAGCCAGACAAGGCGACACCAGGCTTCGTCCGCTGAAGAGGATTGATGTTCGACAAGACGTGAGGTCAGTTTGACGAGTAGGATTCCTTCGATTTGGATGCATTCCATTAGTTTAAGCAAATGGAATGGATGGATTGGATACTTTTAGTTGTTTATGGCTAGGGATTGGAACGATTAGGCCGAGGTTGAGTTGTTTATGCTTAGGGATTGGTACGATTAGGGCGTCTAGAGTTGTTTAAGCTTAGGGATTTGAGTTGTTTAGTACTTTTTGCCTGCAGATCTAGTATTTATGGTGGATGTCTTTGTTTGTTTACACAGTTGTGACATGGATATGTTGGGTTATCTGCCTGTTCGGTTCTTTTACAATGGGGAGTTCATTCATGATGGGAAGAAGCTGCACTATTGTGGTGGATCTGAGGCTATGTCATATATTGATCGTGATAAAGTGTCTCTTCCAGAGGTAGTTGGGCATCTTAAAGACCATTGTGCAGTTAGTGAGGGAACTTTGTTGCACTGGCTTCCCCCTGGAAAGGAACTGTCAACTGGACTAAGAGCAGTGGTAGATGACAAGACTTGTTTGGAGATGTCAGATAGCATTGAAGAAGGTTGTGTTGCCGAAATGTATGTTGAGGCCCCAGGTATAGAAGAAGGGTCAGATGATGAGGGCAAAGAGGCAAATTCAGATGATGATGAAGGCAGTGACTATGAGGACGAGCTAGATGTAGAACTGGAAGATGAGGAAGAAGAAGCGACTAATCAAGATGTTGACATAGGATCAGGTGCTGTAGTAGTGTTGCCATCAAGTAGAGATAAAATGGATAAGCAAATTCAAAAATTGAAGGAGTTCTATAGCCCTAGCAAAGAGAAGGCACATGTGGGAACTGGTGACAACACTGTTGAGAGCTCTAGCTCTGATAGTGAATTTTTGCCTGGAGATGATGAAGCATCAGAACAAGATGATGAAGCAGATGAGATATTGAAGAATTTTAAGAAGTTCAAGAAGAAGGTGAACTCAGGACAAGCTGCACAGTTAGATGAAATGTTTGTTCAAGGGCCTCATACTGAAGCTGGTGACTGCACTGTCATAGAAGATGAAGGCCATGGCACCCCATATGCTGACAGTAGTGATGATGATGAGTCCTATGAGGATAGTGATGGCACCAGAGGGGTTAGCAAGTATCCAAGGTTTTCTAAGAAGAATAATAGTTTTTCTCTAGGAATGAAATTCAGTGGAAAGAAACAGTTCAAGAAAGCAATAATCAAGTATGGATTAGCTGAGAGGAAGGTGATCAAGTTTATCAAAGATGAGGCTGACAGAGTGAGGGCAAAGTGTGACTGGCCCACATGTCCTTGGGTATGTTTGCTGTCAACAAACTCAACCACCAGTAGCTGGCAGATAGCAAGCTTCAAGAATGAGCACACTTGTCCACCTAGAAGAGACAACAGTCTGGTCACAGCAAGAAGGATTGCTGAAAAGTATGAGAAGATGATCATAGCAAACCCAACTTGGAGGCTTGATAGCATGAAGGCCATTGTCCAAGAAGAAATGTTTGCAGATGTCAGTATTCCTAAATTGAAGAGAGCAAAGGCCATGGTTATGCAGAAGTTGCTGGATGCCAGCAAGGGACAATATCAAAGGCTTTTTGATTATCAATTAGAGCTTTTAAGGAGTAACCCTGGAAGCACAGTGATAGTGAAGCTCCAGGATGAAACTTCTAATATTTTTCATAGAATGTATATCTGCCTAGATGCATGTAAGAAAGGATTCAAGGCAAGCTGCAGGAAAATAGTTGGTCTGGATGGGTGCTTTTTCAAAGGTGCAACCAATGGTGAGCTGCTTTGTGCTGTTGGAAGGGATGCAAACAATCAAATGTACCCACTTGCTTGGGCAGTGGTGGAGAATGAGAACAATGACTCCTGGGATTGGTTCTGTGACATTTTGTTCAGGGATTTGGAAGTTGGTGGAGGAGATGAGTGGGTCTTCATATCTGACCAGCAGAAGGGAGTTCTTGCTGCTGTTGAGAAATGGGCCCCTATGGCTGAGCATAGAAATTGTGCCAGGCACATATATGCAAACTGGAAGAAGAAATTCAAGAAAAAGGAGTGGCAGAAGAAATGGTGGAGGTGTGCCAAGGCACCATGTAAAGTGTTGTTTAACTTAGCAAGAGCTAAGCTGGCACAGGCAACCAAAGAAGGAGCGGCAGCATTGTTAAACACTGATCCCACTCATTGGAGCAGGGCATGGTTCAGGTTAGGCTCTAACTGTGACTCAGTTGACAATAATTTGTGTGAATCCTTCAACAATTGGATTGTTGAAGCCAGATTCTTCCCAGTCATTACCATGCTAGAGACTATAAGGAGGAAGGTCATGGTGAGGATCCAGGAAAATAGCGCAAAGTCAGATAGGTGGCAAACTGTGATATGTCCCAACATCTTGAGGAAAATCAATGGTTTTATCAGCTTGTCTGGATATTGCCATGCCATTTGCAATGGTGATAACTGCTTTGAGGTTGTGCATTGGGAACATAGATTCACAGTAAATCTTGTAGAGAAGACTTGTTCTTGTAGATATTGGCAACTTTCAGGATTGCCATGTCCTCATGCAATAAGTTGCATTTTCTTCAAGACAAATCAACTTGATGAGTACATTGCACCATGCTATTCAGTAGCTGAGTTCAGGAAAACCTATTCTCACTACCTGCAACCTCTTGAGGGTATGCAGAGTTGGCCCATTTCAGAGAGGGAAAAGCCACTTGCTCCACCATATGTAAGGATGCCAGGTAGGCCAAAGAAGGAGAGAAAGAGAGACTCAACTGAGAAACCAAAGGCTACCAGAATCTGCAAGGTGGGGACTGTTATTCGATGCAGGAGTTGCAAAGGTGTTGGACACAACAAGAAGACTTGTGCTAAGGGGAATGGTGTGCCTCCACCTACAGTTCCACCACCAGCTCCACCTACAGCTCCACCACCAGCTCCACCTACAAGTTCTGCAGCACCTCCAAATGCCATGGTAGTAGTGTCCAGTACCCAGCAAAGCTGTACTGGTGCAACTGTGGGAACAAACAAGAGGAAGAGGAGTTCAGCCTTGAGTTCTTCAGCTCCTACAGTGGAAAAACCAAAGGTAAAGCTGTTCCTATGCTATTGCAGGTTTGCACTGATTTCTGTACTATTACTGACACATTGCTTTTGTAGGTTGGCACCAGCAAAGACAAAGGCAAGGGAAAAATCATAAAGACATCAGCTACAGCTAGAGTTTCAACAACAAGAGGTGGTTCTGCCTCTATAAATCTTCATGCACAAGTACCCCTATCACAGGCAAACTCCAGTGTGACTGTTAATGTCACTTCTGGATCAGCATTTGCCAAGGTCAGTGCCCAGGAGCCACATAAGAGGAAGAAGACAATGCCTTCCAAGTACCAGGAGTTTCTTGTACTTCCTCCGGGAGGAGTTGATAACAAGAAGTAACATGTGCTGTTTCCATTTGTGATGTAATGCCAAACTTGAAGGCTTATCTGTTTCTGTTTGTTTCATGGACATGATGTAATGCCAAACCTAAGGCTTATCTGTTTCTGTTTGTTTCATGGACATGATGTAATGCCAAACCTAAGGCTTATCTATTTTTGTTTTATGGACATGATGTAATGACCAACTTAAGGCTTATCTATTTCCTATTTTATGGACATGATGTGTTGCCAACTTAAGTTTCATGCAATGCAAACTTGTTGATTTTCTGAATGTTTCTCAAGCTTACCAATACAACTACGTACACATGAGTTTTAGCCAAAAGCACATTCCAGATTCCAGATTCATTACAACAAGGGACAACACAGGCCACAAACATAACCCAAACTACATCCCTTCCACATTCATCTAATCTCCAGATCACTTGCTAAACAATGGCCCAAGCACAACAACAACACAGGCCACAATCACCAACATTAACATAACTCTATCCTTCTCTAACTTCTTCACTCTTCCAACAAGTACAACATTATCAGCATCCTTGATCGCATTTTGGTTCCTCAGCTGGGCATTTTGGTTCCTCAGCTGGTTTGCCTCTGCAAACAGACTCCTAAACTGGCCTTGCAATGCTGTATGCTCCTCCATCAGACTTCCACGGCCAGACTCACCTAATCCTATCAGTTGCTTGTTCTCCTTCTTCAAGCTTCTGACGGCATCGCGCAAGTCCACCAGCAATTGTGCGATGAAGGGCGTCGCCATGTTTTTTTCATACCACCGCCAAAAGTCGCATCCACCATTCTGAAATCGAATCACATCAGCGCAGAAACACATCCAAAACTCCAAATCGAGGCACGCAATCAACTCACCCGTGCACTGAAGCACTTCAGATACCTTCTTCCTGGGTTCTCGTCGCTCCAAGAGATCCACCTGGCAGCCTTCTTCCCACACTTGCATTTCACCCCGGGCTCGTAATCCAGCGGGCCCTCGCGGTACGGAATCGGCGACGAGTAGTCCTCGCTCGTGCCGCCGCCACTCGACCTGGAGCAGCTCGAGCTCCCTGAAGCCGCCATCAATGTCGCCTTGTCCGGCTACCAGATCGGCCGCCGTCGCCGCCCACCGCAGTCGCCGCCCGCCGCCGCCGCAGCAGCTAGGGTTCGGGGAGAGGGAGAGGAGAGGGAGAGGGGAGAGGTGGCTGGGCTGGACCCACGCCTTTTAAGTCCGACGATGCTGACATGGCAGCCGCGGCCACGTCGGACGCGTGACGTGGACCAAAACAGGGGTGGATTAGGCTCGGGGGGTAATTTGTCCGGTATCAAAAGTTGAGGGGCGGACGGTATCTGGTTTTGCGGTTTGGGGTTGAAAAACGGACTCGCTCGATAGATGAAGGTTGAAATATGGACTTTTCCCATAAAAGAATACTCCTTTGATCATGGCAGAGGCATGGATGCTTTCAAGTTCTACCAGCTTGGATGGAGATGACAAGCTTAATTGTCTTCTTCCTCGGCGACCGAGACTCTGGATTTTCCTAGATGAGGTTGCTGGATCTCTGAATGAAATTGGATGGCATCGAAATCTGAATGAGATGCAATCATGCAAACCAATTCCTTTCAGAAACTGGGGCTTACAAAACCGTGACTGATGGTGGTATGGTACAGCGAAGAGAAGGAAAAATGCAAAGCATAAACAAGGATCAATTCTCGATTTCACAGATCACAGCCGCCACAAAACCAAGATCTCTCTTTCTTCACTGATGAGCTGCCGTGGAGCAGGACGAGGAGGAAGCGGCGGCCAGGGCAGGTATCCTCTCGATGGCCTGCAGCGCGTCCTTGATTGAGGGCCTCTTGCCAGGGGCCATGGCGCAGCAGGCGGCGCCCAGCCGGAGGCAGCTCGCCACCGCCTCCTCCCGGCCTTCCACCTCGCCGCGCAGCGATGGGTCCGCCAGCCGGAGCGCCTGCGCCTGCGCCTTCTTGTCCGCCGCCGTGCACTGGCACAGCTCCACCCTCGTCAGCGCGCGCCCGGCCACCAGCTCCAGCAGCAGCACGCCGAACGCGTACACGTCCCACTTGGCGCTCGCCTTCGGGCTCCTCACCGCCTCCGGCGCCCGGTAGTGCGCCGCCGGCGGCGGCGGCGGCGGGCGCGCCGGCGAGCGGGCTCGCTGGCGGCCCGCCCGCGTGGCTGCTGGGCGGCGGCGACAGGTCTGGGAGACTCTTCGCCGAGCGCTTGCTCCCGAACCGTCCCGCCAGCACCGACGACGACGGCGGCTTCACCCCGCCGTCCGCGCCGCGGACCAGCCGGTCCACGCCGAGGTCGGCGAGCAGCGGCTCCATGTCCGCGTCCAGCAGGATGTTGCTCGGCTTCACGTTGCCGTGCACCCACTTCTTGTCGTGCAGGTAGGCGAGGCCTCTCGCCACGCCGCGCGCGATGCGCAGCCGCGCGCTCCACCCGAGGTTGATCGGCGACGACCCCGGCTTCCCTGCAGAGCCATCCATAATGCGCCTCAGCATCAAGTACAGGAGTACATGACTACATGTTTCAATGGCGCTTGGCATTGGGAAGATGAAGATTAGTTACGTACTTTTGACGGAGAGGTTGGCGAGGTTGCCGTTGACGGCGAACTCGTGGATGATGAGCATCTCGTCGGGACCCCAGTAGAAGCCGCGCAGCCGGAGGATGTTACCGTGCCGCAGCTTCGCCACGGCGCGCATCTGCGCGTCAAGCTCGCTGAACCGCCGCACGCCGGCGTCGTCGCTGCCGATCCTGCGCACCGCCAGCGCCGCGCCGTCGGCAAGCACGGCCTTGTACACGATGCTGCCGCCTGCCGCGCCCAGGATGTACGCCGAGGCCTTCAGCAGCGTCTCCAGCTCCAGCTCCGCGCCGCCGTCCACGGTGACCAGCACCGCGCCGTCGCCGCTCTTCTTCTTGCTCGCCGCTTCAACTCCCGCCTTAATGTTGTTTTCCTTGGCGGCGAAGGTGGCCGACGTGTCCGTGATCTCCTCCGTGTCGTCGCTGTCGTCGCCGGCCTTCTTGCGTAGGCAGCAGGACAGGCTCCGGCCGACGGCGTCCGGCGACTCGTCTGCCTCCGGCTTCTTGAACACGACGCCCATCCTCTGCTTCGCCACCTCCTGACGCTGCCTCCTCTTCCTCACCTGGTAGACGTACAGGACCACCACGAAGAGGACGGCGATGCCGGCCACGTCGCCGGCGGCGATGGCGACGATGGTAGCAAGCCGCATCCTGCCGCGCTGCTCTCCCGACGCCGATGCTCCGGCGGCGCTGCTGGTATCGTCGCCAGGAAGCGCCTCGGTCGGGTCCCTGGGTATCGCCGCGATGGCCGGCGGCGATTTCGCGGTGCCGTTCGGCGGTTCCACGGCGGAGGAGGACCTGAAGGCGCAGAGGCTGTCCAGCGGCTTCCCGCAGAGCTCCGCGTTCCCCTCGAACGCCGTGGGCCTTTGCACTGAGAACGGCGGGACCGCCGGGACGGCGCCGGTGAGGTTGTTGTAGGACAGATCGATGGTGACATTGGCCGGCAGGTTCGACGCCATGTCCGGCGGTATGGCGCCAGAGATGCGGTTGGACGACAGGTTGACGTACCGCAGCGATGCACCGCCAAAGTCCGACGGGAGCGTGCCGTTGAGCAGGTTGGCGCTGACGTCGAGTATCTGAAGCGCCGGGAAACCCCCGCCGGGGAGCACGCCGGAGAAGAAGTTGTTGGCGAGCGAGACGGCGGTGAGGTTGGGGAGCACGGTGAGGTTCTGCGGGACGGCGCCGGAGAGCGCGTTTCCGGCAAGGTTGAGCGCGCGGAGGCTGCGCAGCTGGCCGACCTGCTCCGGCAGGTCGCCGGTAATGCCGTTGCCGGCGAGCGAGAGCACTCGGAGCTCCGGCGCGCGGAGCAGCTCGGGCGGGATGGTGCCGTTGAGCGCGTTCCCGGAGAGGTCAAGGTGGCGGAGGTGCTCGATGAGGCCGAGGTCCTTGGCGACGGGGCCGACGAGCTGCGCGTTGGGGAGGACGACGCTGACGACCCGCGAGTCCGGCGCGCAGACGATGCCGTTCCATGCGCAGGGCGTGTCGTCGGCGTAGCCCCAGCCGGAGAGGGAGCCGAGCGGGTCGGCGGCGAGCGAGAGCTTGAAGGAGAGGAGCAGTATGCCGTCTTGGTTAAGCGCCGAGGCCAGGCACAGCAGTTTTAGCAGCACTACTATTTGCAGCACCGGCAATGAGGTGGTCGCAGTAGGGAGCCAGAGAAGGCGAGGTGCGCCATTGCCGGCCATGGCGGTGGAGGTGACTGGTGAGGTGTTCTGATGCCGTGGCATGTGCAGCATACATGGAGGTTAAGAAGAGGAGGCGGCTTGGCAATGGCAATGGTGGTGCTGGTTTTGCTTGGATTGGTTGAGAAGGTGGTTCACCGAAACGGTGGCAGAGGGGGGAAGGAGAAGACTTGAGATGAGAGCGAGTGGAGTGGAGTGGAGACTAGCAATGGAGCAGAGGAGAGCAATGGAGAGCTCTCCCTGTCTTTGAGGTATCAAAAGGGGCTAAAGGAATGGGGTGAAAGGGATATATCACAGAGTCTCGTGGTGATGGAGTAGAGGGGGATCTCCATGGATGCGGTACCCAACCCAACCCCATATATGCTAATATGCTATGGTGTGCGCAAGAGCCAAGAAGAAGAGAGCAGGTTGAGGCAGCACGCTTGAGACCTTTTGTTTTGTCAGCTTTTGGACTGCTGTGTTTAGTTGGAGGCTGTAAATTTTTTCAGGGTATTAAATGTATCTTTGACCACTAATTAGGGGTATTAAATAATGTCAGTTTACAAAACTACCTCCACAACCTCTAGTAAATTTCCGAGACGAATCTAATGAGGCCTTTGACCGCATGATTAAAGGATGATTAGAAGATAGTTACTGTAGCATCACTGTAGCAAATCATGGATTAATTAGGCTCATTAGATTCGTCTCGGAAAGTTACGCTCATCCGTGAAGAGGTTTTACAAATAGACTTCATTTAGTACTTCATGCAAGAAAGATTCCCTTTTGCAAATTTTTTCGGCCTCCAACTAAACATAGTATTGCTCTGGCAGTCCAGCTTTGGTCTCTTGGCAGGGCTGCCTTTCCAGGAGAGTAGAGGAAAGCAAACCTATGAAACATCAAACATGTACATGTGTGAAGGGAATATACATTCACAAAAGCAGTAACTTATCTGTCTCAACAAAGTTAGCCATGTTTAATCTGTCAATTTTTTTCATCGCTACAGTAAATTCAAATATTTGGATACTAATTAGGAATACTAAATGTGGATAACTGACAAAATCTATTTCATAACCCCCGGGTGAAATTGTGAGACGAATCTATTAAGCCTAATTAGGCCATGATGAGACAATGTCGTGTTACAGTAAACAATCTCTAATGACAGATTAATTAGACTTAATAGATTCGCTAGTGATTTTTCATCCATCCGTGTAATTAGTTTTATAATTAGATCATGTTTAGTCCTTCTAATTTTTGGTTTAAAATTGCTACGGTAAATTTCGCAAAGTTTCTCACCGCAACTAAAAAAGGCCTTAGTCTAGCTTGCGATGATGTATACCAAGACTACTACTTTTTGGTTGCTTTTATTTTAGATATAAATCAATAAAGATTTCTGTCCATTAAACTTACTTGTTATCTTTGACTTTTATTAAACTATAAAAGATAATACAAATTGACAACAAATGATAGTTTTTTTATTATGGCAATGATTTTGTAATATATATAACTTTACGTTTTGTAGAATTTAGGGAGCCAAGCCCAGTTCCATGTGCATTGCAATTAGGAGTTCAGGACAAGGTTAAGGGGCCGTTTGGTACAGGTCATCTAAAAGAAGTTTCATTGGTGAAACTGTTTTGGTGAAGCTGAAAAGCGCTTTGTGTCTAGCTTTTAGTTTATTTTTGCATCGTTTTCCAAAACAGCTTCACACTTTAGTGCCTCGTTTTGCGCAAAATAGGTGAAGCTGAGCCACCATAAAGCCCTACCAAAGGGACCCTGATTATCCTAATTGGGGTGTCTGATAGATTTGAGTATTTGTAGCTCAAAGAAATCTTGACTAGAGCTAAAGATGTGTGAGGGAGTATATATTCACATTAATTATTTTGCTTATAGCTTAGATCAAACATAGGTATTAAACTATTTTAATTTAGTGTACAAAATGTATATCCAACCTATAGCTCTTCGAGTTGGAACTATACCAAACACAGTTCCTATATACCAAATCAGATGGCAATCACCGCTTGATAGGCGCCTAAGACCACAAACACTCCAACATATAGATTTAGTCAGAAATATATAAGCTTAGTATTTCAAATAGTATGTTTTCAGAATTTTGCAAACCAAATTATTATATTAAAGACCACATCAATATCAAATTATATTTGCTACATTTTCTATGTAGTACCCATAATGTTAGTTGTATATATGTTGTAAGTGACATATAAATAGAATGCATATGGGAGCAGAAGTTATTATTATGGTGATTTTAAGTGTCTTACGCATGTGTTTAATTTATTAAATACTTGAGTCTTGCAAATGATGTAATGTGCTCAATAGGAACTTGTATTACTTCTCACTTGTACCGAGCTATCGACATGATAAGCATTCATCTTCAAAATGAATGTGTTTGTTTTTTCTGCCATTCAGTGAAACCATATAAATATCTATGCCCAAACGCTGATGCCATTGTTGCTGTTATTATTGGCTAATTTTGAAATACTCTTATGTTTTAAATTGTAAGTTGTTTTTGGCATTCTAGATACATAGTTGTTTTTAAAATGTAGCAATCACTAGTAGAAAAACCACCTTTGGTTCGGGACCTTTAGTCCCGATCGTTTTTGACCCGGGACTAAAGTGAGTTTTAGTCCCGGGTCAAAGACTAAAAGACGCAAGAATCTTTAGTCCCGGGTCGAAAGGCACCTTTAGTCCCGGGTGGAGGCTTCACTCGGGATTAAAGAAAGGTTCCCTTATTTAGTCCCGGGTGAAGCCTCTACCCGAGATCAAAGGGGCAACATTAGTCCCGGGCAAATACATCCACCAGGACCAAAAAAGGTACCGAACAGATTTTTTTCTAAGTGCTTTGACCCCATTGTCTCTCTCTTCTATTATATCTCCACTTCCCTCCCTGGCTCCCTCCAAACTTATCTTCTCCTTCATCTCCTCTCTCCTTCCTCCAACCTTATCCTCTTAGCCAGAGCAGGGGCGGACCGGGGCGGGGACGAACCGGACCGGTGCGGCCAGCCCCCAGGCCGGCGCGGGGCGGGGCAGCGCGGCTAGCCCNGGCGCGCGCGGTGTAATACCATAGGTGTTATTGAGTAATTAAGAAAGACAATAGAGCACTAATATGGACCAGTATAAAGAAATGATGGATTACACACTACTCAAAGGGAGCATTCCTGAGTTAAGGGTATTTTGGTAATTTTTTTTACTTTGGAAGATTGACCAAGTCAGAATTGAGCAAAAGACTCCAAATGATAGCTAATGGCCATATAGATTTGGATCGGTTAAGTTTGAAAAGAATTCAAACTTAAATACTCAAATTTGGATAAGTTAGTGCGTAGGCACTTCAAGGAGCTTGTATTGTGAGAGATTGCTATTAGACATACATGAACAACACTTGGTATTTGGAGTACAAGCTATGAATTGTATAACAGCGGTGAGGTGGATCTAAGTTTGATTATGTACAAATTATGCCACAAGATCAAAGGTTGAACTTTGTGCTGAAAATTATAGGTCTTAGCTAACTTTTGCTAAGTACTGAAATCAGCATTGAAGCCCTATCTTTGGTCCAAAAATTAAGAGAGTTCTTGCATAAAGACATATGTCGACAACACCTGAATTTTAAACACCTATCCTTGGCCTGCAGAATCAAGTTAGATTGGTTCAAATATTTGAAGTCTAGGATATCTAATTTTTGGTGCCAAAGTTGGATGGTTGGAAAGTTAACTGAATTTTTGAGCCCTTTGATCGGCTAGAGTTCAGAGAAAAATAACTTCTGATCTAGGAAGATTTAGCCCAATATCATCTTGAGAGAAATGTAGTCCCATATTAGTACTACAACTTTGGTTACTGAAGATTCAAAAGTTTACATTTGAAATCCGAAGAAAATTCGGACTGAAACTGGCTGGTTTGAAGGTATTAACTGAATTTGTGAAGTGTTCTATGTTTTGGCCAAAGTTCAGTGCAACACAACTTATGTTCTAGGAAGTTTTAGCTTGAGTTGTCATTCCTCTACAACTTTGGTATTTGGGGCTCACAAAGTTTATGTTTGAAATTTGGAGCAAACTTGAGTTGAACTCGGATCTTTGGACTGAAATTCAGAGACATTCAGCATTTCTGTCCATGTTACAGGCTTCATATCTTTTGACCCTTCGAGATTCAGATCATAATTTTTATACATGAATTGTAGCCCTATGATTCAGCTACAATTTTTGTATTTGGAGTCTGAGAAGTTTACATTTGAAATCAGGAGAAAAATTGACTTGAACTCGCAGGTTTGAATGGAATTCAGAAAGAGAGAGTTTCAGAAGTGCAGTAGCTGCACCCGATGTTTAGGGCTTTGGATCTTCTAAATCCTTGAGCCTTAACCCTTGATGTCTATACAGTTTTTGAAGACCCAAGTATAGGCTACAACTTTGATTATAGAACTTTTAAAAGTCTACATATGGAAATCTAGAGAAAATTTGACTTGAACATGGCTGTTTTGAATGGATTCAGAGAAGGAAGACAAATATTCAGAGACAGAGTAGGGGTGCAGGATGGGTACGGCAGCCACGCAGGTGCTTGCCACTGTTCGGCCGGCGTGCCACGCGCCGTTGCAGAGGGAGCCAGCACCGTGGCTGCGACCAGGAGGTGGCAAGGGAGAGAGCGGTGCTGAAAGTCGGCCGGGTTCTTCTTTTCTCCTTTCTTTCCCTGACCGCCGACAACATCCACCTCCGCCACCGGAGTTCGTCGCCGTCGTTTCGTCCCCATCTAGTTCCTCGTGTGCACGACCTAGTGGAAACCTCAACGACCACCCCAACCTGCTCTATAGCGCCAGAACCACCTCAATCATCGCTGAAGCTAGGTCCTGTTCCGTCGACCCATCATGGAAGCCGCGCCGGTGAGCACCACCCTCCCGCCTTCTCCAACTCGATTAGCTCGTTTAGGTAACCTTCGTGTGAACCTGTGTAGCTCCCCAACCAGTCTGTGGGACTGGGTGCCGTCCCGTTCGTCGGAACGCCGGCGCGCCGCGGAGCGCCGCCCGGCCGGCTGCCGCCACGGAAACTGCCGCTCAGTCCCCTAGAATCCCTAGAAGCGTGAGCACTGCATGTTCCGTGTCGCGTAGGAGCTATAGACGCCGTTTGTTGCCCTGAACTGAGGCCCATGCGTTGGGTTCGGCATTTCGCCGCCGTGCTCGGGTGTGGCCGCCGCCGCCGCCGATGTCCACTGCCTGCTGGTCTTTGTTTTCTGGGTTCTGAGTTGGAGGGATGGATGCGAGGAGGCCTGGAACATTGGGCCGTGAGGTCTGTTGGGCCCGATTGATGAGGACATCCCTTCCAACAATACAACCATGCCTACTACGCAGCAAGGACCAATGACAAGAGCCCGTGCACGAGAGCTCAATTATCAGGTAAACTCGTTCCTCGCTGTCCATAAATCTTCATCTCAGAATTGGATGCTACTAAATCATTGTGATGATTTTATTGTTATTAGGAATGATGGAGGAAGCTAATGGGTCAACCAATCAGTTTGGACATCAAGATTACACAACAAGGAAGCACAAGATCGGACACCAAGTTCAGACTTCAAGTTCGTACAGCCAGGCAACATCAAATTGATTTGGCAATATTTCTCGACTCCGGATGTTGTTTGAGGCATATGAGTACTCATTAGAAAGATCTTGAAGTCTATTTTCAGATGGATCCAACCTCATGTTGAAATTCCACCTGACCTAAGAGCGATCGCCAAAATGACGCTCAGCCTTCCAGACGTGGGCTGAGTCATTTGTATCTCGTCCAGCCCATTAGGGGCCCATACTATGTTAGGGTTTACACCCCCCATGCCTCCTGGCTGTCTTCCATGTATAAATACATGCTCCAGCCACCAGGAGAAGGTTGGGTTTTGTTTAGATGCAAGTTTAGCTACTGCTACTTCCTAGTGAACGCGTGTGTCGACTAGACCACCCGATTTGCTTGATTCAAGACCCCAACTCATGATTCAGATATCATTTGACTCAGATCCGTGAGTTTATTTACTTGTCCATCTTGTTCTTGCTTGTTCTCGATTGCTAGCAGGTTCAACGGTGTTCTTGGCACGGCAAGAACAGCCAACGTCGGAATCGGTGTACCTGTTGCTAAGGCGCAGCATCCTGTGATTGTTGTAGTCGGACAGCCAACGTCGATTCCACCCCCAAATCGAAGTTACCCCTCCTCTCATCGAAAGATCGGGATCAGCCCCTGCCATATCATGTGGTATCAGAGCCAGATTAATCGGTGAGAGTATATACCCACTCTTTACTTTACCTACAGTCCAAAAATACCAAAACAAATAGGCTAGATATAAAATCCCAAAACTAGTTTGAGCCTTGCTGTTCTACCTAGTTCTTGGCTTGTTGAGTTTGTGGTTGCATCATGGTGTCATGTGCTGGTTCTTAGGATTTAATCCATTAGAGTTTTGAGTTATTGTCACGTTTTTGTCACCATTAGTTTCGCTGCCACTTCCCCCGTTTCACGCCGCTGCATTTTTCCACTAATTTTTCGCCATCCCCACTTCCAGATCTGCACAGGAAGAAATCTTCTATATTTCTTGCATCTAATCTCCAATTTAAGTGTTTAGATACATTCTGGAAAGCTTACTTTGTGCTCTTTCAGGGAAATTTAACCTTGCCACCAAATTCTTTCTGATCGCTTTGCAATCGCTCTAGAGATTTCCGCATATCTGCTGTGTAATCTGTGCATCTAAAAGCAAGGAGGGTTGTGTGAAGTAATTGTTTTGTTTGATTGTGGCAAACATAACTTTTGAGGCCCCTGAAAAGAATTAAAAAAAGAAGAAGAAGAAAAACAAAGGAAGAAACAAGAAGGAAAAGAAGAAAGGAAGAAAAAGAGTTCTTGTTGCTGCAGTGCTCTCTTTGTATGCCCTGTTTGCCGCTGTTTGGTGACTACGTTTGTGTCTAGGCTCACGTCTCTAACAAGGTTTAGCCTAGGACCAGCACGGTACCATTATGAACATTTATTCAACTCGCTTTGGCTAACGTGGTTCTAGCTGTTCCTTGACTTTTCTTGCAGCCACCTATAGCTCCACAAATTATCTACTACGACACAGGGCTGTGCTTGTGTAACGTTTTGTGCTGTTCTTGCTGGCTGCCAACACCAACTTCCTAGCGTGGTAAGAACATGTAAGAACTTGATGGCACAAGATTGAGAGAATGGAGTTTGCTGCCACCTAGTTCAACGAGTTGATAGGACATTTTTTTCCCTCTTGATCTTTTTGCTACAAGCTAACCATGGCAGGAAATGAGGATGATGGACGCGCTCATTCACCTCGAACAAGGGGCATCATTCAACACTTTGAACGCCAAGTGAGGGTGCATGCTGAACACCTTGATGAGGATGTTCGAGTCACCAACGAACGCCTTGGCCAATTGGAGGCCACGCAGATCGACACCAACACCAAGCTGACCTCAATGGAGAACACGCTTGGGACTCTTAACACCTCTCTTGTAGGTATTTTGGAGCGTTTGGACAGGATGGACCAGGAGGGTCGTGATGGTACGGGACGGCGCAACAACAACAACACTGAGGGCAGCATTGGGGGCAAGATGAGGAAGAATATTCAGCTGACACAGAGCTTGATGGGGAGGTAAATGGCCAGCTCAACCAGCAGCAGCGCCGCCGTCGACATGGTGGACGTGCTCGTCAACCACGACGTGAGGTACGCGACAATGATGATTCTTTGGGGAAGATTAAATTCAGCATGCCCTCTTTTGATGGAAAATATGACCCCAATGCATATCTTACATTGGGAGCTAGCTGTGATCAAAAATTTGCTTGTCATGATTTTCCTGAAAACAAACATGTTAGGGCTGCTACTAGTGAGTTTACTGACTTTGCTTCTATTTGGTGGAGTGAATATGTGCGCAGCCATCCAAACAACATTCCACAAACTTGAGATGCTATGAAGAGAGTTATGCGAGCTAGATTTGTTCCCTCTTATCATGCACGTGATCTTTTGCATAAGCTTCAACTTTTGAGACAGGGAAACAAATCTGTAGAAGAGTACTATCAAGAGTTGCAAACAGGGATGCTTTGTTGTGGTTTGGTAGAAAATGAGGATGCAACTATGGCTAGGTTCATGGGTGGGCTAAATCGGGAAATTCGGGATATTTTGGCTTACAAAGAATACAATTCGATCTCTCGTTTGTTTCATCTTGCTTGTAAAGCTGAAAGGGAAGTACAGGGACGGAGAGCTAGCATGAGAACTAACATTTCTGCAGGTCGTGCTACCTCTTGGACGCCATCCAACCCCGCTGCCCAACTGTACCGAGCCGCTGCCCCATCTTCATCAAGCAGCAAACCACGACCTTCGACAACAAATTCCTCACCATACCCTCTCGAAACAACAAAGGGGGCAGCCGCTGCACCAACCAAGAGTTCATCCTCAATTGCATCTTCGGGGCGAACAAGAGACATTCAATGCCTCCGCTGCAAAGGTTATGGTCATGTGCGCAAGGACTGCCCAAGTGCACGTGTGCTAGTTGTGCGTCCTGATGGTGAGTATTCCTCTGCTAGTGAAGATGAAGAAACATATGCCTTGCTTGCTGCTAAGATGAGGAGCACATTGGAACATAACATGCTGAACACTATAAGAGCCTCGTAGTACAGCGAGTGTTGAGTGCACAAATGGAGAAGGCTGAACAAAATCAGCGCCATAATTTGTTTCAAACCAAGTGTGTGATCAAGGAGCGTTCTTGCCGAGTCATCATTGATGGAGGGAGCTGCAACAACTTGGCAAGTGCTGAAATGGTGGAGAAGCTTGCATTGTGCACCCAGCCACATCCGCAACCTTACTACATTCAATGGCTAAACAGTAGCGGTAAGGTGAAGGTAACACGGTTGGTGAGAGTTAATTTTGCTATTGGTTCTTATCATGATTCTATTGAATGCGATGTTGTACCCATGCAAGCATGCTCTATGTTGTTAGGTAGACCATGGCAGTTTGACATCGATTCTTTGCATCATGGTAGAACAAATCAATACTCTTTTATGCATAATGACAAGAAACTTATTTTGCACCCAATGTCTCCCGAAGCTACTTTGAAAGATGAACTTGCTAGAGCTAGTAAAGTAAAGAATCAGGAGCATGCTAAGAGTGAAAATCAGATTGTGGCAAATGAACTTGAAAAGCACAAAAAGAAGAACACCAAATCTGGCCACAATAACAAAAATGAGATTAAGCTGAAAGGGTCATGTTTCATTGCAACCAAATCTGACTTAGATGAGATTGATGCTAGTACTGCTGTTTGCTATGCTTTTATTTGCAAACAAACTTTGTTTTCACTTGAGGAGATACCTTCTTCTTTGCCTCCTGCAGTCACTAACCTTTGCAGGAGTATGCGGACATTTTTCCAAAGGAGGTGCCACCAGGGCTGCCACCAATCCGTGGGATTGAGCATCAGATTGACCTTATTCCTGGGGCCTCCTTGCCCAACCGTGCACCATACAGGACCAACCCTGAAGAAACTAAAGAGATTTAGCGCCAAGTGCAAGAATTGCTCGACAAAGGTTATGTGCGTGAGTCTCTGAGCCCCTGCGCTGTTCCTGTCCTTTTAGTTCCTAAGAAAGATGGATCTTGGCGCATGTGTGTAGATTGCCGAGCGATTAATAACATTACAATTAGATATCGTCATCCTATCCCTAGGATAGACTGAGTGGCTCAATTGTGTTCTCAAAAATTGATTTACGTAGTGGTTACCACCAGATTCGCATGAAGCTAGGAGATGAATGGAAAACAGCGTTTAAAACTAAATTCGGTCTATATGAGTGGTTAGTCATGCCTTTTGGTCTCACTAATGCGCCCAGCACTTTTATGAGATTAATGAATGAAGTTTTACGCGCTTTCATTGGCAGATTTGTTGTGGTATATTTTGATGACATCTTGATATACAGTAGATCACTTGAGGAACATCTTGATCATTTGCGTGCCGTTTTTAATGATCTACATGATGCACATTTGTTTGGTAACCTTGAGAAGTGCACCTTTTGTACGGATCGAGTCTCTTTTCTTGGCTATGTTGTGACCCCGCAGGGAATTGAAGTTGATCAAGCCAAGGTTGAAGCAATACATAGCTGGCCGGTTCCCACAACGGTCACACAAGTGAGAAGCTTTCTCGGGCTTGCTGGATTCTATCACCGTTTTGTGAAGGATTTCAGCATCCTTGCAGCCCCATTGCACGAACTCACCAAGAAGGGCGTTACATTTACTTGGGCTGTAGCACACAAGAGTGCTTTCAACACATTGAAAGATAAGTTAACCCGTGCCCCTTTGCTCCAACTTCCTGATTTCACTAAAACTTTTGAACTTGAATGTGATGCTAGTGGAATTGGTTTGGGAGGTGTTTTGTTACAAGAGGGAAAACCTATAGCATACTTCAGCGAGAAGTTGAGTGGGCCTAGTTTGAACTATTCTACTTATGATAAAGAATTCCTTGCTCTAGTTTGGACTTTGGAAACATGGCAGCATTATTTATGGCCCAAAGAGTTTGTTATACATTCTGATCATGAATCATTGAAACATATTCGAAGTCAAGCAAAACTGAACCGTAGGCATGCTCGCTGGGTTGAATTCATTGAGTCTTTCCCTTATATCATCAAACACAAGAAAGAGAGGGAAAATGTAATTGCTGATGCTTTGTCTAGACGTTATACGATGCTTTCACAACTTGATTTCAAAATTTTTGGCTTGGAAACAATAAAAGAGCAATATGCCCATGATGGTGATTTTAAAGATGTGTTGCTGAATTGCAAGGAGGGAAAAACATGGAACAAATTCATCCTCAATGACGGGTTTGTCTTTCGAGCTAACAAGCTATGCATTCCAGCTA